>OV656872.1:107330294-107930294 GCA_927399465.1 Sarcophaga caerulescens | reverse complement strand
AAATAAAAGTTATTATTGTTTAAATTCATGATAAATTCATAATATTTATAGCAAAACTTAATTCTAATAATTGTTTAACATAATTTACTTTAATTGTTTTAAAGAATTTTTTAATAAATATTATGAATTCATCATGAATTAAAACAATAATAACTTTTATTTCCACCCGAAAAAATAAAAGTCAAAAAATAACTTTTATTTTTGCTCGAAAAAATAAAAGTCAAAAATAACTGTTATTTTTGCTCGAAAAAATAAAAGTCAAAAATAACTGTTATTTTTGCTCGAAAAAATAAAAGTCAAAAAATAACTTTTATTTTTGCTCGAAAAAAATAAAGAGCAAAACATAATTATTATTTTCTGACTTTTACGATAAAAGTTATAACAGTTACGGTCCCTGCTATTAAGCCTGTGGGACGTTTTTTTTTTTTTTTATTAAAATATATTGGAGTACTAAGACTTTTGCTGTCCACTGTAGATTTCTTTTTACTATACCTAATATATGTATTTCTTAACCCATGCAATTGATAGCAATTGCAACTTAAATTTACAACGATCGCCTAAAGATCAATAAGATCATACGATATTCTATTAGAATACATATGTAAATAAATTGTCAACATTTCGAATTATGTACTACTACATGTGCACATTAAATTCATAAATAATTGAAAGAAAATAAATTTGAATTTTAATCATTTTCTCGAAATAATTTATTCTTAAATTGTGTACATAAACAAATAATAATAAAAAAAAGAATACCCTTGAAAAAAAGAAAGAACATGGAAAACGCAAATTATTGTGTTGATTTATAGGGGTTTAAATATATAAATTTTTTTTTTATTGCTTTAGAGATTATTTTCTCATTTAAATTTATTTACAATATACTCGTATTACTAATCAAGTGATCTCTCTTTCTCTTTCTTTGTCTCTTTTTCATACTTACTATCTCCTTTTTTAGATATGCGAATGTATTGCCGCTTCCTGAAACTCGTGTTATTTTGCAGCGTCTGAACAGTGATGATAAAACGGAATACATTAACGCCAATTATGTCACAGTAAGTCTTGAAAAAAATAAATCATAAGAAAGTGAAATATGTATGTATGTATGTATGTTTGCACGTACATCTAATCTAGTTAACAATTTCCATCAACAACCTCTAACACCACCCCACCTCTTCTTATTTAAATTAAAATTCACACACATTCATATATGTACATATGGATATGTATGTATGTATGTGTGTGTGTGTGAAAATGTCTGCTTTATGCTCTGTGGATCTCTTTCTCCAAAACAGATTCATTAAGAAAGAAAAACGCAATTATTTGGATCATGTAATCAAAACATTAATCATGATTAAACATGCTTGATGATGATCATCACTGTGATGATAGATAGCGATGCTTTACTTAAAATATTTTAAATATAAAGGCGTTTAAAAAGAAGAAAGGAAAGGCAAAAAAAAAAAAAAAAACAAAGAAATTAAAAATAAAACAAAAACAAAATGTTTTATTATTGTGTTATGGTGTGTGCGTTTCATGTATCAAAAACTGTGTGCATTGTTACACTGTATCACAACAATAATAACAACAGCAACGCGTAACCTTTTTAATTTGTAATTGTAATACACAAACTTACATACATATGTATGTATGTATGTAGTAAATAAATATAATTTTTTTTCTTGCTATTATTATTGTTGATATAAATAATTTTGTGCGGTTAAAGTGCGAGTCTGGATTTAGAAATAATATTTTAAAAACATAATATGTTTGTATGTGTGTGTGTGTATGATACAATAAGAGAGTACAATTATCAAGAGCAAACAGCTTTCAAATCATTTTATATTTACAACTATGTAAATCAGCAATGCAAACAATTTATAAAATTTCAAAAGCCACACTTTAAATAAATCAGACAGTTCAAGTTGTTTTTTTTTCATTCTTTCTAATTTTAATATATGTATGTATGTATGTAGTATTGTGTTGACAATATTCAAACTTAAAACACACTCATTCATTTGTTTTTATCTCAATCAGTCTCTGTGCCTAACCTTATTCTCCTTCTGTTTAATAACGTTCTCTCACCCTTCCATAAAGCAGCCATAACGATAAGAATAATTTCAATTGGAAATCGAATACTTTTACTCTCTTTTGTTCAGTTTGTAATTGTTTTTATTTTATTTTTATTGTTTTATTTTTGTTGTTTTATTTTATGTATGAATCATTTAATTTTTTTTTTCTCTCTGATATCAAGTATAAACTCATGTTTGTGTTCTGAGATGATTGTTTTACTTTTTGTTTGTGTTTTTTTTTTGTCTTTTATTAATTTTATACACACAGATGTGATTAAAATAATAGGGAAGACATAAACTGAATGGAAATGTACGTTCAATAGAAATTTTTTATGTTCGGTAATCTTCTCCTTATTCTCGTCATACTCGTTGTATCGGGTGATTCTTTAAGAGTTATAGAAAAATTTTTCAAAAAAAAAAAACACATAAAATTCAGAAAATTGCATGAAATCTTTATTTGAATCGATAATACGGTCCATATAATTTAATGTTTGAAGATTATTTCATGCAAATGTTGACCGCGACTGCGCCTCAAATGATCCATCCGCTTAGTCCAATTTTGGCATACTCTTTCCAACATTTCGGCCGGTATCTCACGAATAAATGCTTCAATGTTGTCTTCCAATGCGTCAATTGAAACGGGCTTGTCTGTATAGACATGAGCTTTAACATAGTCCCACAAAAAATAGTCTAAAGGCTTTAAATCGCACGATCTAGGCGGCCAATTGACCGTTCCCGAACGTGAAATAAAATGTTCACCGAACTCGCCTCTCAATAAGTCCATTGTTACGCGTGCTGTGTGGCATGTGGCACCGTCTTGTTGAAACCACATGTCATGCAAGTCAAGCTCTTGCATTTTGGGCAAAAAATAGCCGCTTCAGTGGGTCGATTAAACTGACCATAAAATGGAAGAAGCGCGCGATGAACTTTCTTAACAGAGCACGCATTTTGATAATAAAATTCAATGATTTGCAAGCGTTGTTCGTTTGTAAGACGATTTATGGTTAAATTATAGACCAAACTGAAGATGTTTGACAGTGAAACAAAACACGAAACGTGCGTGAGCTGTTTAAACCAATGTTGACAAAAAGATAATAGCTAAAAAATCACCCGATAGTAGAGATAGTTTCAGCGTTTGAGAGTTTTATGCCTAGGAGCTGTATCCATGATGAGAATACCAATATGAAATATATTAGTTTTCCCGAGGTCCATAAAATGCTGGACCACTGTGGTTTTTCTTTTAGCCGATAACTAAGCGCCTGCCATTCAGTTTTTAAAGACTATTTCATGTAAATTTTGTCGAGACTTTGCCTTGGTGAGTTCATGAAGAGCCACAATTTTGGCATACTTTTGTCAGAAACTTTGCCGGTATCTCTCTATCTGTATCTGTAATTCTGGACTGATTACCCCTATACATGAGAGTCTTGCGCGTACAAAAGTAGCCTAGAGAAATTAAATCGTATTATCTTGACTCAAGCTTGTCACCGTGTTGATGAAACCCCCAAGTTAATCAATTCCAATTTTGACATTTTGACCAAAAAGAAGTGTAATCATCAGCAATCATCATCCAGTGCTTTTCTCTATTAAATATAATGTTGTTTCCTTCTTGAAGATGTACACACCAATGATGGTGCCGGTTCATAAATCTCTCTAGACATTCATCGCACAAGCTTGTACTCTTGTACTACCTCTGGTTATGGTAGGTAGGTAGGTAGAAGTGGCTGTCCACCCGATGGAGTCATAAGCGGACACACTTAGGCCGCATACAGGGCCCATTGTGACACCACAGTTTCATCTTCTCCCCTATTCCAGGAACCACTCGGAGCTTCCGATGAAGCGACTCAGACTGCCAATATCCATGCATGACAGTTCATCTAGATCTTCCATGTAGTAGGCACCCAGGTGTCTCTTTCATCCTCTTCCTCATCTCCACAGCTTCTGCAGAAATCATTCGCGAGGTGTCCAAGACCAATACGCCTCGCATGTGTTCCTATAATACAATGCCCTGTAATAACCCCGATAACAGCGCTGAGCCTGCTTCTTTGGAGCTTAAGCAGAGTCGCCGTGCGACTCCTATCCAGCCTATGCCAGATTTTCTGCGCCGCTCTGCCTTTATCCGAAGCTGCCCACCTACTGTTGACAAGGTCCACGATTGCATTGTCAATTATAAGCCCACAGGTACTTAAAGGGATCCCCAATGTAGAGAATTCATTAGAGAGCTCGATGGTCGTGCCCCTTCTGGCCAGATCATCCGCTCTGTAGTTGCCGGGAATGTCTCTATGTCCCGGTACCCATGTGATACAAACATTACATCGGTTCGCCATCTCATTGAGACATCTGCGACAGTCGTACACTGCCTTGGAGTTTATCATACTAGAATCCAGTGCCCTTTTGGGCCGCTTGGCTATCGGAAAGTATAGTGATCCTTCGCTTGCGAACATCTTTATCCACAATAATTTTCACAGCATCTTGAATTGCCGACACTTCCGCCTGAAAGACGCTGCAGTGATCTGGTAGCCTCATAGACTTGAATATTCCGATTGATTTCGAATAGATACCAATACCAACGGCTCCTTTTAATTTGGAGCCATCGGTGTAGATTTGTGCGGCATTCCCCGCGAGGTGCGCCACACCCTTTCTCCAGTCCTCCCTTTTCGGAATACATATATATGCATACATAATTGGTCATTACAACCCTTCAGTCAGGATTTCGACCTAGCTTCTCACACCACTTATATTGTGTGCGTTAATTTTATACATGAGTGGCGGGACCTACAGTTTAAAGGTCGACTCCGAACGACAGATTTTTGAGAAGCTCTTCATGGCAATTTTATTTACTCTCAGAGTTTTTGCCAGAAATCTGCTGAGAGGCAGTCGCCGAAGAAATATTTTTTTTCATATTTTGTTTTGATGCCTGACCTGAGATACGAACCCGGGCTTTACGTTTAATAAGCCAACACACTACCTACTAGACTTCGGAATGGATGTCCTAAAATTCATTGAGAAGTCATATCGCGGTGTCATATAGTCTATGCCTCCGACAATATCAGTTTCCTCAAGTATCCTTGTATGACCAATGCCCGATGCATGCCATTGTCCAGTCGCCCAAAGACGCCTACTAACCCTAGCCGCCACACTCCTGCAGTATAGGTCAAGCGGTAGAAGGTATAAGATCATCTCCAGAGCAATCGTAGGAGTAGTGCGCAGGGCACCACTAATAATTATGCAAGCAGATCGTTGTAACTTGCGTATCAGGTTTAAGTTCGTCGTCCTATTCAGGGATTCCCACCACACTAGGCATCCGTAGGTTATACTTCACATCAAATTCCAAAATCCTCATCCAAGACCTACATATAAGATAAACAAATTGTCGCAGCCTACACGATAATTAAACTTATGTTAGGATCTCAGCACTCATCAGTGTTAGCCAAGGCTGCATAGCCACATTATTGCTCTTCAACATTATTCTGGACATAGTCAAGAGGAAAGCTTTCAGAAGAATGGATGTGAACACTTAGTAAGCCACAGTAAGATTGCAAATTAATGTAAGGAAAACAAAAGGATTTTCAAAATCGGCTTAAATGATATAGCGGACGTCGTCGACAACTTCTAGTATTTTGGGCAGCTCGTCGATGGCCATCATTTGTCATCTAAGATGATGACCCGTGTTTATACCTGTAAAAGACTGATTAAAATAAATCTAGATTGAAAATAAGAATATGTTGCAATGTATGGACTCAGATTGGGTTAGTCGATCTTGTCACCCTACATAAAAAGACGTGGAATCTTATGCAATAAACTAAGCAGATTCAAGAAAAATGTTGTAGGCCATAATAAGATTGTTTTTTTTTTGTTGTGCTGTATTAAAGGATCTTTGCATTTACATGGCCTTATTGCTTTATTCAATTTAACATCCAAGTTTTCTTCTTTATTGTGATTTGTTTTCCTGTAAATCTAGTAACTTTTGCTCCACACAGTACAGAGATGGGTGCAGTAACTTTTGTTTTTTTTTTTTCTTTTGTTGATTCATTGTTTTGCTTTTTTCGCTTCTTTTTTGTTTTTATTTATAAAGGAATACAAGTATATTTAATATACGAGGGTAGCATGCAAAGTGTTCAATTGAATGTTGTTCTTTTTTATTTTGAAATCTTGTTGTTTGTAAGAAACGTATTTAATTAATTGCCTAAATCTACAATTTTCATTTACATTTTCATACTTTTTCTCCTTTAAATCATCGTTTTCCCTTGCTATCATTATAATTATCAAAAACAAAAAATTGAAATTACCGAATAGGTGGATAAATTCTTTAAAGAGGTACGTTTTTTAATCATTTTTTGTTTACTATGCTTGATATAACTTATTGATGTTGATTTTTGGATATTCTACACTTTATTATTCCGTATAAGATTTTTTCTTTTGTTTTTTTATTTCCTAATTATGCCACTTGTAAAGCTTTTTTCATTAACATTTTAGAGATTCAAATACACTTTTAAGATTTTCTTTTAAAATAAAATTTAAAAAAAATATTTAAAAACACAATTATTTAGCCTTCTAAAGACAGAAAGCAATATTTGTAAATAAGAGAACATAAAAAAGCATAGGTTAGCGGCCTCTGGTCCTAAGATTAAGCCTGAAAGAAATTAGATTTCCAATACTTTTCGATTTCTAATAAGGGGTGATTTTTTAAGAGCTATAGGAACATTTTTCAAAAAAAAAAAAAAGCACATAAAATTCAGAAAAATGCATGAAATCTTTATTTGAATCGATAGTACGGTCAATATAATTTAATGTTTGAAGATTATTTTATGCAAATGTTGACCGCGACTGCGCCTCAAATGATCCATCCGCTTAGTCCAATTTTGGCATACTCTTTCCAACATTTCGGCCGGTATCTCACGAATAAATGCTTCAATTTTGTCTTCCAATGCGACAATTAAAGCGGGCTTGTCTGTATAGACATGAGCTTTAACATAGCCCCACAAAAAATAGTCTAAAGGCGTTAAATCGCACGATCTAGGCGGCCAATTGACCGGTCCCGAACGTGAAATAAAATGTTCACCGAACTCGCCTCTCAATAAGTCCATTGTTACGCGTGCTGTGTGGCATGTGGCACCGTCTTGTTGAAACCATTTTGGGAAAAAAAATGTTGGATATCATCTCACGGTAGTGCTCACCATTCACAGTTACGTTACGATTCGCAGCATCTTTGAAGAAGTACTGTCCAATGATGCCAAATTCAATGATTTGCAAGCGTTGTTCGTTTGTAAGACGATTCATGGTTAAATTATAGACCAAACTGAAGATGTTTGACAGTGAAACAAAACACGAAACGTGCGTGAGCCGTTTAAACCAGTGTTGCCAAAAAGATAATAGCTAAAAAATCACCCTTTATATTGCATGTAAGTTGCATTGTAGTAACGGCTGATTCAATTACTTCAGTATAAAACAAAGTATTCGTAACATGTGACAATATAAAAAAATGATGAGTAATGCTTTCCGTTTCACCTCAAACGACCAATAATTGAATCGAAACACTAATTTTATTATTAGAATCCGTGCTGTCAGAGAACGGTGTTTCACATTGAAAAGTTATCTTCAGCTACGAAACTTATTTTTGGCATTATTAAAAACATCAATGTCGAATACCAGTAGTTATTCGCAAGGGTTTCGTAAACTTTATTGTCATTTATAGCTTTTTGATAGTAAAGTGTAGTACTGAGACCATTTAAATCGGAATACGAATATTTTTTTAAATGTTTTTCAATTTATTAAATTGCAAACGATAGAGGAGAGAGAAAGGCTTTCTATTTTCAATTAATCCAGGAATCAAATCTTCTTTTTGTTAATAGTTTTTGATGCCTTGAATCCGATTCAAAACTCTCGTTATTTTGCGCATTTAGAGTAGGATATTTTGAAAACTTAGGGGAATGCAGCAATTCTTGGATCGGTTTCGGATGCAGAGGCACTAAAAGCCTGTGGTTTCCGAGTTAAAAATCTTGTTGGCCTGTTTTATTATTCGCAAACTATTGTTGTTCGATGGGATAGCATCTACACTAGTGGCATAAACTAAAGCAAATAACTTAATATTTTGACATTTCCATATGAATCGTGTGAAAAACAATCTTGAGAATTTTTAAAGATAGCTTTTTCAAGTCTTTGAGGGTTTATTAATTTACTAAAAAAAGAATTATTGAAATAAATTTTTTTAGTTTTTTATTTTTTTTTTTATTTTTTTACATAATTTAACAATTAATAAAATATTCGATATTTTGTAAATTAACAACTCATCTGCGACGCATTAGACCTATTAATTTATCAATTTTGCTTTCTGAAATGTTTTCCAATGCTTCTTTTTGAGCTAACGCCATCACTTCTCCTCAACTCTTGTTATTTCAGTCGCTAGGATTTGATGCCGTTGTACAACATCCTATACCCATTGTACAACATCCTAGCTTCTCACACCACTCATGTTGTGTGCGTTAATTTTATACGTGAGTGGCGGGACCACCTACAATTTAACGTCGACTCCGAACGACAGTTTTTTTTTTTTTTTTTTTGAGAAACTTTTTCATTGTAAATTTTATTTACTCTCAGAGTTTTTGCCAGAAATCTGTCTGAGAGGCAGTCGCCGAAGAAATATTCATTTATTTGCTTCATATTTCGCTTTGATGCCTGACCTGGGATACGAACCCGGGCTTTACGTCTAATAAGCCAACACACTACCTACTAGACTATGTAGGTTAGTAGATATTTACTACATTCCATAGTCTATAAATTCTGATTGACAATTCTATCAGTGTTTGATCACTTTGTGATCATTCCTCGTTAATTGCATAAAAGCTTTGTTTGTCATTTAGAGAAGAAATGATTTTCGCTTGTTTTTTTTTTTGATTGTTTGATTTTCGCAATGCTTTCTTCCATACATAGAAAAACACATTTTAGAATAAATAGTAGTTTATCACCCACACCTTGTTTAATTTTATTTTTATATTTAAACAGAGTCTGTCGTCTTCTACTCGAACACAAAACCAAATTCTATAAAAAAAAAAAATTAGAAAATATTTAACAGCAAAACACTAAAACAGGTATTTTTGTTGTTGTTAATAATTCTTAATCATCTTCACAAAAAAAAAAAAAAAAAAATTATTTATTGAAACCATATTTAGTTTCCACAAGAACTGACTCTTACGCAAATGTATTGTTTGATGTGCACCCACGTTTAAAAGTTTTTGCACTCAAACTCAAGTGATGAGATGAGATGCTTACATTTGATATTTGATTTTTAAAAAAAATCAATTTTATCTCATTTAAATAATAATTTATTATGATTCTTCTTCTTTTTAATTTTTCATTATTACAGGGACCCAAAGATCCACCCAATTACTATATTGCCTGTCAGGCACCATTGGAGAGTACGGTTGAAGATTTCTGGCGTATGATCTGGGAACAACAATCTCGCGTCATCATTCAGGCTACCGATCTCATTGAGAATGGCGTTGAAAAATGTGCCGAATACTTACCGCCATCGGTAACACTCGATAATCATTCCACATTTGGTGATTTCCAAATCACTCTACAAAATCGTGAAGTTAAAGACAAATATGCCATCTCAACGTTACTGCTGAAGCATGTAAGTGAAAATGCTACACGTGAACTTACCCACTATTGGTATAAATGGCCTGAAGTTGGTGTACCTGCCGAGGAGGCACCCATTATTGCAATGCTTTTGGAAGCGAGATCTTCTCTCATAAGTTATGCCATCGAACAGGCTAATGAGGATAAGGAAAAATCTTCAACGGCCACTCTCAGATCCGCCGAAGAGGGCACGGTGACGTCTATGAACGGCTCAACAGCATCGCCCGCTAATAACAATTCAAACGGCAGCAGTGCCAACGTTAGTTGTGGTGAAATAAATGGTAACATATCCATGGTGCATTTAAAAAAGACTGCCAGAAGTCAGGGGTAAGTTTTCGTAATGATTTATATTTTGTTTTGTAATAAAATTTTCTTTAACTGGCGGAACGAAAGGTGGTTAAAGGTTTTTAAGTCTCTCTGAATACTTCCCTGATGGAGAGAAAGCATACCAACCAGTTACTTGGACTTGGTCGTGGCATCATCTAAATCACAGTGGCCATGCTTACAGGTCAGGGGTGTGTTATGGGTAGACACGCGGAAAGGATGCGGCTCCCGTATAACGACTTCTGCCGTGGGTGCAGATTCACTGAGGAAGAGGAGACTGTTATCCACTTCCTTTGTCGAGTGCCCATCTCTTGCGAGGTGCAGATATAGGCTGTTTGGCTTTCCATTTCTTGTCAGCCTGACGGAGCTATCATCCATTGATGTCAAGGATATAGCTTCGTTTATCAAACTTTCTGGCTGGTTTTCCAGTGTAGGATAGTCGTGCATTTGATGTGCAGCCCTTGCGCTGACCAACTTCTGCCGCTTCCCTGATTTTGGTGGAACTTGGTCAGTACAGAGACTGCGTTCAACCATGGCATCACAACGGGCCGATACTCGTGCTCAAGTGAGCTTATTGATATCAGAGCCTCTGAATACTTTATTGTTAAGTTTTTTTCATTCCCATAGTATAAGCGCGATTGGATCACAGTGGATGGTGGTGTTCCTTGACTGATTATTGTTGACAAACGTTACTAGAATGAACAAGATTTTAAATTTTTTGGCTAAAAACCAAAAAAGTGGCAAAGTGTTTACGATCCTGACATTGCAACAGCCAATTAACAGATACGATTGCAAGCAATCATAATGCGAGCACAGTTTCGTCTGCTCTGCTCTGTATACTGCACAAAATAGATTTAAAATATCTGGAATAAGTCTGACCAGAATCTTTTCTTTTTCTTGTAAGTGGAAGTGGCAAATAAAACTTTTGCATTTTTGTTGGGAAAACATTCTTACCAGCAATATGACTACCAAGAAATATTTGAATGCAGTTACTTATGGCTGTGTGATGGCACTATTTAAGAGTTAGTGGTCTTAAAAATTCTGCTACACCTATTGAGAGTAGTGAAACTCACTCCCTACTGAAACTCAATAAGTTCAACCTAAGACGAATAACTGAAGAGACATTGTGATGTCGGATCAAGAGCATCTGGTATAAATTTCAATCGAATTTCTACAGAGATGTGGAGGAAGAAGAATTTGGAGATGATAACGAAAGGGTATTTAACTGTCTGCCGGAAACGTGTATTAAGGCTCTGCTGACACTGGGTTTTTTAGTCATTAATCCATCATTTTTCGAAAACCCTTATAAACGTAAACAACGTAAAATTTGAATTACTTTACTTACTTACTTGCTTACTTAATTGGCCATTAACAACCCGATTAACGGATTTCTCTGCTTCTTGCGCGTCTACGCCAGTTGGTCATACCAATCGATGACTGGGCTTCCTTGATTTGGTGCTTCCAACCCATACAAGGTCGTCCTCTTCGCCAACTTCCGCAGATCCCCGCATTAAATACCCGTCTCGTCGGAACATCCACCTCCATTCGAACGACATGATCGAGCCAGCACAGCCGCTGGATATTAATACGCTGCAAAACGTCTTTGTCGTTGAGGAGCTCATACAGCTCACTGTTGGATCAGATCCGGAAATTATCGCCAACTCGAACTGGACCGAAGATTTTACGTAGGACTTTTCTCTCGAATACTCTCAAGGCTGCTGCATCAGTGCTTAATAGCCTCTGCGCCATAAAGAAGCAAAGGTAGGATGAGCGTCTTGTAAAGTATTAGTTTTGTCGGACGAGAGAGGTCTCGGCGATTTCCTCTCAGCAGATTTCTGGCAAATACTCTGAGAGTAAATAAAAAATTGCCATGAAAAGTTTCTCAAAAAATCTGTCGTTCGGAGTCGACTTTAAACTGTAGGTCCCGCCACTCATGTATAAAATTAACGCACACAACATAAGTAGTGTGAGAAACTAGGTCAATAATCCTGACTGAAGGGTTGTAATGACCAATTATGTATGTATGGGTAGCACCTATTGGCAAGAGTTATCCTGCGCTTGATCTCCAGACTGACATCATTTTATCATTTCATCATAAATAAATTCCTTGAGTATATCAAAAAGTATAGTTATCGGCCGTAATCTGAGAATCAATACGCCGCTCGTCTCTACCTGTTGATAACATATACTTTGTTTTGCCCATCTTAGTAAATTTTTTTTTTTTCAAATTTGAATTACTTTGCGTATTTTGTCGATTTAAATAATCTTGTAGCCACTTTCTTTCCACCAGTTATTGACATTGTGTTGTGTTTTACTTTTCCTTACTCTCTGTCTCCTTTTGTGTGCGTTTTCTCTTTCTACATGTGAAATTTTTGTCTTTTCTTTTTTTTTTTGTATATTTTCTAGTCCCTTAACTGTTCACTGCTCTCCAGGTACTGGACGTACGGGTACAATTATAGCCTGTGACATTGCTATAAGAAGTCTAGAGACACCAAAGCGTACCGTTGATATACCACAAATTGTCTACTATGTTAGAAGGGGACGGGCAAGTGCTGTATTAACCAAGGAACAATACGAATTTATCTATAAAGTTGCCAATATGTATGCAGCAAAAATATCAAATCCCACAGGCTATCATTGAAATATCAATAACAAGGCCAGAAAGCAACGTTACAAATCCATTTATAAAGTGCCTTAATAGACCACAAGCCTATTTGGAGAACAACCAACAACTGCAAAGGGAAGAAAAGGGATTAGAGTTAAAGTAACAAATCAAATCACACAATACACTCACTCATTACAAGCAACAAATTTTAGTCATTATAATTATTATTATTATTTTTTATAATTATTCTTATTATTTAATATTATTTAATATTGTAAAAAAACAACAACAACAACAACTTGTATTATTATATAAAATCGATCTTTTCAATAGAAAATCTAAAATTATAATAAAAAAAAAAGAAAGTTATTTTTAAAATAGAATGCAGCTTTATATGAAATCCTATTCTATTTTATTGTATTGCATTGCATTGTATTGTCTTGTATTATTAATTATTTTTAAATGTCTTGTGTATTTTTTTTTTTTTATTTTAAATTTTTCCTGCCAAAAAAAAAAAGAAAAAAGAAAAGAAAAAGGAAAAGTAAAAGTAAATGGTTAGACCACATTAAAAAATTCTTTTGTTATGTATTAAATTCCTTCTTTTTTTGTGATATTATAATTATTAAATTAATTAAAATTAAAAGAATAACAAACAAATATATTAACAAACGCAACAATACCGCAAATGTACTATAATTTCAATGTACAACATGATGTTGCGTTTGTTTCTGCTACACCTACTATTCCATTATTATTTAAGTATTAATAAATTAAAAAAACAAAAACAATAAAAAAAATTAAACAAATTATTTAAATTTAGTTTGTAAATATAAAATATTAAATATTTATCATATAATATTTTGGCATTTTAGCATAATTTGTTTATACAATAATTTAATTATTTTAGTTTAAAAAAAACAATTCTATTAATTTCTTTTTCAAATCTACACTTTAACTATCTTTGAATTCATTTCGAAATTCGTATCATTGTAAACATTTGTGTATATGTATGTAGTTATATTAATTAATAAAAATATACATATTTTATAAAATTTATTAAAAAAAAACAAAAACAAAAACAGAACAATATAATTTGTATTGTATTGTGTACTACTATAAACGAAAATATTTTAAATAAAAGAAAAAGTATACTCCAATATATTAATAATAATTATAAATTTTTATTCTTACATAACTATGATACATAATGATAATTCAAATGTGGCAAATATTTGCTTAAACAATGTAACCAATGTTGACAAATAAGATTGAACAATCACTAGTTGGAAAGGAATTTTCAATGATCGAGGAAATGTCACCAAAAGCTATTTCTACACAAAACTCCAACTCATAGCAGCATTACAATTAATAGCGGTTCATCTCAAAACACAAAAGAGTAGACTAGATAAAACAAGAGAGTCATTTGGTGTGCATTGTCGACCAGTTTCAAGTTCAGCATCCTCAATAGCAGTGTTAAATCTGTACTATTATATATACGGTGATTATTATTTCCATGAGAAAAAAGCGGACAAATATATAAAATTGAAATCCAAAAAAAAAAAAATTATTTATTATAAAAATATACGCCAACTTAAATTTATACATATACACACATACATATGTATATACTTTTGTGTATAAATTTATTTCTCTACAGAATGTATTTTTTAAAGTATTGGGCCTGTTTGATGAAAATGTTTTAAATTCCGAACAGTCCATTTCAAAATTACATTTTATGGTCAAAAGAGATTCAGAAGTTTCTAGTCCCATTTGGGATTTTTCGGAAGACCAAATATTGTTAGATATAGAAAAAACTCTTTCTGTTGGTGCGCTAGACGCTGGCAAAGCAAATGAAAAATCTACTAATTTCAGGATGTTTTTATAAGGAATATTTTTCGTTTGGAAAAATTTTAAAATTTCAACCCACTTTTTATCGGGTTTTAATGCTGATTGTTTCCATATTTCTATTTGTTCAGCATTTGCATAAATTTTTACATATGTAAGTAAATTCATCAAAAATTTCGTTATTATTTATATTTAAATCATTTCTAATTTCTGTTACCTTTATTAACAAATTTTGAACTGAAGACTAAGATGGAATTGCATCTAACAATATTCAAGCAAGTCTCTCAATTTCTTTAAAAGATTCATCCCATTGGTACAGGTAACTAATACAGGTTCTGTAAAAGTTTTTAACTTTTTCCTTAAACAACTTTGTACGTTAAGTCGTAAAAATATGTACTTCATTGTGACGTTCTATTAACTTTGATTTAAATTCTTTTAATATTATAGCCGCTTCAGGTATTGAAATACATATGTTGACTTTCTAAACGCAGTATATATTTATGGAAGACACTAGCTTGACTGTGTATAAGTAATAACCAAGACAGCAAAAGGATCATTAAAAGAATTAAACAATATTGTTGGGCATTTTTCTTGTTTAAGAAAGTACTCCATCGTTTTCACCGAATTAATGAAAAAAGTGGACAAAAACGGACATTTTGGAAAATAAATACTTTTTAGAAGTTACGTGTGATAAAATAGCGGACAGGATGTTTAAATAGCGGACTGTTCGCAATAATAGTGGACGGATGGTCACCGTAATTAAATACAACGCATCTTGGAATGCTGCAAGAATTAATTCATACATAAATACATACATAGTACATAGTTGGCCATTACAACACTTCAGTCAGGATTACGCGGCCTAGCTTCTCTCATACCACTCATGTAGTGTGCATTAATTTTATACGTGAGTGGCGGAACCTACAATTTAACATCGACTCCGAAGGACAGATTTTTGCGAAACTTTTTCATGGCAGGTTTATTTACTCTCAGAGTTTTTGCCAGAAATCGCCAAAGAAATATATTTTTTTCATATTTTCGTTTTGATGCCTGACCTGGGATACGAATCCGTGCTTTACGTCTAATAAGCCAACACACTACCTACTGGACTACGGCGACTTTAAGAATTAATTCAGGCTTTTGTTAATTGTTGATTTCATAAAATCCAATTTGTATTTTGAAATAATAAGGATGCATGTCTTTAAAACTCTCTCATCTCATGTTTATATTCCCATATGTTTATGAATACAAAAAAAAAAAAAACATGAAAATGTATGAAGACCAAGGCGAATTCGCCTTGATGAAGACTCTTTGATCTCTTTAAAGCTCTCTTATACCGGCAATTTGTTGTTGCCTGTAAAATAAACAATGAACAGCTGATTTGCATGTGCTTATGAAAACGGAAATTTTTCAGTTAAGTTAAGGGCGTCAAAGAAATTAAACGAATTGTGAAATAATTGTGAAAAAGTTGTTAAAATAAGAATATAAATTTAATTATTTTGTGATTATGTGATATTAATATGAAAATAAAGTGCCTGGTAGTGTATTTGTCACTCAAGCTTAAAGAAAGGTAAGTTTAAATTGAAATTATTTTTATGGAAACCAGTACACCAAAATTGTTGATCGCGACATTTTAATTTTTAAGATTAAAAGAATAATTTTAATTTCTTGAAATTTAACTCCATTGGATACCGGTTCCAATTGTACAAAATGCCAAATTTCTACAGTGGCTTGGGAAATGTGGAAGTGTTCCCCACCCTTATTGACGAAGTAGCATAGCACACATATGTATGTATGTATATATGTATGCACTTAAGTAGACAAGCATTTTCAGTCGTAAATAGTAAGGAACATTGATCTGTGGCATTCGTAGACAAAACAACATTCACAGAAAACTTAAATGAACAGGGGGGGTGTATCATTTCAAATATCAATAAGAACATATTAACAGATGTATCATGAAAGTTAACTAATGGGTGATTTTTTATCTATTATCTTTTTGGCAACACTAGTTTAAATAGCTCACGCACGTTTCGTGTTTTGTTTCACTGTCAAACATCTTCAGTTTGGTCTTTAATTTAACCATGAATCGCCTTACAAACGAACAACGCTTGCAAATCATTGAATTTTATTATCAAAATACGTACTCTGTTAAGAAAGTTCATCGCGCGCTTCTTCCATTTTATGGTCAGTTTAAACGACCCACTTTTTTTGCCCAAAATGCAAGAGCTTGACTTGCATGACATGTGGTTTCAACAAGACGGTGCCACATGCCACACAGCACGCATAACAATATACTTATTGAGAGTCGAGTTCGGTGAACATTTTATTTCATGTTCGGGACCGGTCAATTGGCCGCCTAGATCGTGCGTTTTAACGCCTTTAGACTATTTCTTGTGGGGCTATGTTAAAGCTCATGTCTATACAGACAAGCCCGCTTCAATTGACGCATTTTAAGACAATATTGGAGCATTTATTCGTGAGATACCGGCCGAAATGTTGGAAAGAGTATGCCAAAATAAGAGTATGCCATTAAATTATATGGACCGTACTATCGATTCAAATAAAGATTTCATGCATTTTTCTGAATTTTGTGTTTTTTTTTTTTTGAAAAAATTTCCTATAGCTCTTAAAAAATCACCCCTTATTAAATATCTGATGCAGGACATTACAATACATGCGTATATAAGATATCGAGAACAATTTCTTCAAATGTGTTAGCAAAGACAGTAGTGACCTATTTTCCAAATGATATTCTTCAAAACTATTTAAGAATTCTAATCGTATACAAATTGTAAAAAATTTTCAATATTTTTCAAGTTTTATCATCTAAAAGTTATCTGAAATATCGGGTCCGCCATCTAACGTTTTTTTTTCAATTAGTGCTTATTTCGTGAATGGTAACACTTAGCTCATGTCTGATTTGACAGATAATTAGTTTTATCCTTCCGCTGAACGAATATGGTTGTGTATACGCTTGAACAACGCTGGGAAATATTGCGACATTACTTTGTAAATCATGGTAATGTTGCAGAATGTGTGCGAAAATTGCGTTCAGATTTTGGAAGAAGAGAAGCACCGCATGTTCGTTATCTTGTGAAAAAAGTGAAAGAAACTGGCATCCTCATCAATAAACCAAAGCGTGAAAAGCCAAAAACAGTGCGTACACCCGAGAATATTGCTGCTGTGGCAGAAAGTGTGCGTGAAGCGCCATCAACTTCAATTCAACGTCGTTCTCAACAATTGAACATTTCGGAGACATCATTGAGAAGAATTTTGCATAAAGACCTTTGTATGACGCCATACAAAGTCCAATTGGTTCAGGAGTTGAAGCCAATTGACCATCCAATACGTTTTCGCTTCGCTAAGCGAAGTGATCTTTTCAAATGAAGCTCATTTTGATCTTGGCGGGTATGTAAACAAGCAAAATTGTCGCATTTGGGGCACAGAAAACCCGCACGCATACATTGAAAAGCCGACGCACCCAAAACGAGTCACTGTGTGGTGCGGATTTTGGTCAGAGGCAGAATTGGGCCATTTTTCTTCGAAAATAAGCAATGAGTGGCCGTTACAGTCAATGGCGAACGTTATCGGGCCATGTTGAACGAATTTTTGTTCACAAAAATTGAAGAGGAGGATATTGGCAACATTTGGTTTCAACAGGACGGCGCTACGTGCCACACAGCCGAAGCTACATTCGATGTTTTGCGCCCTGTTTTTGAAGATCGATTTATCAGCCGCAGAGCTGATGTCGTTTGGCCACCGCGGAGCTGCGATTCGACACCGTTGGACTATTATTTGTGGGGTGCCGTCAAAGATAAGTGTTACGCCGGACAAGCCAGAGACAATTGACGCTTTAAAGGACAATATTCGTGAAGCCATTGGTGAAATACAGCTGCACACAATCGATAATGTGCTTAAAAATTGGACCGATCGTGTAGGCTACTGCATGGCCAGCCGAGGCAGCCATTTGAATGAAATTATTTTCCATTATTAACCGGAAGGATTGTACTTTCAAATAAAAAAAGAAATTTGAGAAAATAGGTATTCAGTAGTTTTTTTTTAAGCATTTTCAAAAAAAAAGTTATTTGGCGGACCCTTTATTAACTTTCTGTAGTTCCATTGAGTTTAATTGACTGGGCATTTACTATGTTGTCTCTCTTCCCCCAGTAGTAGTTTTTTTTTAAAGCATTTTCAAAAAAAAAAAAAAAAGTTATTTGGCGGACCCTTTAGTTGTAAGAAAACTAAGAGCTTATTAAGTTAATAAGAAAAAAAAAATTTTAAAAGCAAATCAAATTATTATTTCATCTTATTGCCAATCGACTTACCGATTGCCAGACGAATTTCGAAAATTTTGTATGAAATTTAAGAATAAACGTTCGAATAGTATTGCTTAATCGTATAGAATCGTAAATAAACCGATTACTATATACATATATACATACATACATACATGCAAGCTTACATTTGGAAATATTTCCGAAATCCAATAATAACAACTTTGTGGCACTTGTTAACTTTAAATATCAAGGGTATATAAAAAAATTTAACTGGAGTACCGTTTTTTTTTTTTGTTTTCTTGAGTTTAAGTAGAACAACACAGACATAAGCATAAACAACTTACTGTTACTAATCAATTACTGACCAAAAGATAAGGAAATAAACCTCATGCTTTTACTTACTATAGACATACATACATACATATGTATATAATCTATATGTACAATATATAATGATAAATTTTAAATAAAATTTTTAAATTATTAAGCTGTCAATATGCGTAAACCAATACATACATCCACACACACATCTACATTTATTGCTGTTTAACTTACTTACTTATATACCACATGGATAAATACATATGTCATCATTTGAATGATTTTTTTTTTGTATGTGCTTAAGGCGGTGTAGGGCATACATACTCGTGTATTTTATATAGACAAATATTAGATAAGATATCATTATGTATAACCATTTAAGTTTAATAAATTTTAGAATAATTTCATAAATAATTTTTTTTTTATTAGATTTCAAGGAAATTTTGTAAACTAATTATAAATAGGTATAGTACAGTTACAGTTAAACTTATTTTTAAATGTATTCGTTGGCCATTTTCTATTGCTTAACTGGGTTCTTTTTTTTCTTCATATACTTTAACACGTTAAACAAAGTTTCGATAAGATTATAAATTTATTAAAAATAAAATAAAAAAATGTTTTTTTTTTTTCTTTCTTCAAGAACTAAGTCCATTAATTTATTACACATATAAAGTGCGGCATGAGCTCATCAATATTGGCAAATTTAAGTAAACTTTTTTAAAGCAAATTAAAAATGTTGAAATTTTAAAATAATTTCCATCAACATCTATACGTTTCTATTTAAAATTGCCAACATTTTTAAAATTCTGCTTTTATGACAACAATGATTGTAAATGTAAACAAATGAAATTTTCGTAACGTTCAACACCGTGTTTTTTCAATCTGTAGTACGAATGATGATTGTAAATAAAATAATTTTCTTCATGCCAATACATATAAAACACGTTATGTTGATCTCTTTACAGCTCTCTCACCCTGGCAGTTTGTATGCAAAACAAATTTCTTCATGCATTTGTATATAACGGTTTCCTTACCTCTTTAAAACATTCTCACTCCTTTAATTTGTTGCATTTTATAGTATGAATAATTGTAAACAATGAGTCTGAGCTCTTTACAGCTCTCTCAACCTAACAGTTTCTAGCAACACAATTTCCTTTGGGTAAATGTATAAAACGGTTTCGGTTTTTAACGCCGAATAATAATTTAATAGCACAATAATTGCTTTGTATGTTGACTCTCTGTACCAGCAGTTTATTTCAATCCGTAATAGGAATAAATGTAAACAAAACAAGTGCCTTCATGCAGATGAATGTATGCGTGCATGCATATAACGATTTCGTAATCATTTTACAGTTCTTTCATGCCTACACTTTACTTTTAAACATGTACATTCAGGCAGAGAATGTTGCAGGCTGGGATATACATAAATGTTTATAAACCAAAATATTTCCTTAAGCAAATGTCTACAATGTACATACTTGCTAAGTAACGTGCTTATGAAATCAGACATGTTGCGTTGCTGGTTGCATAGTGTATAACCGTTTTTGTGCTTTCATTTCATATTTTCTGGTGGCATTGTTGATTGCAATATGCCTGTGCTAAAATACGAAACTTGTATGATAAACGTTTTGCGTAAATATGTTGCATACCATAACAGCAGCTGCATATCTGCTCTCATCTCATGTTTATATTCAAAAAAGTATGAATATAAACAAACATGAAAATGTATGAAGACTCTTTGATCTCTTTAAAGCTCTCTTATACCGGCAGTTTGTTGTTGCCTGCATAATAAACAATGAACAGCTGATTTGCATGTGCTTATGAAAAAGGAAATTTTTCAGTTAAGTCAAGGGCGTCAAAGAAATTAAACAAATTGTGAAAAAATTGTGAAAAAGTTGTTAAAATAAGAATATAAGTTTAATTATTTTGTGATTATGTGATATTAATATGAAAATAAAGTGTCTGGTAGTGTATTTGTCACTCAAGCTTAAAGAAAGGTATGTTTAAATTGAAATTATTTTTATGGAAAGCAATATCGCAAATTTGTTGATCGCGTCATTTTAATTTTTAAGATTAAAAGAATAATTTTAATTTCTTTAAATTTAACTCCATTGGATACCGGTTCCAATTGTACAAAATGCCAAATTTCTACAGTGGCTTGGGAAATGTAGCAGTGTTCCCCACCCTTTTAGGCGAAGTCGCATAGAACACATAAGTATGTATGTATGTATGTATATATGCACATACATAAGTAGACAAGCATTTTCAGTCGTATTTGCTTAGGTGGAAAATTTTGATTAAAGCTGTTACAAGGGAAGAAATTAATTGCCTACCATATAATGCTATTTTTTTTATTTTTTTTTTTGTTTGGGAGTTTCCTAACCAAGTAATTGTCACTTGTTTCTAATGGCAAATAATTTTATTGGCCAACTATTCATCCTAATGGAAATGCGGCCTTTCAGAGAGAGAGAGAGAGAGAGGAGCATTTGAAAGATAAAATTAAATATTTCCACAGAAAATTCCTGTGTTTATGGTGAATCTAGTAAAAATACTGAAAATATAAATTCGAACAGTTATAAGTGTGAAATCAGAAGGATATCAGTTAAGGGAGTCGGTAAATTCCTTGCTTTTATAGTTTTCATTTAAGTGCTCACCGCCACCCTCATCTTGTTGTTTTCAAATGGAAGTTATAAATTATAAGCTACTAAAACCTGTTCTTATTGTCTACAAGAGATTTGATTAATTAAGCCTGTTGTCGCACAAAATAAAAAATATACTCCAAGGTCGGCCCTATGAAGCCAAGTAACGTTATATTTAGGTGGCTGGACATTAATGGTCCGTCTTAAAAAAAACCTAAAGTTTGCTTTAAACTGAAACCACCATAAGAGACATTTTCGAAAAATGAAATTAAAACGTGTCTATGAGCAGATCTTAAAGCTCTATAATCTGTTAACCCATGAATCTATTTCTTTTAAGATTAGATGTAATCTCAAGGTGAAAAATTTCTATGACATCACGCTGGATGGCACTAGAAGTGTAAGACTTGTATAATTAACGATCTTTGACTCTATTTGATCGAATACTTGGTGTTAATCATGAGTAAATCAAAGATGAACACAATTAAAGACAAATACACCACAAATTACGTTTTGTTTCCTTTTGTGATAAATAAAATCACACTAAGCAAGCGCAGCTATGTCGTGTGTATTCTGGTCAAGATAAATCGTTATATAGTAGTGATGACCTTCATTCATGTCGTCCTAAATTTAAAAAAGAAATCTTATGTAAACACTTTAAAGAAGGTTGGAATATGAAAAAAGCGATTCAATGGTTGCACAAAGAATAACCACGTAAATAAACAACCTTGTTGCCATGTTGCATGAAACTTCATTGGGCTAACTAAAGCAATGACCCCAACTGGGAGTGATTCTTATTACTTGGCAGGGAGTGATCTGTTATGATGGACTTCCCGTATAGGATAACATCAACAACGAATGTCTAAGGAAATTCAAGTAGCGCCACCGCTTGGGAGTGCATAAGGCTCAATCTTCCTTACCCATGTTTCCACAGGAGTTTATTCCCGGAGGACTTTGGTTATATGCAACGAGAGATGGATCTGCTAGAGGAGACTAACTATCAGTTGCTTAGGTGGAAAAATTTGATTATTGAAGGTGTACAAGGGAAGAAATTAATTGCCTACCATATAATGCTACTTTTTTTTTCTTTATTTTTTGATTTGGGAGTTTCCTAACCAAGTAATTTTGACACTTGTTTCTAATGGCGAATAATTTTATTGGCAAACTATTCATGTTAATAGAAATTTGGCCTTACATAGCGAGAGAGAGAGAGAGAGGCATAATAGAATCGTCTTTTAAATAGCAACAAAACGTGGATTTCTTTTTACTACAGCTTATACTACAACCAGCATTTTTTTAGGATTGTTATTGTCCTTTTGCTTATTATTATTTCCATTTAATTTTTTTTCTCTAAATATCATTTCAAATTTAGAAAATATTGAAGTCCATACATAATCCTTCTATTCCTCTAATGACAATTCCTTTCAACTTTTCATTCTGTATGAGTTCTCTGAAAGGATTTATATAAGGTATCCATGCCTTAAGAATATAATTTATTTTGTATTTTTAGACGGTCTCACAAGGACCTCATGAAGTTGAGGTTAAAAGTTAATCCAATACCAATATGGTGGTAATTTTTCCGATGATTTATATTTGTTTAAAATTTCTGTGTATTATCGTAAAAGAATCACATGGCTTTTACGCTCAACTATATTAGCTAGCTAGCTATACGTAACGATAATATCTCTCAAAAAGTTCTCTTGTAAAGAGAGTGTGAGAAAAAAATTAGATAAAAACAAAATATAGGGTGATTTTTTAGCTATTATCTTTTTGGCAACACTGGTTTAAACAGCTCACGCACGTTTCGTGTTTTGTTTCACTGTCAAACATCTTCAGTTTGGTCTATAATTTAACCACGAATCGTCTTACAAACGAACAACGCTTGCAAATCATTGAATCATTGAATTATCAAAATACATGTTCTGTTAAGAAAGTTCATCGCGCGCTTCTTCCATTTTATGGTCAGTTTAATCGACTCACTTTTTTTGCCCAAAATGCAAGAGCTTGACTTGCATGACATGTGGTTTCAACAAGACGGTGCCACATGCCACACAGCACGCGTAAAAATGGACTTATTGGGAGGCGAGTTCGGTGAACATTTTATTTCACGTTCGGGACCGGTCAATTGGCCGCCTAGATCGTGCGATTTAACGCCTTTAGATTATTTTTTGTGGGGCTATGTTAAAGCTCATGTCTATACAGACAAGCCCGCTTCAATTGATGCATTGGAAGACAACATTGAAGCATTTATTCGTGAGATACCGGCCGAAATGTTGGAAAGAGTATGCCAAAATGGGACTAAGCGGATAGACCATTTGAGGTGCAGTCGCGGTCAACATTTGCATGAAATAATCTTCAAACATTAAATTATATGGATCGTACTATCGATTCAAATAAAGATTTCATGCATTTTTCTGAATTTTATGTGTTTTTTTTTTTTGAAAAATTTTCCTATAACTCTTAAAAAATCACCCTTTACAATAATTTTCTTTTTTGTGTTTGATATATAAACAAACGATAGATAGATATTGTGTTGGCACTCAATTAACACTGTATTGTAGCTATTAAATGGTGACGACAAATGACAGTTTGACGAATATGTAGTAGACCGAGTGACTGATTATTTGACTGTTGATTGTTGATGCATGTTGAAAGTAGAATAGAAGAATCTCACAAATAGCAAATGCAATAAAGACATGTGAGGAGCCCCCTACTCTACTCACCCTGTAACATCAATTAATTTCTTCACCAAATTCATTTTCTATTTAACACTTTAACACCACCACCCACTCACTGTACATTTTCTCTCATTTTGAATTTGAATTTCAATATGAATTATTCCATTGCATGTCCTTTTTCTGTTGACTAACAGAATTATTTTTAAATTATTATTTTATGAATTCTATTTAAATTAAATTAATAAAATTAATATGATTTTTTCATTTTTTTTTTCCTTTTTCATTTGAAATACATCACTGAATAAAACACGTCTGTGTGGAATTGTAAATTGACAGAAAGAAACGTTAAACGTCGTCGTTGTACACTCGCTGTGCTTCGATTACCTAATGATGACAAATCATTTTACTGATATTGCTTTTATATGTTAAACGTTATCTACAGTTATTTTATTTTTGTTTTTTTTTTTTCATTTTATATTCCCTGATATCGTCAATGGTTCTACTATATCGGTTCTCCTTTCCGATGTTTATTTGTATTTGTAAAGATATGTAGTATGATGTAGATTTTATACATTTTTCTTTTAACTGACATTTTATGGATTTTCGATTCGTAATAATCGTCGTCGTTATAACGTTCCTAAAACGAACGGTTGCACTGCATACTACTTGTACCGCTCGTGTAGTATGTGTTTATTTACTGCGATACGTACTTATTATCAGCGAACGATACGAAATCGATAGGGTTTTTGTTATTGTAGGCCTATCTATACATATACGACTATACATATAGTATTTACGAAACGTGAAAGAAAGAGTATATCTGTATGAGTTTACGTATGAGTATACATACTATATGCTGACCAATAGATAAAAAAATATGTTGTTATTTAATTCGTTAAAGGATTTTAAACACGGCTATCACAATCTAATAGTTTTCGTATTTAGTCAAGGTAAAAACACAGCAAGGCTGGTCAGTCTAGCAGAGTTTCTATGTTGGGTAGTTTTTGTTTTAGAAGCCAGAAAAACCGATGAAAAGTATATTCTTTGAAGTGCTTTATTTTTTATGTTTACATCATCATCTGAGTTCCTTTAAGGATTATTGCGGACCGTAACAAAGTCTCCCATCTTCTTATTCGATTTCCATTGTTCCTTCATTCCATTGTTGCAGTTTCATTCATCAAATTTTTTTCATTTATTTTCAGTCAATATTCTAGGATAATAGGGTTGCCAACTGTTATTGTCCAGCAATAACACTTTTTAGACAATACAGTGTACATACGTGTGTAATATTGTCATCATCCACCAGATTATTTTAGCCTCTACAAAAGTCTTGATGACCACCATTGAGGCATTGATGGATAATGGGTAATAAAGTGCACACAGCTGAAATCACTCTTTTAAAAATGTATTGAAATTTAATTTAACCTTAACACTTTTGATATTAAATTAGGCTTTAAATTATGTGCGCTTTACTAAAGCTCTACTTTACTATCGGGTCCGCCATCTAACGTTTTTTTTTCAACTAGTGCTTATTTCTTGAATGGTAACACTTAGCTCATGTCTGATTTGACAGATAATTAGTTTTATCCTTCCGCTGAACGAATATGGTTGTGTATTCGCGTTTTCGCTTCGCTAAGTGGGCCTGCGATCGACTTACAGAAGATGCCGATTTTGGCAAAAAAAAATCATCTTTTCAGATGAAGCTCATTTTGGTCTTGGCGGGTATGTAAACAAGCAAAATTGTCGCATTTGGGGCACAGAAAACCCGCACGCATACATTGAAAAGCCGACGCACCCAAAACGAGTCACTGTTTGGTGCGGATTTTGGTCCAGAGGCATAATTAGGCCATTTTTCTGCGAAAATGAGCAAGGAGTGGCCGTAACAGTCAGTTGGCGATCGTTATCGGGCCATGTTGAACGAATTTTTGTGCACAAAAATTGAAGAGGAGGATATTGGCAACATTTGGTTTCACAGGACGGCGCTACGTGCCACACAGCCGAAGCTACACTCGATGTTTTGCGCCCTGTTTTTGAAGATCGCATTATCAGCCGCAGAGCTGATGTCGTTTGGCCACCTCGGAGCTTTAAAGGACAATATTCGTGTAGCCATTGGTGAAATACACCTGCACACAATCGATAATGTGCTTAAAAATTGGACCGATCGTGTAGGCTACTGCATGGCCAGCCGAGGCAGCCATTTGAATGAAATTATTTTCCATTATTAACCGGAAGGATTGTACTTTCAAATAAAAAAAAGAAATTTGAGAAAATTTCAGTAGTTTTTTTTAAAGCATTTTCAAAAAAAAAAAATTATTTGGCGGAACCTTTATTAAATTCCTGTAGTTCCATTGAGTTTAATTGACTGGGCATTTACTATGTTGTCTCTCTTCCCCCAGCTACGCGCTTTGGCTTGATTTCTGGAGATATTGTAACTTGAGGATAAGGAAGAGATCCCCTGTTATCTAATGTGTCACTGGAAACCCAAGAAATCTTTTTCTAATGGTGCACATTAGAGCCTTTTTAATTAAACAGAATGTGTTAGCACAATAGTTCTAACAAATTGGCCTAAATGTGGTGAGATTGCCTAACCTCCATTGAGTTTTAGACTTTAAGCCCCTATGGGATATTTAATTTTGTCAACGTAAAGTTGTATTATTGTATTGTGTATTGATTAAGAGCTCGATAGTTCAAACCACAGCATGGAGATCTTGAAAAAAAAAATATGAAAGAAAAACGAAATATTTCTTTTGGCAAGTATTCAGGCAAATGCGCTTAAGGCAACTACTTGTCATGAAAAAGCTTCTCAAATCTTTAGTTCGGAGTCAGTATTATATTGTAGGTCTTGCCACTCGTGGCTAAAATTAATACCTCCAATAAGTTTGTAATGGCTAACAATGTGTATGTATGTAAAATATGGCACTTTTTCTAAATTTTCTAAAGAAGGTTCCTTTTGTGTTGGTCCCCAGTAAAAAAAAAGTACCAATCAAAGCGTGAAAAAAATCCCTTAATAAACCTCCGACAAAATGTTGTTGTTGTGCCCTTGTTTATTAACTAGTTCGACAGGTAGTTCCTACTTTAAACATGGTTTGTGTTCATTTTGAAAAATTTTTTAGTCACCTAAACGACGATCAATATTTTATTTGTTCTCTGATAAGAATGTCTTGAGAAACAAAAAATAATATTCCCCTGTACAATAGATATGACTGACTGACTGCCTGCCTGCCTGCCTGCACACATGGGAAAATTTGTAAAAATGCTCAAGAATATGGAATCTAAAGTAGTTTACTACACGTATGTACATATATAGTGTGTATGACCAAAGTGTTGTTGTATGATAAGTGTCGTGGTTGGTGTCTTATCGTTATCAAAAAATAACAACAAAAATACTCAGTCAGTCAGTCAACCGGCCAATTTCTTTCTATTCTTTTCTAACTTGCTTGTTCTTATCGTTTTATAACGAGATATAATGATTTCATCAGTATTTGATTTCAATATCGAAATGATTAAGTTTTTAATCGCAAGAAAATTTAACAGAACATGCCTATGGTTTGCAAGGTGTCTGGTATTTATTATCCGCACTGAAAGAGGGTATCAATGGAAGAACAATAAAATATTTTGTGGAAATTAGTTTTAAAGGAAATATTGTAATATTATGCATTGACACAAATGAATAGAAATTATTTATTAGTCAATCAACATTTATGACACTTGTTTGCAATGGGTTTAGTTAGTGTAAGAGAGTATAATTTTTTGCATTGTTTTGTAAAACTTGTAGAAATTTCGAACATTGGCATGTGTATTTTGCATTTTGATGGCCTCAGACTTAAATTTTTCTTTGCAATGTTATATGGACTATCCGTCCTGGTCTGTGACTTCCCTGCGTGTTTCCATAACTAGTAAAGGGTCCGCCAAATATTTTTTTTTTTTTGAAAATGCTTTAAAAAAAAAACTACTGAAGATGTTCTCAAATTTCTTTTTTTATTTGAAAGTACAATCCTTCCGGTTAATAATGGAAAATAATTTCATTCAAATGGCTGCCTCGGCTGGCCATGCAGTAGCCTACACGATCGGTCCAATTTTTAAGCACATTATCGATTGTGTGCAGCTGTATTTCACCAATGGCTTCACGAATATTGTCCTTTAAAGCGTCAATTGTCTCTGGCTTGTCGGCGTAACACTTATCTTTGACGGCACCCCACAAATAATAGTCCAACGGTGTCAAATCGCAGCTCCGAGGTGGCCAAACGACATCAGCTCTGCGGCTGATAATGCGATCTTTAAAAACAGGGCGCAAAACATCGAGTGTAGCTTCGGCTGTGTGGCACGTAGCGCCGTCCTGTTGAAACCAAATGTTGCCAATATCCTCCTCTTCAATTTTTGTGCACAAAAATTTGTTCAACATGGCCCGATTACGATCGCCATTGACTGTAACGGCCACTCCTTGCTCATTTTCGAAGAAAAATGGCCCAATTATGCCTCTGGACCAAAATCCGCACCAAACATTGACTCGTTTTGAGTGCGTCGGCTTTTCAATGTATGCATGCGGGTTTTCTGTGCCCCAAATGCGACAATTTTGCTTGTTTACATACCCGCCAAGATCAAAATGAGCTTCATCTGAAAAGATGATTTTTTTGCCAAAATCGTCATCTTCTGAAAGTCGATCGCAGGCCCACTTAGCGAAGGCCCACAAGCGTATACACAACCATATTCGTTCAGCGGAAGGATAAAACTAATTATCTGTCAAATCAGACATGAGCTAAGTGTTACCATTCACGAAATAAGCACTAGTTGAAAAAAACGTCAGATGGCGGACCCTTTATATATCTAAACTCTTTGGCAAGAACTTTATTTATTTCGAAATATTATAAAAACAAAGTCTGAATCTAATTATTGGGAAAAAAAACTACCACTTAAGATATGTATGTGGTGTAATCAGTTATTTCTTAAGAACACCAAATGAAATCGGACACAGAAAATTGTCCAATGTCATATCTTGATTAACAATAATTCTTTTGATTAGTGATTTTAAAATGTAAGAAGGTGTAGTTAAAAATAAAAGTCCATTATTTGTTCGTGAAATTGAACACATTCAAATAACTGCCATCGTCTCTATAAAGGGCATAGGGTCTTAACAAATTGTATCCACACCATAGGGGCATAGGGACTTAACAAATCGATCCACACCACCACACGCATTTTACATTTTGATGGCCTCAGACTTAAATTTTTCTTTGCAATGTTATATGGACTAGCCGTCCTGGTCTGTGACTTCCCTGCGTGTTCCATTAATTTGCATTTCTAGCAATATTTGATGGCGTAGTGCGTCATGAAAGCAAAAAAGATATGTAGGAGGACGTCCAGACTATAAGTTAAACAATAACCCTTATTCTGGTTGTCGTCGTCGCCGTCGTCGTCATTACCAAAAATGATGTCGATAAAATCAGAGTCGACACAACACAATATCGACGGCGTATTGACTCACAGAATACCAAATGTGTGTCCACAGTCATCTATAACTGTCAATAACGACAAACAGAATACCAATTTTAAACTGTCGACGCAAGACGACGTCGACGACGACAACCAGAATAAGGGTGAATGTCTTTCCATTAAAAGGCGTTACTGTTCTGTACTGTTCTGTTACTGTACTGGGAGCGCTCTGCCGAATAAATCAGGGATTAGGTCATAGTAGATGATAGCCTGTCATTTACATCAGACACACAATAGGGCCTTGCTGTTTTGCCTAATTTCCTGTTGATGGGCTGTTATCATCTCCTTTGAAACTGGATTAACAAAACCAAAATTGTGTATGTTTGGGAATTTTTTAGCCTCTTAGTTTATGTTTTAGAATTTATCATATTTTTCTTTGCTATTCTCCATTGTTGACTCACTTTCTTACAACAGGGAGTCAGACTGTGCTCTCACCGCTATCTTACTTACTTAATTGGCCATTATAACCATAGCTGCCAGATTTGACGATTTATCATCATTTTGATGAATTTGTGCTCCAAAAATATGATGTTGACGATCTGACGATTTATGCCCTTATTTTGACGATTTTTTAGCAATTCAAAATTTACATCATTTTCTTTACTTTGGTACATTAAAAGCCTCCTTAAGCTTTGTATTTACTTTGCAATTGTTAATATTGGAAATTTAGATTAGTAATAACGAGGAGTGAAGTATTATATTTTTAAGTTATTTTCGAATACTTGTAATGATTTTTCTGTATTTTATGCCTTTTTAATCGCTTAAAAGCCAAAAAATTTCAACTCCTAAATAACATCGTAGTTGAGCATAATTTATCATTTGCCGTTGGAGACAATTTTAAAAATTCGATTATAGCTTCTAATAAATATTATCATCGGAAGAACAAAGGCAAGTGCCAAAATTTTTTCTCACTCAGGGAATGGCATTGTGTTTGGAACTAGGAAAATATATTATAGGAAGGAAAAAAGAGGGAGCAGTGTTTATGGACAACAGGTTTGAATAATTTTATACCATAAGTAACAGAAAAGATGTCTGCAGGAAGGGAGTTCCACATACGAATAGGCCGTCTAACAAACGAACTTTGTCTGTACGTAATACAGTGTGCGATACACTGACCAATCGACCACATACGGATGTGCTGACCGAGAAAGACGAGTGTTAGCAACGAGTATTCAAAACGATGAGTCATACTTATAATTTCAGCTACTTATACGCATTCATACTTATTTTAATATCATACTCATATTCAAAGTTAGAAATACTCATCGTACTCATACTTAACAATACGCACGATGTTGTTGATTTCGACTCTTCATGATTCAACATATACACGAAGTACAAAATAAGTATGATTCGAGTACGAACACCACAATACTCGCTAGAAGGTTGTGTGTGTGCTTTGCTTGCTGTCTTTGTCTTTTCTTTTCTCTTCTTTTGTAAATGCAACAATAACTACTACTGTAAATATTGATGAATGATTCGAGTGACTCGAAATCAATGAGTGACTTATAAATCAATGTTGTAGCGAGTACGAATGAATCAGAGTAGTTGAATTTTACTACTCTTGACTTACTCATACTCAAAATTTCATAAGTACCTATGAGTAGCGAAAATACGATTCATTGCTGATCTCTGGTAGGAATACATGATTTTCATAAACAAGATCCGTTGTAGCAGCGATAGAACAGTGAAACACAAGCCACATTGCAACGATGCTCGAATAAATCAGTGGAGTTGGACACACTATCGTGATTAACGAGCTACTACGGCCTCTCCTGTAAACGGTCGAGAAACCTCAAAATAGACGTTATGGGGCAACCCATACATGAGAGTTGTATTCCATTCTCGGTCGGTTATGAATGGTGTAAATGGTAGGTAGATCAGATGAAGTGAAGTATTTATTGCACCGTCTTAAGAAACCAAGGCACTGAAAAATGTGTCAGTTCTAGCAAACATCACACTGAATATTCATGCCCATAACGTCAAGATCTTCTGACTCCCTAATATTTACACATGGGTATAGATGATGAAATATTATTGCTGCTTAACATTGACTTTATATGTTTTTGTTTTTAAAACCTTTCAATTTATTTATTTATTTTTTCTGACGACTTTTTTACGATTTCAATGAACGTCTTTGACAATTTTGACGATTTTTTCTCAAATATTTGACGATTTGATGCTTCATTTATCTGGCAGCTATGATTATAACCCTCTAGTTAGGTTTACCACACCACCCGTATTGTGTGTTAATTTTATCGATGAGTGGTGGAACCTATATATAGACTGCAGTCGACTTTGAACGAACGATTTTTAGGAAGCTTTTCCGGCAAAAGAAAAAATTTTTCTATTACTTTTTTTCAAGATGTCAAAGCTAAGGTTCGTACTCACGTGCACTCCGTCTAGTAAGCCAACACACTACCTGCTAGACTACGACAATCAGCAAAGCCACATCAGGTGATTTGAACTTTCTTTATTGAAAAACACAAAGCATTGCTTTTTAAAACTACCTACACCTTTTATAAAATGCTAAAATATTATTTATTTTATTATTTTGAAATAAAATTTTTTCTATTTCATTGATAAGATGCAATAAAAATAAATATGTATGTGAACACGATAAGATTAATAAATAAATACCCTATTCAAAAATAAACATAGAAATTTTTAAGTATTTCAACATTTGAAATAGTCATTATTTAAAGCAATTGTAAATTTAATTATGATTTATACGAGAAATTACAAAATATTGTATTTCATTCCAATGAAAACTCAATTATTCTTTTTTAAAAATAAATCACTTTCCAGCTTCAAATAAAATCTGTTCAACTCAATCAAATTGCATTCGTCGTCCTTTTATAACTGTCCCATTTATAGAACATTTTTTCTGGGTATCTTCGGTTGAAGATTGAGAGTTCAAAACTCAGCTCTATCTCTATCATCGTGAGTTAAAGAAATAAAATAAAAGTTGCTTCTCAAATCTGTTGCTGAAATTCGACGTTAAACTGGGCTCGTTAGGTTAGGTTAGAGGACGTGTACTTGTCAACTGTGACAAGTACAGTACCCGGAGGTCGAATGAGTGGCGGGACCCACAGTTTAAAGTCGACTCCAAACGACAGATTTTTGAGAAGCTTTTCATGGCAATTTTTACTCTCAGAGATTTTGCCAGAAATCTGCTGAGAGGAAGTCGCCGAAGAAATAATTTCGTTTTGATGTCTGATCTGGGATTTGAACTCGGGCCTTTCGTCTAATAAGCCAACACACTATCTACTAGACTACGGCGACTTCAACTGGGCTCGTTATCGATGCAAATTCTCTGACTCATCGATTTGAACAGCTATTGGTCGTTAAAGAGGAGGAGGCAGTTAAGCTGGAGGTCCATACAACGCGTTCTACGCGTTTTCGCATTCTACGCGACTGTCAAAAAAGTAGAATTAATGAATTTATTTGGTGCAAGTTACACGCACAAAAGCGTAGGATGCCTTAATGACGCATAGAACGCAAAAAGTAGATCTACTTTCTACTTTTGTAAGCATCACAAGCGGCACGCGTACAAAACAGCTGATTTTGAAAAGTTGTTTTGTTTTAATCTGTTTAAACATTGGCGCGTAAAAAGCGTTGCATGTAACTTGAAGCGTAGAATGCCAAGAAGAAGGTATGAAATGCACGCAACGCTTTGACGCGAAAACGCGTGATGTGGACCTCCAGCTTTAGTGCCAGCTTGCGTGAGGCGCGTTAAAATATCATCATCCGATTATCAATCATCTTGGAGGAGATGTTATGAAATATTGTTAGCTCCTATACTGTTGACGGGTGGAATGTTTGTAGTTTCAAAATCGATATGTTCCGTTTTTGCCGGTATAGACAATTACTTCTAAGAAATCGTCGGATTGAGGGCGCTAGTATATATAACGTTGCTTACTTACTTACTTAATTGGCCATTAACAACCCGATTAACGGATTTCGGCCTGACTCAACACATCCTTCCAGGCGCCTCTGCTTTTTGCATTCCTACGCCAGTTGGTCACACCAATCGATATAACGTTGCGCTCAAGGATAAAAGGGAGTCCCCGTCGTCCTTCCTGATGATGATATGTGGTGGTTGTGTGTGTCCCTGGTGTGCATTGGGTGTATGTTGTGTTGTTGTTGTTGGTTATGACGCTCGGACGCGGCGTCCCTCTCAAATTAATTTTACTTTTTAGTATGGTGAATTTGATAAGTTTCTCGGTTGGTGAGTTGTTTTTGCAAAGGGTGGTGAATTTGTCCGATGTGGTGAATAAAATTGAAATTCACTAAGGTGTCATTACTCGAAATGTGTAATGTATTATCATATAACAAAGAACTGAGGGATTAAGCGGTGTGTGTCTAGAATAAGTAATTTTTACCTTCATTAGCGGAGCCCATTGGTTTACCGACATACCGGTACTACCATTTTCCACCGCATTAATTATTAGTCCATTTACTGTAAAGCTTATCATTGCTTGCTTTAATAAATATAAATTTTATATTAAAAATATGTAGCATATGCTAAGGTTGTATAGACAACAATCACACAAAATCCTATAGGGTAGATAATCAATAATTTCCATAAATGGGATTTACATTCATTCTCTCTACCAGCATTGCCACAAAGAAAAATTTTTCCCTACCAATATTCTTACCAAAACCTACCAAAATTATTCCAATCCTACCAAAATTTGAATTTAAGTAATTGTAAATTTATTCAGTATGAAATTAACGTTTTATTGTTAAAATTAACAAACATTTCGTTGTTCCTTATGTAAACACAGGTATGTAAAACGTTAAGGTACGTTAAAACAAGGTTTCTAACTACATATTTTCTTACTTAAACGTTTTTAGACCTAAAAATAAATAATACTCCCAACTTTAAATCTTACAGATAGATATTAATTGTATTTTTCTACCAAAAAATAAATGAAATTTGAACAAACCAACCAACACTACCAATCGTAGCATTTTTAAATAAAAACTACCAATTTTGGTCCAATTGTACCAAAACGGCAACGCTGCTCTCTACTAATAATAAATAACAAAGATATTGGAACGAACAGTTTATTTATTTTCGCTAAACTTTATTTATTTCAAAGAAAGAAAGAATGAAGTTATAAATACATACTAATTAATTATGTAATTGTATCTTTAGTTTTATTTCATTTTAATATTTTGTGTAAAAATGATAAAAATTAACATAAAATTTTATTTACTAAAATCTAATAATAAGAACTAACTTGACTATAAATGTACATTCAATGACATTAAATGTCTTACCATTTGACGAAAACTTATTAGCTGTGATTTACAAGCTTCTGGTGTAATAATTAATAGAATCTTTACTCTGTGTAAGTGAAGAAATAGGAAATATTTTGCTATAAAAGTGCTTAGAAAATATAATTTTTATACAACTATACTTACAAACTAATGGAAATAATAAAATACATACAGTTACTTAATTTAGAAAAAAAAAAAACAAAGATAGAAACAGCCCGCCACAAATTCATACTTTTCTAACTGCTCGAATGTTCGGTATACGTGCATTAATTAACAAAAACAAAAAATTAACTAAAATTACAAATAACAAATTCATCTTCATTAAAACCACTTGTTTTCGGTCTTCTGTTCGTTTAATAATGGCCGCTTATCGATGTCAGCTGAAAAGCTTTCGTTTTGGCCCTCACACAAAAGACTAGCTTCACCGCACTCTTCACTAGGCACACGTTTATATGACTGCAAACGTCTACGACTGCGTGGCTGTACTGTATGCTCAATTATTGTTTTATTGCTTGATAGCATGCCACGCACATATGGTCGATGACAGTGTGGTGAAAATATGGATGGATAATACTGCCTGTAAATGTAGTAGGAGACAAACAAACCAATCAAACTGCCAATGGTCACATCCTCCCAATGATGATGATAGTCACATGTACGACTGACAGCAATTAAAGCTGCCAATACTAGGGGTGTCATAGAAATACACAAACGCCAAGTTTCACCACGACCGCGATGATTGAAAGCATGCAATTTGGCACCTACATAGTAGGTAATAAAACCAAAACCAGCAAAAGCAACTGAAAACAAAACCATATTATCTTATAAGACAACTTTAATGATGGAAAACATGTAAATTTACTTACAAGACGAGTGACCACTGGGAAAACTTTTGCGTCCTTCATTTATATCTCTTAGACTGCCAGTGCAATTAAACATATCCAACATATTATCGCCCACAGTGCCATTGTGTGTCAACTGAATTATGCCATCCGGAAAGCAACGATAGAAAAAATCTGGTCTAGGACGACCGACGCTGATTTTTAATAGACTGGTAGTCAAACCATTCAGACCTAGAATTAAAGTCCATGTCCAGCTGGCCGCTCTAAAATCTCTTCGATCCTTTGTTAAAGCCAAATGGATCAATGTCACAAAGAAAGGACCAAATATCACGGCCAACAAAAGAGATAGCGGTGATACATAATCCTTAGTACGTGGATTTTTATACATCCACATTTCTTCCGAATGAATAATGCGTTTGAATGCTGTTTGTGTCTCTAATTTACTGTAAAATGAAATGCAATGCAATTATTAACAATTTAATTTACTTCTGGACTTCTGGAGATAAATTAAATTAATGTATGTCTTCTGTTACTAAAAATACATAATTAATCTCTTCTAGCTGCTTAAGCTTTTGTCTGTCTACCACTATATGTATACATACTACATATATGTGCATGCATATATACTAATTATAATAAATTATGAATTAAATTATTTTAATTACTTACCTAAACACAACCACTAATATAACTCTAATACCAATATCAATCATATCACTAACATATTGAGAATGTTTACCAAATATTGTTGAACAATCCACAACACCACTGCCATCATCATCTGGAGCCGCATCATAATCATGATATTGCGAGTGTCGTTGACTTCGTTGTTGTGCTGGATGATGCTGGTATTTATGTAGACCACTACTTAAGCTTCTGCGTATCATTTTACGTTTCTCCGAGGTACTCATCATTAGTTCATCCTCGTCTTGACTTGTACTGCTGCTATCACTTGTCGTATACCTATTCAATTTTTCAGCTGAACTCTCGCTAAAACTTCTCTTTGCCGATGTACGTTTCGTATAAGCTCTGACTGTGTTTGTATTTCTATATGGTGAGTTACGAGATGACATTGCTCGTTTCAGGGCTGTTGTTTGTAAAATATTACTCGTTGATAAAGAATTATTCTGCTGTTGTCTTTGGTATTGTTGCTCTTGTAGTCTTTTTGAGTTTGAGTTTCTTTTCGGAGGATAAGTATCGAAATTATTACCGTACTTTTGACGCTCAATGTAAGTAAGACGACTGTTTAGTGTGGTTTGTTTATAAGTTTCTTCTTCTTCGTCTTTGCTAAATAAATTATTAAACATGCTGTCTGCCCGAAGTTCAGCAGCTGTCTGTAGGTTTTGCTGTTCACTTGTCTGCTGTTCCTGATTCTGTTGAATGTTAAAAAAAACGAAAGAAAGAAAAAAAATATGAAGAAAATCAAATACGTTATTTTTAATACGGATATTAGATAAGATAAGAAAGAAACTTGCAAAAATTATCAAAATGACAAAATTTTTTAATTGTTTTTATTTAATTTCTAACAATAAAGAAAAGCATTTGATAGGTTAGTTTCCTAAGTTTTAAATAAATGTTAAATTGCATATAAGCTGATGTTATTATTTAAACTATCTATTAGTTATTAGTTAAACTAGTTAAAAAAAAAAAGTTATTCTAAAATTGATTATATCAAAACTTTGTTGTAAAACATGAAACAAATTATTAAATTATTCACAAAAGCAATATTAACGTACAGTGAATAACAGTGAAAATGGCCCACCATGAAATTACATCAGTATTTGGTTAAGATTTATTAAAAAGGAAGAAAATAAAATAAATATTTTTGTTTAAAATAAAGTTTATTTGGTATTCAATATAAGGAACTAAAAAATTCTTTTAATTACATTATTAATTCATTCAAATAACGTTTTTTTTTATTTTTAATATTTTGTAGGAAAGCCTTTTTGACTTATTGCCGATTTTAAACGATTAGGAATTGATTCTACTAACTTTTTTGTGTAACTTGGAGAAATTTTTTTGAACTGTGTTTGTTTCTGATGTAAAAAATCAATGAATTAATAATTAATACCAAATAAACTTTATTTTAAACAAAAATATTTATTTTATTTTCTTCCTTTTTAATAAATATTAACCAAATACTGGTGGGCCATTTTACCTGTGACTCACTGTATATAGACTATTAAACACTGCATTTTCTATTTTTAAATTTAAGACATTCATTCAAAAAAAATATTTTTATATAATTTACGTTCAAAATGGATACATACATACTATGTAAGAGGGCAAGTGGCCATGTAAACCTAAAGTTTGTTCCAAAACTATTTATAAATGGTGATTTTTTAAGAGCTACATATAGGAAAATTTTTCCAAATAAAAAACACATAAAATTCAGAAAAATGCATGAAGTCTTTATTTGAATCGATAGTACGTTCCATATAATTTAATGTTTGAAGATTATTTCATGCAAATGTAGACCGCGACTGCGCCTCAAATGGTCCATCCGCTTAGTCCAATTTTGGCATACTCTTTCGAACATTTCGTCAGGTATCTCACGAATAAATGCTTCAATGTTGTTTTGCCCAAAATGCAAGAGCTTGACTTGTATGACATGTGGTTTCAACAAGACGGTGCCACATGCCACACAGCACGCGTAACAATTTTATTTCACGTTCGGGACCGGTCAATTGGCCGCCTAAATCGTGCGATTTAACGCCTTTAGACTATTTTTTGTGGGGCTATGTTAAAGCTCATGTCTATACAGACAAGCCCGCTTCAGTTGACGCATTGGAAGACAATATTGAAGCATTTATTCGTGAGATACCGGCCAAAATGTTGGAAAGAGTATGCCAAAATTGGACTAAGCGGATGGAGGATTTCAGCCGCAGTCGCGATCAACATTTGCATGAAATAATCTTCAAACATTAAATTATATGGACCGTACTATCGATTCAAATAAAGATTTCATGCATTTTTCTGAATTTTATGTGTTTTTTTTTTTGAAAAATTTTCCTATAACTCTTAAAGAATCACCTCTTATTATTATTTATCAAATATGCAAAGGTTTGAAACAGAAGTTTTGTTTTAGTTAGTTATGCCTAAAACTTGATTTATAATTTTATTTTCGAATCTAAATTCAAATTTTGTAAACGTTGTAAATGCTATACGGGTATAACAATATGTATAGTATTTAAATTACATAATTATACAAATTTATTCAATAAAAATACCCTAGCAAACCAGTAGAACTAAGGTGAGCCACTGCACACAATTCATAGCACGATTAGGCAATAAATTATTGTCACTTCCTAATCAGCAGCGTCAGTCGCTGTATAAGAACTTTAAATATAAAAATTCTGTAAGAATTTAAAACATACGTCATGTCAACCAGCGAACAGGTTGTACAATATGTACAGACAAACTTCGATATAACGAAACTGAAGGGGATCACAAAATATGTACTTCGTTATAGCTACTTTTTCGTTATAAATATGTATCAGTAAAACCTTGGTATAACGAAATTAGAAGATATACGAATAAAATTCGTTATAACTATAGTCTCTTCGTTATATAAAGGCTTTTGAATCAGTATTTCGCTATATAGAGGCTTTGCAATAGCACTTGCAAACGCATTTAGACTTTGTTGTTTTTGAAACGGGACTAACATTACTCAAAATTTAATTTTTTTTTTTTTATTCTCACTTCGTTATATAGAGGGGCTTTTGAAAGAATACTTCGCTTTATAGAGGCTTTGCATAGCCGGGACTGATTTAGTTTTATTATTAATTCGTTGTATAAAGGCTTTGGTACGAATTATTCGCTATATAGAGGTTTTATGGCTCAGTATTTCTACGTTATAGCTATAGTGCATTTTTATATGAAAAACTGTGCAGTAAAGAGGTTTTTTTCAAGGGACTCAGAAAATAATTCGTTATATTGAGTTTTTCGTTATAACAAGGTTCGTTATATCGAAGTTTTACTGTATTTGTATTTGTTTTTAAAATTTTATATTATTTTTTATATTATCTTAAAAGTATTATCGCCATTTATAAGTATTTATTGAACATTTTTGATAAACAAACAAAAAAAAAAAAAACAATAGAATGGTGACAATGCAAATAATTTCGATTGGCAGTGTATTAAAACAGTCGTAATACCCTATAAACTAACCAAAATATGATCTATTATTTGATCCAAGTTTAGAAACGATTTTTACAAAACGAAAGTTAATACAGGCACCGATCTATAACTACAATAACAACGATAATAACTATTATTTGAACGGGGGGTTTTTGTTTACCAAGAGAAACAAAAATAACAAACACATGTAATATGTATGACGCTTTCAAATGGTTTTCAGTATGAAAATTACAACAAACAACACTTAAACAATTTATTTTACAATAGAGACAGGACGTGAGAGCAAGAGAGTATTGGGTCCACTTATGTTATCATTTCACTAACCATGTTATGACGTTGTCTCAGTATTGATGAAGATGGATTATTAGAGTCCATCATTATTGTTGCCGTTGTTGTTAATGTTGTTTTTTAATATTTGTTGTACTTATACTATAATTGTTATTGGTATAGTTGTTGTTGTTGCTATAGTAACTAAAGTTGAGTCAGGAGATTTCATTCTTAAATTAAAATCAAACCACAATTCTTATCACGTGAAACATGATGAGCAATTATTTTAATTTAAACCAAAACTAAACAAAACTATTTATTTAACGACAGTTGATTTCATTTCATTAAATATAATCTTCTGCACATTTCTTTCTTTTAAGTAAGCTTTCACTTTATGTCTTTTTCTTCAAATCAAATCAAATCACTCTCTTTGGCTGCTACACATTAATTAATTTCTTTTCATTTTTTGCTTTTGAGTTGTTTTTGCGAATAGTTTGTGATTTACTATGTCTCAATTTTCTCATACTCATTGATTTGTTTTGTTTTATTGTTATTAGATTTTGCATGGGGTTAGTAACGACACCACTTACCCTATTTGTTCATCTATTATCATCCGTTTTTTATATTTTAATGAATTTGATTTGAAATTTCTTTAAAGCTGTATTAGATCTCAAGTTTTCTAAGCATTATTTAAAATAGTTTTGTATTAATTCGTTAATAAACATTAAAATGATAAAAAAAAACACGACAAGATAAATATAAATGTCACTTCATATGGTTTAGTAAATTAAGTGTTGGTAAACGTTAAATTTGAATGAACAGTAAAGTAAACACGGTGGGCTAATATAACGTTATTTTTAACATTGAATTTTATAAAGTTTTTAAACCGTAATAGTAATACTACAATTATTTTTTCTCTTTCTTCTTTGCAGATGATATTATAAAAATTAAATTAACATAAAGATTTAATTAAAGAAATCGTGCAACATGCCTCCCTAAATCATCTACACACGTGATCTAAAAATTTGAATTTATGCGAAGTATGTTAAAGTATAAATATTTCTGTAAACTAAAGTGAACCAAAGGTAAGTTTTGTATAATTTTTTATTAAGCTCAATTTTATGGTACCAATTATAATTGATTCTCACTGGAAATTTAACTTATTACATACACTATTCGAAGACTTATTTATTATTTCAAACAATTAGCAACAGTAAATGTGCCAACATTGATTTTCTGTTAAGGTCTGTCATTTAAAACCATGGCAGCAGTCAGTGTCTGTTGAGCCTTTAATCAACAATATCCGATTAATAACTATGTACATATATGCTAAAGAACTAAGTTTTATACAAAATTTATGTCCCATGGACTGTGTTTTGACGTTTTTAAAAGCTATGTTAATGTAATGTAGCTTTTCATTACGCTACAAAAACGTTAAAAGTTGTTCAATTATTTAAGAAACGCTTAGACGATAATGCAAGTCGTACGACATGAATAGAGCGCATTGTATGTAGCATGTAATCTTAATATGAAATGGGGGTATACAAAATTCGGAACAAATGAAAATTGAAAATTTGGCAATCGTTTGTGTCTCTTGGTATTTCTAGCCGTCTGTGTAAGATTCTTGCCTGATTCTATTAAATAAAAAGTTATTACTCTCCTTTTGCTTACTGATATTTACAATAGCTCCATCAATTAAAACGTCTGTTGTAATTTCGCATTTCAAACGCAAGATTTTTAACCTCGTTTTTAAACTATTGATAGAATTTGATATTTTCGATTTGATTTTCCATACGTAAAGGATTAGCGTCTAATCACCACCCTTTACAAAATTAACTTCTATCTTTTTAACAGTGTTGATAAATGTCTATATATAGTGATGTTTTGCTCTTCAGAACACTTCCATTTTGCATGTGCGTCTATTACCAGCTGTTGAAATAAAAACTAAAAGAAAACTATGATAAGAAACAGTGTTGCAAAATTGAAATTTTGAAATAGCAGTTTTCTAATTTAAATTTTTTAGAATTTTAAATAGAATGACACAATGGCAACATTATTTTAATGCTGTAACCAGAGATATCGGTGAATGCCTGTACTAACAGATGTGAAAATTACTTATTCTAGACACGCACCATCCAAATCACGATTTACATTACATGTATTTATGGTAATACAGTACTCATTTCGAATAACGGCACTTTGATGAGTTTCGATTTTATTCACCACACCGGATAAATTCACCACATTTTGTAAAAACTCACCACACTAGAAACTCACCACCACTACAAAATTCACCACATACACTTCAAAAAAAATTTAATTTTTTTTGCTTTTCTTTCCTTCCAACCAGCAGCGAGCAACAAACAACACAACAAACTTTTGTTGTTTATAAACAACACAACACAACAACACATTCCACACAACAAAAACATCCCATTTATGTTTTTGTTTTCGTTTTGTCCGAACCTAGGGTTGAACCCGGGGGCCCTCTTTTTGGTGAGCAAACTAACAACTAACTAAAACTACCTTTTTTTACCACCTACTTTTTCTACCTACAACATTCACTCACACACATATTTTACGCCGTTGTTTTTTGTTTTCGTTTTGTCTGACCAGGGGTGTTGAATAGTGGCCGTTGGGCGTCTATCTAAATAAAGCTACTTTAACTTGTAACTACTTATTAGACAGATAGACCCACAAACGGGGCTTAATTCTTACTTAATAAAAGGCTTAATAAAGGCTTTTAAATAACTACATTAAGCTTAAAGGAATAAAGTTCAAGCATAATCTACTTTTTAATGTTATTTCTATTGATGAATGGGTCTTCACAACTTGAACGTTGGTGTACAAATCAAAATAACGTCCATTTATACATACATATGTATATACATATGTAGTTCGGTACCAAAGTATTGTGCTGCAAAGTGTATGCATAAAGTTTAAATGTCAATCAAGCCAGCAGTATTTATTTTTTTATATTTGCCCTTAACTTTATATCACATCAGACTTTTAACAAAGGGTGAACAGACGGACGGATAAAGACGTGTTATATTGAAAAAGCAAACTTAATTCGGAATAGTAGAGACTACCGAATTTTCTGAAATCGAAACTCACTTAAGGACTCTCTCTTATCAGCCCTTCTTGACAACACATGAAGCGATGCCTAAGGTTTAATTAGCAAATGATCTCGACAGAGAATTTGCTTCAAATAAGACTCCCTTAGTTAGACTTTAAAACCCGAGACTGCTGCGAGAGATTAAGAAAATCGCGTCAGTTACTAACTAATTGAAAGTCGTACTCGAACGTTAGTAGAAGAAGCCCCCATACCCAAGATCAATGTCGCAGTACGATTAAAGTTATCTGGAAAGCGGAGAGTCGGAAAAAATTCCTTGCCCACGTTGTTATCAATTTTAGAACTGTCAGTTTAGATTTCCACCGAGGATCTTGATATGACCATGTCCGAGAATTGTACAATGGGTCAATTCGACCTCCGGGTACTGTACTTGTCTTAACTGACAAGTACACGTCCTCTAACCATGTCCGAGAATAATTCATTCAATTCTAGTGAAGAGAACATAAAAAATTTTGTTTTTCAAAGACTGCATAACTCTGGTGAGGAAAAATAAAGTCACGGTACTCACTCAGGTGAATAATTGCAGTCGCAAAAGGTGAGATTTACAAGAACCACCTGCTCTTCCGCGAGAAAGCACTCATTCGGACAGATAATGAATGTCAACCAAAATGATTTGTACTTGTCGTATTTGTGTTGGCGTTAAATACTCCTTAGTTTATGAAAGAAAGTTGGATAGATTAAAAAGTAATTTGATAATAGACATAAGTTTTCCATAATTTCCATTTCTCATATTGTCTTTATTTCATTTTCAATTCTTAAAAATACTGCATAAATAAGTGCTTAATTAATTACAGCCTATCAATATAGCCTTAGCTTAGCATAGTACACTACTACTCTACATAAAACTATTAACCATTATTCTAATTACTAGCATTTATCACTCCGGATCATTCTGATCTTGGTCGATCCTGTACATAAATATTTTCATTTTCACTTTCACCATCGCTCTCATCATTTTCCGATAGAAATTGTTTCTCCTCCTGCGTCAACTGCTGTTGACCAATGCTGCTAATGTTACTCGAACTCGAACTGATGGTATGGATTGATTTAATGACACCATTACCACCTCCAATGGCTGTGATTTGTTGTGGCATTGCCATTTGTGTTTGCATGTAATTATGTGCTCTTTTGGCCTGATTAGCACGACGCCATTTGGCACGACGATTTTGAAACCAGGTTTTTACTTGACGATCGGTTAGTTTAAGTTGCAAAGCCAAATGACGCCGTTCTTCGGGCGACAGGTATTTGGAAGAGGCAAAACGTGTTTCTAGATTTTTAGTTTGTTGAGACGTGAAACGTATTTGCCCTCCTTTGCGCTTAACACCGAAACCGGGCATATAGAAAGCGGGATAGGCTGCATTACAATAAAGCGCTGCTGCGGTCGAGGCGTTAGCGGGAAAGGCTGTAAAAAGAAGTTCGATATATATTATTTTTTTTAAATTAATTTTAAAAATTCTTTCATAAATAGGGCTTTAATATAGAAAACAATAAAAAAATTTATGTTTTAGGTATAGGTCCGTCCACTTTAACTAAGACTTTGTTGTTATGCGAAATAAGTTTCTGATCTAGAAAATCATAAAATTTCTCTTTTATGCAGGAATGGAGTCCCGACACAGTTACGTTTTAGTTCATTTAGTTTAGTGCTGGATTCCGGAACATTGTGGCGATCGCAAATGTATTGAGAATGTATACTTTTTTGGACTGATCTATCGGGAGATCAGGCAAGAAGTGGACACGTCTTGACAGTATAGGAGAGATTGTAAAATCTTCATATTACTACTGTCTACACTATTCCAGAACGGAATTCGTATTAAATTTGGATGGAGATTCTATTAGGATTCTGATAGGTCTGTTAACGAGGCATTGTAATTTGAAGACGATGTCCAGCTTGTGGTTTATAGGCATTCTTTCTTTATGAAGGGTCCGCCAAATAACTTTTTTTTTTTGAAAATGCTTTAAAAAAAAACTACTGAATATTTTCTCAAATTTCTTTTTTTTATTTGAATGTACAATCCTTCCGGTTAATAATGGAAAATAATTTCATTCAAATGGCTGCCTCGGTTGGCCATGCAGTAGCCTACACGATCGGTCCAATTTTTAAGCACATTATCGATTGTGTGCAGCTGTATTTCATCAATGGCTTCACGAATATTGTCCTTTAAAGCGTCAATTGTCTCTGGCTTGTCGGCGTAACACTTATCTTTGACGGCACCCCACAAATAATAGTCCAACGGTGTCAAATCGCAGCTCCGAGGTGGCCAAACGACATCAGCTCTGCGGCTGATAATGCGATCTTCAAAAACAGGGCGCAAAACATCTAGTGTAGCTTCGGCTGTGTAGCACGTAGCGCCGTCCTGTTTAAACCAAATGTTGCCAATATCCTCCTCTTCAATTTTTGTGCACAAAAATTCGTTCAACAAAATGTGTCAATTTCACGTTTGAGCGACCACCAGAAGTTGGCCAATGTTTGCGCAAAGAGAAGCAATAATATTTGTAAAAAACACAAATATTAGCCGACTTCTGGAAGTCATGCAAACGTGAAATTGACACATTGTGCGGTAAACAATCAAAATCCATCAAAACTTTTAAAAATTTTTAAACTAAAAGTTCATTTGATGAGATGAATAACTCAATAACTACGGTAATTTTTATACAATTTTATCAAATGATGACTCAATCTCTTCACAAGAGAACAGACTTTAAGAATATTATCACTTATCCTATATTTCTTTATTAAAGTTTGCTACTATGAATGGACAAACTTGAAAAAATATGAAAAATTTTCGAATTTTCCAAGTTTACCTCATCAAATCTCATAGTATATTAAGTCGAATAATAGATATATGTATATCGTTTTAAAGATCCATCTCTCCCCTTTCTAACAAGTTTTAAATTTTGGAAATCCGGTCAGAAATGTTTGAGTAATACAGAAATTTGTGCGTAAAGTAAAAAAAAAAAAAAACAATTTTTGTCAAATAAAACAAGTTTAGAGGGTTCGAGAAATATAAAAAAAAATATTTTTGAGATCTACTCAACAAAACTCACAACCTAAACTATGTCATTAGCCGGGTGTATTTAATTTTTTTTATTTTGTCCCATAGTGTTATTAAATGTTAAAAATGATTGTGATTTAAAATTTTTGGCACATGCTTTAAACATATTTGTTGGAATATAAATATGTACATATTTATATGTATATACTGTAATTTTCCATTCATTTCATAAATAATGAATAAACAAAATAATAAAAAAAAAATTTAATATTAAACCATCAATCAAAAAAGTAGATTTCATAATACAATAGGTATAACAAATAAATAAATACTGTATGAAAAGGGATTAAATAATTTATTTTAATTATAAATTGATAATTATTGAAACTATTTCACAATTTATTACCTATACATATATATTTATAATTATGTATGCATGTAATTAATGACAATAATTAAAACCTTTAAAAATTCTATGTATATTAATTACATTGACGAAAATTATAAATATTTTTATGACGTAGGTATTTGAATATACAAAATGAAATACCCCTTACTATGTACTGGTAATTTACAACCTTGCATTCTGTGTTTCCTAAAATATCACTTTGTTTATCTATTGCTAGTTTGTGATTGGTTGCTGGCGGCAAAAGAAGTCAACAATTGAATAAGCACACACCTCTTTTCAATTTCTCTTGCTCGTGCGCTTTCGCTCTCTTTCGCACACTCCATTTATTATTATTGAAAACCTGAAAAAGGGTAGAGTGTTGTCTATTATATCAGTGTGTATGTGTGTGTGTTAATATTCCTAATGCCTTTGTTGTTCGCATAGTGTGTAGTGACAGTGTAGTGCAAAACACTTGAAATAATGGCTTATTAAAGTGGTGTATATACGTGCAATACATATTGTATTTTTTGAAGAAATATATTAAATTGAATTAAATTGCTGTCATTTTGTTTTTGTATTCTTGTTGATAAAACAAAAAACAAAATAAATGGAAAATAGAACACATGACCCTCTGTACACCATTATACCTACCACATTAAATTTATTTGAATTTATTAAAGACTTTTGTATTACCTTGTCATAAAATTGATATTTTTTCTTCTTTTTTTTTTTTTTTTTTTTTTTGTATAATTTATTATCAATTAATAATGATATTAATAAACGTTATTTAAGTATACATTTAAAGCTAAATGTTTCCTTTTTAGTACATTGTACGTAAATAATTATTTATTAGATAACAATATTAATTAATTGAAAAGAAAATATTATTATGTATAGGTATTCAATGAAAAAGTATACTTCCTACACTCTCCACCCCCTTATTAATTATACAAAATAATAATAATTAATATATTTCAATAATTATTCACAGTTTTTTATTATTTTATAGGTACATAAAACCTAATCAATTGAACGTATGAGTAGAATCAATTAAAATTTCATCATACATACCTACATATTAGTCATTTGTTAAAACCTTTAGTAGGATTACGGCCTAGCTTCTCACACTACTCATGTTGTTTGTGTTAATTTTATACATAAGTGGCGGCACCTACAGTTTAAAGTCGACTCCGAACGACAGACTTTTGAGAAACTATTCATGGCAATTTTATTTACTCTCAGAGTTTTTGCCAGAAATCTGCTGAGAGGAAGTCGCCGAAGAAATATTTTTTCATATTTTCGTTTCGATGTCTGACCTGGGGTTTCAACCTGGGGCCTTCAGTCTAATAAGCCAACACACTACCTACTAGACTACGACGACTTCAATAGGCATAGATTATTTAGATCCTATAAAGTCCCGTTATAATATTGACATCTATTACCAATTTTGTCACAAAATTATAACTTATGGTTAGCTTCTCTCAACCGTTCCGATAGCTTTATGAAGGCATGGCTTCCATAAAAATCACCTTTGGCTGGATACGTCTGTCAACAATCTTTGATCTCAGGTTCCTAAGTGACGATCAGATGTTCTGTGGTATTTTCTACTTCTTCGTTGGTAGTGATTCTACAGAAGTTGCTGGGAGGTAGGATTCTCAGCCTGCAGTGACTCGTTGCAATTGCTATGGGATGGGGTCTGGTCTGGTTTAGTCCACATTGGACTAAATCGCTCTGGTTTTCTGCATGTGATTTCATTATCCCATTTTTTTCCTTTGCAAATGACTGAATTTTGTGTAAGTTGAACAGGAATGTCAATCTCACTTATGAATTAATATCTATTGTACCAGACTTTGCAAATATGCCGGCTTTATTCTTATCATCAATATCACTGTGTTCAGGAGTCTTTTAAGGGTGACTGCTGAATGTTTCGCTATATCCTCTAAAAACTTTCAGCATTCTTGCATCATCTTGAATATGGTGTAGCCATTGTGTAGTACTACAGTAATCAGAATAGATTTCTTTGTGAAATGACATTAGGCTTGGAGTCATTTACGACTAAATTCCGAAAACAGGACCGTAAACTTGCCTTGGAAATTGCTCTTAAGTGGAAACTTGCATTGTTCTGTTGCAAAAAACTATTTTTTTTGGCCAAAGCGGATGGTTTTTGTTTTCAAATCCTCATTAAATCTTTCCAATAAGTTTACATAACCTCAGTCATCAACTGGTTAGCCCTTTTAATCCCTTTGCATCACCAAAAACGTTCACAATGGCTTTATGGGCTGTCAAACCCATCTTTACTTTCTGTTATATTCAATCAACTTATTTAATATTTATTTATATTCAAGATTAATTATATAAAGTTCAATCAATTGTTAATCAGTAAAAATGCTCCTCACAACGTATCGACCACACCCAGCGCCTTGTATGTATCTATCCATAAAAGTAGAGTTGCCATCCTGTTCACATTTAGTGTGTCAAGTTAACACGTCGTTAACACCTTCTTTGAAGTTGATTATCCTTGGGAAAAAACCTGCAGTTTTAACAAATGCCTGGTCTCCGGTGTGTTGTGATGTATTCGAGTTTAGTCCAGCGGCATTCACTTCTACGAGGTTGTCGGACAATTGTGTTTGTGGTCGATTATTAGATGGCGGCACTGAAGCACATAAGTTGCCTAAGATGCTTCCACAAACTCTTGTGTTTTTAATCTCCAAATGTTCGAAACCATACGATGATTTCATTCAGTTGTTTTGGCCGTGCAGACCTCAACTGGGCGTCCAGAATGTTCTAAATCTTCCATGATTGTACGAACACTCAGATACTCAGTGAAACTCCTTTAATATAAGAATCAAAACTATTCTCGTTTTCATTCACCTGGATATTATTTAAGCTTTAATCGAAGAAAATTGTAAAATATGTCGCGTATATTCGTTTTGCTGGTGTTCGTTTTTTTGAGGCATCTTCAGAAATGCGTCATATGGGTTATTAAATACAAAATCTGATATTTCTGATATTTTTTCTAAAATTTATTTCATATTATTTCCCACTGTTTGAGCTTTTATTATCATTCCAAATAAATCTGTTACACATTTCATAATGTAAACAAAACAAAACAACGAAAGGGGTTAGGTTTTCTGTTTACATTTGACATTTTTGGTGAGAGGCCCGTTACTTTCTCTAAGAATGCATTTGTTCTCTGTAATGTGTTGTTGTTGTTGCTGGAGTTAATGGCGTTTATTTACTGGCGCCACTAACACTTGTTTATTATGGTACTTTAGTTTTTTTGTTTGTTGTTTGCCTTGTTCAAATAAAATGCAATTGTACAATTTGTGTGAGTGTGTATGTAATTTGTTTTTTAAATATCTATAATCATCACTTTTGTTATTATCCGTTAATCAATCATTTTACAACGTAATTAATAGAATTTTTTTATTAGATAATGGATATGATAAAGTGTAAAATGCTTTCTAAGCCAGTGTAAAAAGATTGTCCCACACAAAACAAACAGTTGCTGAAATTGTTGTAGTAGTGTAGGAGAGTAAAAATGTCCACATACATATGTGTGTGTTGTGTGAGTAAAACAAGTGACGATTCGGAATATGCAAGTAAAATCTCTTTGAATAGTTGCACTTTTGCAGCATCAATGTTGCCATAATGTCAATTTTAAAAGGTTTAGCCCTTTCGGCCGCATTTAAATTTAACTGTTGCTACCAAGAGAATCACTTATTTTTTCCATACAAAAATGAAGAGCGGGTATTTCCGCCTTTTTATCGTTAAATCATGGTTTTTAACTGTGGGTCAAATGACGGGAATTCCCGCGATGACGGGAGTTCTCGCAACATTACCATCTCTTGAATCGTCGGTGTCCTTAGAGCTTGAATATCCTGAAAAATCATCATCCAATGAAATTTCAATATCAGCGGGAATTCCCGACATTAGTTTAATTAGAGAATAGTGAACGACGGGAATTCCCGCATAACTGCCGAAAGGGTTAAGCATGCCCTAGGATGATAGGGTTGCCAACTGCCGTTTCCTAGAAACTATGTTGTCTGTGAATACGTTTTGGATTATTGCTTTAATTATAGTGTACTACTTTGTCTCAAGCTGTGGCGCTGCCTGATATTCCTACAGTGTTATTGTTAAATTAAACTTTTTATAGTCGAAAATGCTTCAAAATGTCAGTTAAAAACGCCTCTTAAATGACACTATTTCATTTGAATTGGCAATTTTTGCTTCATTCTTCCTAGAGTTTCTCCTAAAGATTCCTTTCCTGATCGATTATCAAGAGAAAATTAAAAAATCAAATATGATTTCTATGATATTTCACATCTTGAAACCATCTTGAACATCTGATACTAACAATTAAAAAACTTACAAGGATAAATTCCCAAGATATTTAATTTGATTGGCCTTAGAACACTTTTTATTAAGGTTTGCTCAAAATTTCCTAAAATATTATATGAGAATTTCAACTTATTTTTAGAATACATTTTCAAGAAATTGCGAAACATAAGTAATCGATTGGTCTTATCAGCGATTAATGTCAATTAAAACTTTGCAATTTTAATAATAATCGTTCCAGACAACATTCAAAATGACTCATTCACTCACTTACCTTCACAATCCATAAACTGATTATACGGCGTTTCACAATAAACCGACGGTGTTCCTCTAGCGGCTACCGCCGCTGCAGCTGCCGCAGCTACTTGAAAATGTGGCATTAAAAAGGCGGAATTCTTTTGCAGATTCAAGACTTGCTGATAGAATAGCGAAGCAGTTGGATCATAAACATGATCGAAATGAAGACCAGGTAGTGGTGGTGCCGCTGGCACTGTGTTCGTTGAGTTATGACTGAGTAGAGGTAAAGTTGTAGCTGTGCTGCTGGTAACTGGCGAATGGGAATTAGTTATTAAAGTGAGATCTTTAAAAGCGGTATATTGTTTTGAATCGGATGTAGGCTTTAGATTTGACGAATTAATTGTTTCGTTACTAGGAGATGGCAGCGTTTTCGTACTATAGACAGGTGATGTTGTGGCTAAGGAGGTATCCGTCATAGGTAAAGAGGTTGTAACACTTATTGGCATTAATTTATTTGTATATTTTTGTTCTAAAATATTATCAATGGAAAAGGCTGACTTATTGGATTTTAAAGTATCCATTTTTAAGTCGGTTTTTTGGTTTCTTCTTTTCTTTCTTTCAATAATTTATTTTCTTGCTTTTTTATATGGTATAAGTATTAATTTTTTTTTAGTTTTTGACCATCTAACCATACGCTTGTATGGTCTAATTGATACTAAAATCAGATTTTCCAATAATAATGAAATTATTATTATTATTAAATTGTTATATTGTTATATTGTTTTTATTATTATTGTTTCAATACAATTAATCAAATCAAATTTTGATAGTATGTTTGCCAGGTAATTGATATCTTTATTAATGGCATTATTTAAAAGTGAACTAAAATTGTATATCAACCAACCATCATCATCATCATCAACCATTATTATCATAGCCGCTACCATCGCCGTAATCGCCTAAAGTACTAAAACTATAAACGATTCGTAGTATGTACGTTCATATTCCCTCCACATATGTATGTATGTACATACAAACATACTTAAATAATAACGACCAAAAATTCGAAATGATACGATAGCGATTGTTAAAGAATGTCTAAATAATTCACCAATTTACCCAAAATATAACAATTACACCATTTGCTTCTGGTCGCTGCGTACTTTAATAGTAAATGATTGCCTGTTGTTGTTCCGCAAAAGTTGCTTCTTTTGTGTTTCTTTTACAGTAGACGTTCGATAAAATCCTGCATATCGAACGCAGTCTCTTTAAAAAAAGAACTTCATTAACCCACATTTAATGCAACAACTCAATACATTTTTAGATTTTCTATAATAGAAAATGCAAGTCATCGACAAAATTTCTATAGACAATGCAAGTTATCGACAAAATTTCTACATAACATACAAGTTATACACAAAATTTCTATATAAAAAGCAAGTTATCGACAAATTTTCTATATAAAATGCAAGTTATCTACAAATTCTCTATATAAAATGCAAGATATCGAAAAATTTTCTATAGAAAATACTAGTCATCTACAAATTTTCTATAGAAAATACAAGTCATCGATAAATTTTCTATAGAAAATGCAAGTTATCGACAAAATTTCTACATAACATACAAGTTATACACAAAATTTCTATATAAAAAGCAAGTTATCGACAAATTTTCTATATAAAATGCAAGTTATCGACAAATGTTTTATGGAAAATACAAGTAATCGACAAATTTTCTATAGAAAATACAAGTCATCGACAAATTTTCTATAGAAAATGCAAGTTATCGACAAAATTTCTACATAACATACAAGTTATACACAAAGTTTCTATATAAAAAGCAAGTTATCGACAAATTTTCTATATAAAATGCGAGTTATCTACAAATTTTCTATATAAAATGCAAGATATCGACGAATTTTCTATAGAAAATACAAGTCATCAAAAAATTTTCTATAGAAAATGCTAGTTATCGACAAAATTTCTACATAACATACAAGTTATACCCAAAATTTCTATATAAAAGCAAGTTATCGACAAATTTTCTATATAAAATGCAAGTTATGGACAAATTTTTTATGGAAAATACAAGTCATCGACAAATTTTCTACATAACATACAAGTTATACACAAAATTTCTATATAAAAAGCAAGTTATCGACAAATTTTCTATATAAAATGCAAGATATCGACAAATTTTCTATAGAAAATGCAAGTTATCGACAAAATTTCTACAAAACATAAAAGTTATACACAAAATTTCTATATAAAAGCAAGTTATCGACAAATTTTCTATATAAAACGCAAGATATCGACAAATTTTCTATAGAAAATTCAAGTTATCGACAAAATTTCTACATAACATACAAGTTATACACAAAATTTCTATATAAAATGCAAGTTATCGATAAATTTTCTATATAAAATGCAAGTTATCGACAAATTTTCTATATAAAATGCAAGATATCGACAAATTTTCTATAGAAAATACAAGTCATCGACAAATTTTCTATAGAAAATGCAAGTCATACACAAAATTTCTTGCATAAAATGCAAGTCATCGACAAATTTTCTATAGAAAATTTTATGATTATTGAATATTTAGAGATAATTGCTGTGATAGCTACAATTAATGTTATTTCTGTTATCGCTTGTGAAAGTCATGGATTCTAATAAGAGATCCACGGAACCACTGTATGCTAATAGCCTTAAATTTATTGAATCACAGCACAGAGAGGCAAGTTTTTATGCAGCTGCATACACCATAAATACATAAAAATTTTTCATTTCATTAAAAACTGGATTTTTTTAAATAATTGTTTACAATAATTTAACACTAGAAAAACAATATTTTTATCATTGTAAATTTTGTAGGAAACAGTGTAATTCTAAAGTCAGAGTTATAGAACATAGGAAATATGAATTAGACGTGTACATACGATTCATACATATTTATCGTATTAGACGATGTCTATTTAAAAACAATGATAACAACAACGAACAACCGACAATTGTCGATCGACGACTACTGAAATATTGTCCAATGATAGTATATTTGATAATAAAAATAATAAAGCATATATGCATACAACTGCTACAACAACAATACTCATATAATGTCTGTCTGTACAGGTTCAAAACTATGGATTCATAATGGGGTTGGTTTTTGGATAGGATTTGTATACTTGCAGTACAATTGATAACGCCCTTCGTTTACTTTGTAAACTTTGTGAATAACTGTAGTGGTCATATATTTTCCACATCAAAATCCCCTTTTTCTTTACAATATATTTCGTTTTTGTTTTTTTTTCATTTTTTTAAGCCCTTAGCCTGCTGGTACACATAATATATGATACTCTTCAAAATTTTGAAATGGTGTTGTTTTAACTCTCTTTTAATTCCGACCGACACTAGTAGTGTCAGGAGTATTTGGGGCTATAATGTTGGTGTTCTTGAAAAAGTTTTTTTTTTTTTTTTCGTCGGTATTTTGGTCTTTGATCAAATGCTTCTTATTGTTGTTAATCATTCGAATCGTGCTATCTGTGTAAAGAGATATGGTTAGAATAGTGTATACGATAGTTAAGGTGCTATATATTAACCTGTAGAAGCACTAGAAGGTAATTCACAATTCTTTACGTGTTATTTGAGCCTTACTAGTTAATATGTTCGACTGTACTAACGGATATAATGTCAACTTTCTTGAATTTTCTTTAATTTTAAACACTTTTTAAGTTTTAGATTGTCTATGTATGATTAGATATAGGCAATAATTGTATTCCCAGCAAAAAACAAAAAACATTTGTTTCACATTTGGTTCGACCATAATTCCATTAATTTTCGTTTTGGAAATTGCCCAAGCCCTCCTTTATTCCTTTATGAAGTATACTGTACGAGTATATAAGCACCCAGCGACACTAAAAGGAGCTTATGGCGTCAAGGGTTTCAGTAAATAAATTATGTCAGATGAGCTAATAATTAGTCCACTGCACCCTAGTTTGATAATGGGCCAGCCACCACAATTCCACGTAGCTTGACGGCTGCCAAAAAGGACGCTCAATTAAGATAGATTATGAAGTCGCCGTGGTCAAGTAGGTAGTGTGTTGGCTTATTAGACGTGAGGCCTCGGTTCAAACCCCAGGTCAGGCATCTCCAACTAAACGAAATATGACAAAATATTTCTTCGGCGACTTCCTCTCAGCACATTTCTGGCAAAAACTCTGATAGTAAATAAAATTGCCATGAAAAGCTACTCAAAAATCTGTCGTTCGGAGTCGACTTTAAACTGTAGGTCCCGCCACTTATGTATAAAAATTAACGCACACAACATAAGTAGTGTGAGAAACTAGGTCGTAATCCTGACTAAAGGGTTGTAATGACCAATTATGTATGTATGTAAATTATGACCGCTATGAGCTCACCAAGCGGGCTTTTTGGGGTCGATTGCTGTAGACTGTCTAATGGTGAAGGTATAGCACTGGCCATTTTATAGTCACCTAGCAGCAACTCGTTTCCTTACCGTTCGCATCTTGAGATATCCACAAACACTACTCCCTCTGTTCCACCTTCCTATAACCCATTTTCCTAAAACCTGCACAATGCACTGCATAAGTAGGGGCCATCCCCTGAGTGCTGGTTTCACCAAAAAAAAAAAAAAATAATCAGTAGTTTCACTTCATCAAATGCAACATCCTATTTAAAGCATATTAACACAGGAGGTGACTTTGCAACAACGATAGTTGGCAACCTTATCATACTAGAACCTGCTGCAGTAGGTTAACCATCCTGCGTAGATTAAATAAGAGGAAAAAAGTGTTCCTAATAAGTGAATCGAGATGCTCTGGAATAGTCCTCCTTAGTTTTTGGATACGTTTTCGGCTTTTATTTTTCTTGCAATTTAAACACAATGATTGAAAGCGTTGACTTATTTCTTTTTTCTTGTGAATTTGCTTACTTTTCTGCAAATAATTATTAGTTTATAAGAAAAGTCAGAAATCGAAAACAATTCCGTTGTATTTAAAATAATAAATCAGTCGGATCCATGAATAAAAGCTCAATACATAAAGTTTAATGATGCGATATTGAGAAAAACGAAATTGTCACTTCAATTTCTTCCAACACTGTATAAGATTAATAATAATCTGTGAGGAAGTTCTCTTTGGTTTGTGAGATAATCCAGATGAAATACTCTCAGCCAATATCGTGAACCATTAGTTCGCAGATCTATTGGTATACGCTGAGGACGTAGCGATACTTTGAATAATTTCGGGTTCTTTTGACTGTGTATTGTGGTTTGTATGGGAAATAAATCATAATATGACTTTTATAATCTATTGCAATTAATAATTTCGATTTTCTTACTGATTAAAAAACTGATTTCATATCATATTTTTAATTTCAATTAACAAATACGTCAGCACAAGCGGCCTTAAAATGTCTCAACTCACCATTTCTTCTTTTTTCTTTTCCTCTTTTGCACACAATGTCCACGAACAATTCAATTGAACAAAAGTAAAAAAATAGTATCAAAACATTCCTTTGCAAATACGACACTTATAAACTTATACTCGCATACTTATGCAAATGGGGGGATGTACACAAGCAGGCATGGTTTGCAGCAACAACAACAAATAAGTACTCTCACCATGCACACATACAGAAGCAAAACATACTATGTACTCAATATACTTATCAAAATATTCTAATAACAATTAAATTCATTATTATCATCATTATTAAGCTCATATAAACATATCGTATATGATGAGCACCTCAACAACTTCTCTTTTTGTTTGAACATATTCTGGCCATGTCATTAAAGTAATCAATCATTGTAGGCTTAAGCCAATAGATAAATACCGTTATGTACGACTCTCATAAGAGAATCAAATAAATGCACAAGTACGAGTACTCGTTACATACGATACAAATACAAATGATTAAACAATTACAATTACAACAACGTTTTAAATAAAATGTAATAAAAACAAAACGAAATAAAATCAAGAAACTGAAAAAAAATGGCCGAAAGACTATATGCCGTGTAAAAAGGAATGAATAGGAAAACAGGGTTAACGTGTGTTTAATATTTAAATATTTTACATTTCGAGGTTAGAATCGATTATGCAAACGACTTAACAAACAAAAATTAGAGTTTAGCTTTATGTTTTCGAAAAAAAATTGCTACGTCGCGTACAACCAATGGTGTTGTCGAGCCGGAACGCTCCGGAACGTCGTTCCGGTACTTCCTTTTTGGACAGGAACGCGTTCCGGAACTAAAGATGATTTCTGATAACGAGAATTGGAAATGATTTTCATTTCCTTTCCTTTTTATGCTATATACAGGGCCGATCCTGGCGACGGGTGAAAATTGGGGGAAATCTCCCTCCACCCCCGTCGTCAAATTTGGGACATGAGACCTAAAAAAGGACACCGCCGCCAGGATTATCATGGAAAATCATCCCCGTCGTTAAATTTGGGACATGAGACCGCACAGAGCGGCCGCCTACCCAGGAGCGGCCCTGTCTATATAATTATATATACGCGTTCCGGTAAAAAAAAATTAGCACAACACCACTGCGTACAACTGAAGAAGATTGCTAGAGTTTACGTTAAGGGAAATCGGAATAAGTTGATCAGAAATTAAATCGGTAGATGGCTAAGATAGCTTCCTAATTTTTCCCGACCAACACTCAGGGATTAGGTGCACTTCTCGCGCAGTGCATCTAAGCATCATTTGTGCGATCAACTCGCCGATTCGATACAAATGGATGGCCTGGCGAGACAAATGAGTTTATATAAAAATATGTGAGCATTAACTAGAATTTTAGGACCTTTTCTACTAATTTCAGAGATTATTCAACATTTCATCAGGATACAAAAACTTAAACCGCAACTATGATCGAAGACATGTACGAGTAATTTGTCTTCACGCATGTCTGAATAGAATTCTCACAAGATTCTGAGAGTAGGACTAGACGAGTTGAGTAACTCAATACATTTTCACATTTGGTAACTCTGTTAACCTAGAACCTGCCACAGTAGGCCAATTATCTACTTTACTACAAGAAAACTGCATCAATGAAACTGAAACAAAGCAAGGGAATATTAAGAATTTAAGGAGTATTGAGATTTTCTCATTATATAATGCATGTCTACAATATTATTTTAATACCCTACAACGCTACTTGAAATCGACAAGAGAAGATTTAACCTAACACACTCTATACCATAGTAAAATTCAATTTTTAAACTTTTATTATAATTTTTATTATTTTTTTTATAATTTATGAACACTCGCAATATTCTTATGAACAATTGAATTGATAACCCTCTAGACAAGCACAATTTGGTAGCGTACAACGTGAAGTTAGCGGTGGCAAAGTTGCGGGTGGCAATGCGGGAGCCAAATGACCCTGAAAGGTAATGGGAAACGTAAGAGGCACAAACCATTTGGGATAAGCTGTGGCTGTCGAGCATAAAGTTTGGCTTAGAGTTAAAGGCTTTGCGTGCTGTGAAAATGAAAGCAATACAAGAAATTATTCGCAATTCTTTTAATGTTGCAGTGAGTGATGCAAAAGCTTACCATATTGTTTGAACTGTAGACGGGTTTAAAAGCACTCTTCATAACATTCGTACTTGCAAGAACAGATGTTTCCATGTCCGTTTCAACTTGAGAGGCAGACGATGAAATATTTTCAATTGCTTTAACCAAATCTGAATCGCATCGTTTCAGGACCAATTCTAAAACTGAACGTTTACGTTGTGGAAACAGTTGAGCCAACATATCGATGGCATTTTGTGATACTTTGGAGGTTTCTTTAACCGCTGTAGTAGCACTGAGAGTTTGTAGTGTTGTTGCAGTTGCAGTGGGCGTAGTGGGAGTGGTGGTGGTAGTGGCTGTGACCAGATTTGCGGAAAGTTTTGGTGAACTTTCAATTTGTTTGCTGGGCAAACTTAAATCTTCTACAGTTTCTTGCTGTTGTTTGTCATTCGAACTTTTCAAATCTTTTAGATTTTCAGCCAAATCGAAAATATTGCCTGGAGGTAGACAGTCCATGTTTTGGCCTGTCTTAGTGGCCACCAAACGTAAAGCTATGGCATCTTCTACAGCCTGTTGTCGCTTAAGGGCCACCTGAAATAGTTGAAGAATACTAATGATTAAATGAAATGAAAAACCAAATGAAGGCAATTGAAATTAATATGTTGTGGTGTGTGGCATTTATTCATCACGCTCATCTTATTTCCTTTAAGGCTATATTATCCTTTATTTGTTTTATTTATTTGTAACATGACCTCTGAACTTTCCCTTCGCTTTTATTTGTCTAGGAATGTTATACTGCTTTGGTAACACTTGTGCAAACAAACCTTGCAAGCGGAGTTTACTGAAGGCGGAGAGGAGTTAATAGTTTCTGTTTAACTTGTTGGTCTTTTGGAAGCTTTCTAATGGTCTGCGATGATGGAAATGTATTCATCACTTTCCTTTCTTTTTTTATTTTCTTTTGTTTATTCTGCTTTGATTTAATTTCTGTACTGCATCAGCCTTTCAAACACTGCCACTGCGGGCTGTTTACTTAAGTGAATAGCTGTGGTCGTAGTGGTGGTTGGATTTCGGGTGTAAAAGTTAGTTTTTCTTGATTTTATTTGTATTTGAAATTAATATTTATAGGAAATGAAAAAATAACACCAAACAGATGTTGGAATTATCCCTTTAATCTGTAGACATTAAATACAATTTTTATGAATGCAAAGACATTTGTCTTCAATTCAATGAAACATTCGGGTTGTTATACATGAGATTCCATCAGATCGGTTTGCGTTCAGTGGTAGCGCTAGGTGTTGTTTCATCTGCAATTCCTTTTGTTATTTTATATTTGCACACTTACGTCAGGTAGCGCACATCAGTTCAAGGTCGATTGGATCGTACAGCGCGTTACAGAGAGAATTGATTCTTTAGCCGTACTATCCGTATTAAAAACTCACTTTCTGTAGAGGGTTTTCCTTTCGCTTATAAACAGATCGAAATCTAATAGCCACAAATTCCTTTTTCCTTCCTCCATTAACCTATTTTCCTAGATTCAACTCATTGCAATATATCGGGTGATTTTTTAGCTATTATCTTTTTGGCAACACTGGTTTAAACAGCTCACGCACGTTTCGTGTTTTGTTTCACTGTCAAACATCTTCAGTTTGGTCTATAATTTAACCATGAATCGTCTAACAAACGAACAACGCTTGCAAATCATTGAATTTGGCATCATTGGACCGTACTTCTTCAAAGATGCTGCGAATCGTAACGTAACTGTGAATGGTGAGCGCTACCGTGAGATGATATCTAACTTTTTTTTGCCCAAAATGCAAGAGCTTGACTTGCATGACATGTGGTTTCAATAAGACGGTGCCACATGCCACACAGCACGCGTAACAATGGACTTATTGAGAGGCGAGTTCGGTGAACATTTTATTTCACGTTCGGGACCGGTCAATTGGCCGCCTAGATCGTGCGATTTAAAGCCTTTAGACTATTTTTTGTGGGGCTATGTTAAAGCTCATATCTATACAGACAAGCCCGCTTCAATTGACGCATTGGAAGACAACATTGAAGCATTTATTCGTGAGATACCGGCCGAAATGTTCGAAAGAGTATGCCAAAATTAGACTAAGCGGATGGACCATTTGAGGCGCAGTCGCGGTCAACATTTGCATGAAATAATCTTCAAACATTAAATTATATGGACCGTACTATCGATTCAAATAAAGATTTCATGCATTTTTCTGAATTTTATGTTTTTTTTTTTGAAAAATTTTCCTATAGCTCTTAAAAAATCACCCGATATAAATAGGGGACATCCCCTGAATGTTAGAAAGTCACATTAAAGGCTACTGCTTATACGTATAATCTTTAAAAAGATGGTTATAAGATTAAGTTTGATGGTGCTGACCTTCTAGTTCTAAAATATTCGACCAACTTTTTAAAAATGTTCAAAGACACAATATCCCCAGTCAAAGCAATTCATCAGCAAATGCTTCAATCGACATATTCTGTTCCATCAGCAAGGCAAATCTCTAAAACACAACCATTGGGAAACCCATAGTAAAGAAATTAAAACGTAGTTGTTAAAGGTAGATCACTAAAATGATGCTACAGTAGAATTTTCAAGGCTTAAGACGCTATGGTTTGTCAAACAACAACTTGAGAAGCAATTTACCACGAGATTGCTAACAACAGTACGAACTTATAAAGGGAAGATGCGAAAATAACATCAGCAAACCATTTAAAATGGAGACGCTTTGTAGAAACAATATGCTCCTAAGAGGGATAATGAAAATCTAATATGAAGCGGGTAGTGTTTACTAGGCATTACGAGTGCTGTCGTAATGACTGTTTGTTACGCCGCGTCACCTTTCAAGATAATTCGGCCTAGCAATGAGTTTCGCAATGCCAATAAAACTGTAATTTTGAACAGCTTAACGTAGAGTAAACTGTCATTTCGTATAGCACAAAGTTTAAAATTCCGAAACAAGAGTCTAAGTCTACATTCTAAGTATCACAGAAAGTATGCCTCTTAAACTACTACATCCCACAGCTATTTTTGAACAGATACTTCAAATTGTCATTGATAGATAGTCTGCCGCCGCAAAGAGAACGAAAATGCCAGTATCTAGGAACGACTTGTTAAAAGCTAAATGGGACTACCATTATCTGCGGCAACTTTGATTTGGAACATCATTCTTTATTATGCAATTGTAAGGAAACTACCAGTATTTCAAAGAGCAACGGGTAGGAAACCTCGTCGACGTAAAAAGTAAAGGCATTTCTATCTGCTTAGGAGATTCCGTTCCTTACTAGGCGTCAATGTCTAAATAGTGCTATTTTTGCACTAGAATGCTCTCGTATGCATAACTTCGAGGGTCTACCACTCGATGCTAGATCGTCCATCTATTGAATCTTGAGTCTTAAACACTAACACAACAGATCCGGAGGTATCCTCCAACATGGTCCATTAAAGGCATTAAATATTGTTTCACTAAATGCTAGCGAGCCTATACATGTTTAAAAAGCTTTAAAATACCAGGCGGTATTTTCTCTATAACACATCATATTTATTGAATTTCACTTGTAACGGTTGTTACAATTCCTACCTGAGCTGCCATTATACGTTGTCTTTCGAAGATTAACACACACTTGGCACAACGACAATTCTTGTACGTGCACTGTTTCTTGTGACCACGCAATTCCGATATCCAACCATGATTACGGCAACGAGCACATTTGGGCACGCGATTCGAACTGGTTTTGCTTAACGCGGAAGCACTGTCCGACGACAATATAGATTTAAGGGATTTGCGTGATTTTTTACCAGTCAAGACTGCAGCCACCGCCGCTGTCGTTGATGTGTCATTTGTATCTTTGCTGGAGGACATCTTGTTGTGTGCGTAGTAACCGTTACCACAGATAAAGACGTTTAACTCCGTTCAAAGATTTGATATAACTGTTGCGAGTTGATGTGGAAAAAGTTTACGTTTTGAACGGAAAGTCAACACTTGTGAAACGTTACAAATAAATTGCTCTTGTTTCCAAGAGCAAGTAAGTTTTGTATCCTTAAAAGTGCAGCAATGTTGGATACACTGTAGGCGCATGAGCAGTAAGAACGTTTCTTAAAGTTCCTCCTTCCTTATGGATTGGTTTTTAGGGCGGAAACAGCACGGCCATATTTATTGCCTTCAAGTATTTATTGGCTAAATGGGAAAAGGATACAAAATACAAGAAAAATAAAATGAATAAGAATGTTTCGTTTGTGATAAATTAATGGAATGGCATTTTATCAACAAAAATCTTTACTTTCTTAGAGTTCTTAGCCCATCTTACACGACAAAAAATGGAAATGAATTGTGGTCTACTACGAGCCAGCTTCCAAAATTAGTTAATTAAGCAGAGATATTCCCTCCATAAGAAATGCAAGTTTTGAAAAGCCAAATCGAAATAAGTTTCACCTGTTTTGCACGCGATTTACCTTATATTAATCGACTTATATTTTTGATCTTCACAAACATCGCCTGAGTACTTTTCCAGAGACCAATGTGATGAAAACCATCTAAAAATTTGCCATTTCCCAGAAAACAAGCTTAGACGACGATATGACATTCACGAAAGAATATATGACAGTCTGCCTGAACGAAATTCTCAAGAAATATTGTGATACTGAGCTACTGATTTAATTGTCATGAGGATAATCGTACTTTCTGTCTGTAACACAACAGTGCAATGATTCAGAAGCCAATAAAGGTATTTGGTATCCATAATATCCACATCCATACAAGCGTTTTGCAATACAATTTCCAGCCATTGGCGTATATTTCTAGAGATTTTGGAGAATCAGGGTTCCTGTTTGAAGAGTAGTTACTGCTTGTGGTAACAGATAACATTGAGTTAGTTGTAGCGGAACATATACTCTATGCCAGAGTGTAAGTTTCTAAGCCTTACTATGTACGAGGGGCGACTAGGCCAGGTTAGTACATTTATTTATTATTAAAGTACGAATTTAATTTCTTAAATTAAAAATGTTGGATTTTTAACGTTTCCTTAATCCGATTCAATATATTTTCTTCTATCCATTGTGGTTAATTATTGCACTTTCTAATTTACATCATACACCCTGTTAATAAAATCACAAACCACAAGAAAGTCAATTCAATTTGTAAGAAACAAAAGAGTTGCCAGTGTAAGGGGTTTTTCTTGTAGATTTAGGATATTTTACTGAACATGGAAAAAGAATGTGCGAATTATAATAACGTTGTGGTATGATGTCTTGAACTTTTTTTCCAACCAGTGTAGTCACATAGTTCCTATTTTTTTTATAATTAACATCAGCGTTAAGCCGCTGTCAATAGTTTTATAAGGTCGTCGATATTTTTCCATGTCGGGCACAGCTGAGGAATCATTCAATATTTTATCGTATTGTCAGGTCAAATTGAAAAGCGTTCGCACTAATCATTTAAATTTTGACGATTAATTGTTTTCCCAGTAGTTGATGATTTGTCCAGATGCAGTGTTTTTTTTTTTAGAATAAACAGTAAAAAAAAAAATGACAATGCATTTCAAAAATGTGTAGAAAGAAAGACGAAGAGAAAGTCTTACGTTACTATCAATAAAACTGGACACGAAAAGTTTGCCTAGTTACATGTTTAGTATTCGTTTTTAATTTTTTTAATCATGCTGCTTGTCAGCAGTAAATCTGGCGCGGGCAAATTGAAAACAACCGAGAAAACAACAAATTTAGCAGCGGAATTTAGAAAAAAAAAACCCTAATCAGTGGTGTTTTTGAATAAAATTAGAAAAAGTGTATTAAAAATTGAACGTTTAACCCCCGTATTAAGCGTTTTTTGTTTGTTTAATATTTTCAGCGCTTTTGTTGCGCTTAAAAGTAACGGCGTCATTATTAAACAATGAAACACGATGACAAGCCGTGTCATTCGTTTTTAACGGCGTCTAACTAAAGTAAGCGGCGGTTGTCTATTTAGTTCTGTCAGAATTCCTTCATCAACTGGATTGTATTAAGGATAGAGCGATATATAAAAAAAAGCAATCAACAGCAGCGAAAAACGCAAAGAAAACAGCTTTTGTCTGCTACTTGTAGCAAATGTTTTATTTTTAAGTTACAACGCAGATAAATCCAGCAAAAAATCAACCAGCAACGACTAGGTCAACCAACCAACTCGACAGGACTAGCAGCTTTTTTGTCTTATTATTTACACTACAACAATCAACAATAAGGCAAGAAAAAAACGGAAGCAATTCCTTTTATGAATTGCAATACATTTTTGGAACATCAAAAAAGAATCCACGGAGTGGAAAAGTAAAAAAGAAAAATACATTGACTATAAAAAGAATTCCTTGAAGCAGAGCAGCAGCAACGCAAGCACATAAGCAGTAGCGGTTAAATGCTAGTAAACCTAAAAACAGGAAAGGAAAGTTCCATTAATTCTGGATTGCATTACAAGCAGAACAACGTCAACAGAGAGAGGTGAAGTAAACATTTATTTTTTTTTATAAAGTGTGTGTAATTAAAGCGATTCGATTTAACATCTACGTTGTCAACATTAAAACTAAACAAACAAACAAAAGTTTAATATTTCTTAAATTAAATTCACAAAAACAAATTTTTTATTAAATTACAAAGAAAATAAAATCTGATTTGATTTGATGAAAACGAAAGAAGAAAAAAAGTTGCTCTGAAAGGCCACCATTTTGCAAAAGCATTGTATTTCCATTATACACCAAAAGGAAAATTAAATTAAGATGTGGTCTAAAAACTGGGAAACAGAATTTTTTTTTGCTTTAAATATATTGAAGGAAGCTCAATGTTTAGTATGTGGACAAATAATAAGAAGACAGTGTGAGTTCTCATTAAAACGTCATTATAGAAGTTGTCATACTGATCTTCATTCAGTAACGGGCAGCGAACGGGAAAGTTTGTTTAATAAGTTAATGCGCGATTTTAAAGCTAGAAATAATATTAGGTTAATTGCGCGAAATGATAAAAATCCAATTTCTAGCAACAAACAAAGAATGGCATCATATGCCATAGCCATAGCATTGGCAAAAAAAGGTCGTCCTTTTGAAGATGGTGAATATTTTAAAGACATTTGTGAATATGTTCTACCCATTTTTGGAGATGCAGGAACAAATATATACCAGGCTGTTAAGGAATTGTCATTATCTGCTCGTTCTATAACAAGGCGAACGGAAGATATTGGCCTTTTTATAGAAAAGGAAACTAATGAAAGATTGCAAAAAGCTAAATATATATCTCTATGCTTTGACGAAGGCCGTGATATTTCCGAGACAAAACAAATGATCATATGTGTACGAGCTGTAGACGTATCTTTTAACCACTTCGAAGCAATTTTAAAGCTTCATTCCTTTAGTGGAGATGCTACAGGAGAGGCGATATATCAATCATTTAACGAAAATGTATTAAACATAGTAGACAAAAACAAAATATCATCCATATGCACGGATGGGACAGCGGCTATGGTTGGATTGTGTAATGGCTTTGTGGACCATTTAAATAAAGCCGGAATAAATGTACCAAAATTTCATTGTATTATTCATCAGCAAGCTCTTTTTGCTAAGGCACTGGGACTAAATGATGCGATGAGAATTGCACTTAAAATCATAAACCGTCTTAAAGGTGGACATAAAGGACTAACGCATAAGAAGCTGAAAGAATTTTTAGATGAAGTAAATGATGATTATAAAGACGAAGTTTTATTTTCAGATATTAAATGGCTGAGTCGTGGCAAATCTCTTGAGAAGCTTTTCAACCTTAGGGTGGAGATAATCTACTATTTACGTACTCAGGGTACTGAAAAAGATGTAGAAATTTTAAATGATTTGGCTTCAACAGAATTTCAGTTGGATTTGGCATTTCTAACAGATATAACGCTTCAAATTAATAGCTTAAACCTTATTCTTCGAGGCGAAAACAAAACGCTTTGCGAGTTATTTCAAGCTGTTTCTCAATTTTCTAAGAAACTAAGCCTCTTAAAAGAACAACTCGATTCACACGTATTAGACAATTTTCCAAAACTAAACTTAATTTATACATTACATCCAAATCAAACAAAACTTCAATCATTTAGTATTGAAATTGGTAACTTGATAGACAACTTTAACATGAGATTAAAGGATGTTTTTGAATTAGAATGGGCAATAGATATCTTCAATAACCCATTGGATTGTGATTTGGCAAAAGTTCCACAAAATATTCAAGATGAAATATTACAACTGCGGCAAGATTTATTAATACCAATAGGAAATGGTCTCGATTTTTGGAAAAATATTTGTCGAAATAAATACGCTGCCTGTAGGGATTTAGCACTGTACACTTTTTCCATGTTTTCCACTACATATATTTGTGAGTCGTCATTTTCTACAATGTCACAAATAAAAAATCAACGTAGAAGCAAATTGACTAATCGCCATTTAGAAATATTGTTAAAAATAAAACGTTATGACAAAGAAATTGGCATTAATAAACTTTTGAAATTTGTGGATTCGCAAAACAACAGTTAATTTAAACTTAAGCCACAATTAGCGAAACGACCACTTAACGTTTTTACGTGAAATTTGAGCATGAGTGATGGGACGACTATTGTATATAGAGTTGCATTGCGGCACAAATGCCGTCTTTAGTACTTTCATGCTTATTTATAGAAAACTTTTAAATTTTTAAAAATTACTTTTCTTTATTATTATTATGAATGTATAAAAAAAAAAAACTTTGAAACAAAATAAATAAATAATATGTAGTTTAAGTTTCAATGTGGCGCAAATGCTCTTTTATACATCAATCTTTTTAAACTTTAAAATTTTTAAATATATGTATATTGTTATGATTCTGATGTGAATAAAGAATTATAAGAATGTTGTTTTATTACTATTATTCTATCTAGTGGTATCGTATTGAAATTTAATATTCGACAGTGTACTTACTAGGTATATGTAAATTCGATAAATATTTACTCAGATTAAACCAAAACTATATATATAATATTACAAGAATAAATATTTATAATAACATAAAACTAGCCGTAGTCTAGTAGGTAGTGTGTTGGGTTATTAGACGTAAAGCCACGGTTGAAACCCCCAGGTCAGACATCAAAACGAAAATATGAAAAAATATTTATTCGGCGACTTCCTCTCAGCAGATTTCTGGCATAAACTCTGAAAGCGAATATTATTGCCATGAATAGTTTCTCAAAAGTCTGTCGATCGGAGTCGACTTTAAACTGTAGGTGCACAAACAACATGAGTGGTGTGAGAAGCTAGGCCGTAATCCTACTAAAGGGTTGTAATGGACAATTATTTATTATGTGAATAACATAAAACTTTAGAAGCAAATAATTGATACTTTTTTAATTTTGTATTACCTTAATAACACTCATCACTGTTCTGAACAGCTGACTTCGTGCAAATGCCTGGAAATGAATTTCTTTGCATTGTGTTCGTGTGTGTGATTTGCTTAGTGTTCTGTTTCGTTTTTATTTACATTCTTCGTTGACAGATGTTACGTTTTTAACGCTTCTATAACCATACATACGCTCTTACGTTAACGTACGTTACGTATTTACGACTCTCATAAGAGAATCAAATAAATGCACGAGTGCGAGTGCTCGGTTTAAAATGTATGGGAAAATAGGGTTAACGTGTTTTGATATATAAATATTTTGCATTTACATGTTAGAATAGTTTATACAAACGGCTTAACACGGAAAAGACAAAGATTCGTGACATGTGGCAATGCCAGAAATTTTTTTGTACGGTTTGTCATTCCACCATGAATAGACTAACAAACGAACATCTTTGGCTGAATGTATACAACTTCGAAAAACAGAATTTCCGAATTTGGTGGAAAGACCATTCAGAGGCAGTTCAAGATCTGACACTGAACTCTGAAAGGTGCACAGTGCACTATGAACCTATTTGGAGGTGTTTGGTGAAATCTCAAGTTTTGAAGCAGTCCCTTTGTCGTCAAGATCAAGCCATTTGAACACTCGAGACTACTTTTCATGGTTATACTTGAAGTCTCACTTACAGCCAACCACAGCCTCTAGAAGCCACTGGCCTGACGAGGCAAAGGGGTTTATATAAAATTATGTAATTGCCAGGAACTTCCAGCTCTTTTATTTCTTTAGAGCAAGTTTTTATGGAACATAAGTTTCCATAACTTTGACCATGATTTTCTATTAAAACCATTAACTGGAATAATTTTAGGAGCTTTTTTTCAAATTTCTATGATTATTTAGCATTTCGTCAGGATGCAAGAACTTAAACTGCAACTGTGATCAAAGATATGTACATACGTGTAATTTGACTTCACGCTTATCTGAAAAGATTCCGACAGTAGGACTAATAAGCTGAGTTCCTCAGTACTAGACCGAATACAATAATGCAATAACATTTGGTAACTCTGTTAACCTAGAACCCGTTACAGTAGGCCTATAATCTCTTCACTAGAAGAAAACTTCATCAATGAAACTGAAACAAGGAAATGAATATTAAGAATTTATAAGAAGTATTGAGATTTTCTCATTATATAATGCATGGTTACAATATTATTTTAATATTCTACAACGGCTTATAGAATCCAATAGAATCAGATTTAACCTAACACATTCTATACCATAGATAAATTCCATTTTTAAACTTTTATTATTTTTTTTTTTTTTTAGAATAATTTTTATAAATTTTTTTTTTTATAATTTATGAACACTGCAATATTCTTATGAAGAATTCAATTGATAACCCTCTAGACAAGCACAATTTGGTATCGTACAACGTGAAGTTAGCGGTGGCAATGCGGGAGCCAAATGACCCTGACCCTGGGATAAGCAGTGGCTGTCGAGCATAAAGTTTGGCTTAGAGTTAAAGGCTTTGCGTACTGTGAAAATCAAAAGCAATACAAGAAATTATTCGCAATCCTTTTAATGTTGCAGTGAGTGATGCAGAAGCTTACCATATTATTTGAACTGTAGACCGGTTTAAAAGCACTCTTCATAACATTCGAACTGGCAAGGACAGATGTTTCCATGTCCGTTTCAACTTGAGATGCAGACGATGAAATATTTTCAATTGCTTTCACCAAATCCGAAACGTTTCAGGTCCAATTCCAAAACTGAACGTTTACGTTGTGGAAACAGTTGAGCCAACATATCGATGGCATTTTGTAATACTTTGGAGGTTTCTTTAACCGCTGTAGTAGCACTGAAAGTTTGTAGTGTAGTTGCAGTTGCAGTGGGAGTTGTTGTGGTAGTGGCTGTTGCAGAAAGTTTTGGTGAACTTTCAATCTGTTTGCTGGGCAAACTTAAATCTTCTACAGTTTCTTGCTGTTGTTTGTCATTCGAACTTTTCAAATCTTTTAGATTTTCAGCCAAATCGAAAATATTGCCTGGAGGTAGACTGTCCATGTTTTGGCCTGTCTTAGTGGCCACCAAACGTAAAGCTATGGCATCTTCTACAGCCTGTTGTCGCTTAAGGGCCACCTGAAATAGTTGAAGAATACTAATGATTAAATGAAATGAAAAACCAAATACAGGCAATTGAAATTAATATGTTGTGGTGTGTGGCATTTATTCATCACGCTCATCTTATTTCCTTTAAGGCTATATTATCCTTTATTTGTGTTATTTATTTGTAACATGACCTCTGAACTTTCCCTTCGCTTTTATTTGTCTAGGAATGTTATACTGCTTTGGTAACACTTGTGCAAACAAACCTTGCAAGCGGAGTTTACTGAAGGCGGAGAGGAGTTAATAGTTTCTGTTTAACTTGTTGGTCTTTTGGAAGCTTTTTAATGGTCTGCGATGATGGAAATGTATTCATCACTTTCCTTTCTTTTTTTATTTTCTTTTGTTTATTCTGCTTTGATTTAATTTCTGTACTGCATTAGCCTTTCAAACACCGCCACTGCGGGCTGTTTACTTAAGTGAATAACTGTGGTCGTAGTGGTGGTTGGATTTCGGGTGTAAAAGTTAATTTTTCTTGATTTTATTTGTATTTGAAATTAATATTTATAGGAAATGAAAAAATAACACCAAACAGATGTTGGAAAATCTAATACGAAGCGGGTAGTGTTTACTAAGCAGTACAAGTGCTGGCGTATTGAATCTCTGTTGTTCAGATTCTATTCAATGGATGGTGTTTCTTTATTTTGCAATTGTAAGGAAACTACGAGTATTTTAGAGAGTAACAGGTGGGAAACCTCATTGACAAAGGCCTATTGAACAATTTCTTGTTTACAATGTGCTCTGGAAAAGGTTTAAAAGGTTTGACGCTTCAGGGCATTCTTTAAGAGAAAGGAAAGGAACGGAATGTTTGGTCAACTATTGTAAACAAACTGGCGCAGAAACAGAACCAACATCAAGAGTATTGGTCTTTTGCTGCAAGCACGCTGAATCCACTTGCGCAATCTTAAGAATGCTCTGGGCCGCTATTGAAGCGGTATGGCAAAGGGATGTGTCTCTCACGTTAATCACAGTTATTACTTCAGAAGCCAAGATGATTTTCTTCTTAAGCTGACCATTCGTACCTCATTTTCCCAAATATTCCGCTTTTAAAATGAAAAGTAAAGGTATTCAAACAAGAAAAGCAAATACGTTTCTATCTGCTTAGGAGATTCCGTCAATTACTCGGCGTCAATGTCCAAATATCGCTATTTTTACACTAGAATGCCCTGGCATACGTAACTTTGTAGATCGAGCACTTAATTCAAAATCGTCCATCTTGAGTCTTAAACACTAACAAAACAAATCCAACATGGTCCATTAAAGGCATTAAATATTAATTCATTAAATGCCAGCGAGTCTATACATTTTTAAAAAGCTTTAAAATACCAGGCAGTATTTTCTCGTATAACACATCATATTTATTGAATTTCACTTGTAACGGTTGTTAGAATTCCTACCTGAGCTGCCATTATACGTTGTCTTTCGAAGATTAACACACACTTGGCACAACGACAATTCTTGTACGTGCACTGTTTCTTGGGACTACGCAATTACGATATCCAACCATTGATTACGGCAACGAGCACATTTCGGCACGCGATTCAAACTGGTTTTGCTTAATGCGGAGACACTGTCTGACGACAATAAAGATTTAAGGGATTTGCATGATTTTTTACCAGTCAAGACTGCAGCCACCGCCGCTGTCGTTGATGTGTTATTTGTATCGTTGCTGAAGGACATCTTGTTGAGCTGTGTACGTTTAACGTCGTTCAAAGATGTGATGTAACTGTTGCGAAGTGTTGTGGGGAAAGTTTACGTTTTGAACGTAAAGCCAACACTTGTGAAATGTTACAACTGAATTGCTCTTGTTTCCAAGGACAAGTCAGTTGTATCTTTAAGAGTGTGCAGCAATGTTGGATTCATTAAAGGCGCATGATCAGTAAGAAAGTTGTTGGTTTATCCGATTCATAAAGTTACTCCTTCCTTTTGGATTAGTTTTTAGGGTGGAAACAACTCGGCCATGTTTATTGCCTTCTAGTATTTATTGGCTAAATGGGAAAAGGATACAAAATACAAGAAAAATAAAATGAAAAGGAATGTTTCGTTTGCAATAAATTAATGGAATGATATTTTATCAACAAAAATCTTTACTTCCTTAGAGTTCTTAGCCTATCTTACATGACAAGAAATTGAAATGAATTGTGGTCTACTACGAGCCAGCTTCCAAAATTAGTTAATTAAGCAGTGATTCCCTCCGTAAGAAATGCAATTTTGGAAAAGTCAAATCGAAATAAGTTTCACATGTTTTAAAAGCGATTTAACTTTTGAATCGACTTACATATATTTTTGAACTTCACAATCATCGCCTGTGTACTTTTCCAGAGACCAATGTGATGAAAACCATCTAAAAATTTCTCATTTCCCAGAAAACAAGCTTAGATGGTGATATGACATTCACGAGAGAATATATGACAGTCTGCCTGAACGAAATTCTCAAGAAATATTGTGATACTGAGCTACTGATTTAATTGTCATGAGGATAATCGTACTTTCTGTCTGCAACACAACAGTGCAATGATTCAGAAGCCAATAAAGGTATTTGCTATCCATAATATCCACATTCATATAAGCGTTTTGCAATACAGCTTCCAGTCATTGGCGTATATTTTTAAAGATTTTGGAGGATCAAGGTTCCTGTTCGAAGAGTAGTTACTTCTTTTGGTAACGGATAACCTTGAGTTAGTTGTAGCGGAACATATACTCTATGCCAGAGTATAAGTTTCTAAGCCTTACTATGTACGAGGGGCGGCTTATTTATTTATTATTAATGTACGAATTCAATTTTTTAAATTAAAAAATATAGGTTTTTTAACGTTTCTTTATTCCAATTCAATATATTTGTTTCTATCGATTGTGGTTAATTATTTCACTCTCAATTTTATTTCGCACACCCTGTTAACAAAATCACAAACCACAAGAAAGTCTTTATTTTCAATATGTAAGAAACAAAAGAGTTGCCAGTGTAAGGGGTTTTTCTTGTAGATTTAGGATATTTTACTGAACATGGAAAATAAACTTTTTTCAAAATTGTAGCACTGGACTGAATGCAAATTTATTTCATTTTTTTAATTTGTAAGTGGTTGTGTTTGTAAAATTATGTTAAACATTGGACGTTTAACTTCTGTATTAAGCATTTTTTTTTTGTTTAATAAAATCAGCGGTTTTGTAGTGCTTAAAAGTAACGGCGTCACGAACGGCGTTAGAAAATGAAACACGATGGTAAGCCGTCTCGTTCGTTTTTAACGACGCCTAACTAAAGTAATCGGCTGTAGTTGTCGATTCAGTTCAGTCGGAATTTCATCATCAACTGGATTGCGTGAAAGATGGAGCGGTAGCTAAAGAAAAAAGCAATTAACAACAGCGAAAAAACGCAAAGAAAACGGCTTTTGTCCGCTACTTTTAGCGAATGTTTTTTTTTAAGTTACAACGCAGATAAATCCAACAAAAAATCAACCAGCAACGACTACGTCAACCAACCAACTTGTACTCGACAGCAGCAGCAGCTTTTTATCTTATTATTTATACTACACCAATAAGGCAAGGAAAAAAAGGAAGTAATTCCTTTTTAATCCCCCCACTGAAAACCCAATTCGATGTGATGATTATCGTATTAGAAATGCAAAAAATAGCCAACCAACCAACCAATCAGTCAATCAACAACTAGAAAACACCAATAAAACAAAATAAATCTTATGAATTGTAATAGATTTTTGGAACATCAAAAAACAATCTACGGAGTGGATAACTGAAGTAGAAAAAAAGGAAGGAAAATTCATTTACTATAAATAGAATTCCTTGGAGCAGAGCAGCATTAAAAGCTATTGCTGCAGCCTTCTTAATGAAAAGCAAAAACACTGTTGCAGCAGCAACGTACGCTCGTAAGCAGTAGCGGTCAAACGCTAGTAAAGCTAAAAACATAGGAAAGGAAAGTTCCATTAATTCTGGATTGCATTGATTGCATTACAAGAACAATTGTTAATTGAAAAAATTCTACGAATTTTGAGGTTAGGATTTTTACAAAATTCATTGTGTTTAAATGCTGCGCAATTTGTATGCTGTTCACCGTCAACATCAACAGAGAGAAGTAAAGTAAACGTCAACGTATTTTTTATACAAAGTGTGTGTAATTAAAGCGATTTGATTTAACCCCTACAATTTCAACATAAAAACTAAACAAACAAAAGTTTAATATTTCTTAAATTAAATTCACAAAAACAAACTAATATTCTGTAAGAAAAAGTGCAAATTTTTATTAAATTACAAACAAAATAAAATCTGATTAGGCGAAAAGTAAAAAATTGTGCTAAAGAAGGAAAAAGCAAAAGAAAACGAAAGAAGAAAAAAAAGCTGCTCTGAAAGGCCACCATTTTGAAAAAGCAGTAAAAAAAGAAAATAAAACGAAGCAAACAACAACAGCTGCAGTAATTTGAGAGAAGACAGTGCGTTTAAAAATTAAGTGCATTCGATAAAGTTTATTCAATGTGAGAAAGAAAAGGAAAGAAAATTAAATTTTTATTTGTCTATAGGAGAAAGGCAAAAAAGCAAAACAATAACAAGACAAAAGGGCAGTGTTGCATTTCCTTTCTTTTTATCTAAAAACAAAAAAACGTATTTGAATTAAAAAAGCAAAACAAATCAACAAGCAAAAACAATTACAACGTCACTAGCAACTCTTAAAAGAAAAGAAAGAAGCAACAAACACTTAAAGAGAAATAAGAAAACAGAAGAAAGCTCAAAAGAGAAAATTCAATAACTACTAAGTGCAGTTTGTTTGTGTACCACATTTGATTGTGGTGTTTTACTTACTTTTTTTTCGTTTTGTTTTGTATACGTTCATTCGTCGTTTCTACGCTCGTATTTTTACCGGAAGATTCTAAAGTAATAAGTTTGTTTAGCGGTTTTATCTGTAAAAAGAAAAACTATAAAAAAAACGCTTACAAGAAAGAACTCTAAATTGAACATATTTTGTGTAAAATCAAGAACGAAAAAAAAATATTCCAAAATGGTTGAACGTATTATTGAAGAAAATACCTCAGCAACTGACTCAATTTCATCTTCAGCTGATGGTGTTGTTGTTGTTGCAGGTGGTATGGAGGGAACAGCTAAAGTTGCAGGAACAACAACATTACACTGTTCTAATAATACCGACGATACAACACCAGTCAACAGCTGCAGTCAATCTTCAGGTAAATATTAAATCTTTTTCCTTATTTTAATTAATACATACATACATATATAAACATTTATTTTAACTTTTTAATTTTTAATGAGTATAATTTAAAATTACAATACAGATTATGAATTGATAATTTAATGATTTTATGCTAATTTAGTAAAAATCAAATATCGAGTGTGCGAGACACTGTTTACTGTACACTCAGCAATAGTGATGCCAAGTTTACGTTTCTTTAATACTATTGGTCTTCTGATCAGAATCTAAATGTATTAAAATTACTCGTCTTAATATTACACTGATTTATTAGTAGAGGAGAAGTGTTTGGCTAAATGCTTTAACTAGCCTCATCGATTACAGTATTAGACGAAGAATCCATTTGGGTTTGAAACAATCTAAACTTTTTTGTGTAACAACAGTGAGAAACAATTCACAAGATGTTGATCTTTTGACCAGACACTGTTAACTCAAGTTCCATATGTAAATTCTGTGGTTAGGAGAAGTATTCATCAGGCAAATACTTTCAACCAGAGCGGCGTTAATATAGCTCTGTTATGCGTATTAACACCAAATAATATTCTTCAGTTTCTAACGGTAAAAGGATTATAGGGATACTCTATAGATTAAGGTTAAAAGTGTGTTTACAGAACTTTGGTACTTCAATCCGACATTAATAATAATAAAAATAATATCTAATAATGTACAGTATCATCACCATCATCCACAGCTTCTATTCATTATTTATGCGTTGGGCATTTGCTGATAGCGGATTATGTTTCTGTCTACTATAGGTACGCAGAATCGTAAGCATTTGAATGAACACAATGGGTATCACCGTTTTTTAATCCTTTTTAAATGATTAGCTGTTTGCTAATATTTCCGTGACTTAGTTTTATGCGCCTGCTTGCTAAAAACGTTAATTTTTAATTTTCTTTTTATTGACTATTAGGATTATCTACCCACGTCGTTTTTCCCCCCTCATATTCCCAAAGAAATTCCCTGTCAAATGTGCTCATAGTTCCTCTTGGACAATGGCTGACTGTGAAACTCGCATATTTCTTCTGTTGTTTTATTTAAGGAACAAATTTTGGTTCTGCATTAGTCCCTATTGACGATGCAGCATGATAATCTTCTAAATAGGTACATAGTTATGCAGCATGTTTCCTCTGCATGTTGGATAATTTTGAAGTCTATATTTTACCGATATCCCTCCCATGCTGATAATTCATTCAGTAACACTTTTACTTTGTCCATAATCTTTTCATATTTGGTCTGATTGTTGTGGGTACTGGATGGTTTTCCCAGAGGACACATCGTTTCGTTTTCAGCTTATTAAAACAGCATTGGCCATATAACTACTACGAAATAATTGGCGATATCCGTGATAATTGTCCGATACTCGTACTGTATGGATGTATAAGCAACTCCCAAATCCCAAATGTCGTAATAGAATATTTATTTATTATATACTATTTGTTACTAGCTGACCCAGCGAACTTCGTCCCGTCCAAAATTGATTTTTTTATTGCCCAAAAGAGGTCACATTATATATTTATTGTAATACGCTGCATAAAACAGTTATATAGAAATAACTAACTTACTATAAGTGTGGGGATGTACTTATACTTATTTTAACTTATTTTAAAGGTTTGCTACGCCTACTTTTTGCTATATCGAATTTTTTTTAAACCATCTAAACCTGATAAGCTTTCGAACAAAAAAAGAATGGTTAAAATCGGTTCAGTAGTTTAAGAGTTCTAGGTATCACTTGAAGGGGGAGGGTTGTCACGCCCATTTTTGGTGGGATTGTCGATATCGACTCTTCGAACTTATCCACCAAATTTTGTTCGTCTACGATCAATATGTACTTAAATATTCAATTTTAACGATTTGCCACGCCCTCTTAACATACAGGGATATGAAAAATAGATGTTGTCCGATTCTCAGACCCACCCGATATGCACACAAAATTTCATGAAAATCGGTCGATCCATTTCGGAGGAGTTTAACCACTAACACCGTGACACGAGAATTTTATATATTAGATAATAGAATAATTCTATTCGGCCATTTTGGAGATACAAATTTATAAAATTCTCCGTGTGAAAAGTAATGCTTTTCTTTTTTACATTATGTACCTTCAACATTGTTTACTTTTTATATGATGAATATTTTTAATATTCTAACCCAAATAAACAACTGATTAGGCTGTTTTTTGTTTTGGTTATTTACAAAAAACAAAAACATTTATTTAGAAATATTTTTTTGGCAAAATAAGATAATAAACTCATAAACAACACGTAAGTGAAGCACTATAAATAATTAAAAATTTCTTTATCTTTAAAGTTCAATAAAAAAAAAGAAAAACCCTCAACAAAACAATTCTTATGAAATGAATATGTACATAGGTACAATAAAAAAATATTTATGTAAGTGTGGTGTATGTATGTAGGTAGATCAAAATATGTTTAACAAAAGTCAAACCATAATTTCTTTTAAATACAATACACACACACACACATACACAAAATATTGTTTGTTTGTAATATTTTGGGTATATTTTTTTATTGTTAATAAATAAACTGACCTACCTACATGCATATATATGCATTCATCTATACCTGTATACACACATAAAAATTTTAAATAATTTCCATTAACCATTTAAAACAAAAACGTTTTTGTTTTGTTGTTTGTTTGTTTGTTTTTGGTTTTCCAGTTCAAAATTGAACATGTTCTAGAAAATACATTTTTCGTGTTTAGCCGGAAGAACGAAACCATGAAAAAAGAAACATAAAAGAGTAAAATAATGTGAAATCGAAATAACGCATGATGTATATTTATTTCATTTAAAATTTCAAATTTTTTTTGTTGTTGTTGCTTTTTTCAAACCATCGGAAAGTTTTCACAAGAAAACCTAAAGCGTGCCAAAAAATCAAATGAAATTAAAAAAAAAGAAACTAATATACGGACTACATAAATTGTTTTAAAATAATTGTGTGTGTAGAAAAATGCAAAAGTACGCGGCAAAACTAGAGCACAAAAAATGCCACCACCGCACCATATAACATTTAGGTGGGGGTCTAATTTTTAATTTTTGTAAAACAAATATTTCTTTTTCAAATAATTAAAAAACTTTTTTAAAAATGATTTATTTTAATACAATATAATAAACAAAAAATGCATATACATATGTACATTGATAGCAGTTAAGATTATATATGTATACAATATCAGGTGGATTGTTTAGAAAGAAACCTTCTGAGTTTGTTTTTTTCCACATGGAAGACAGAACAGTAGGAGAATAATTTATTTGTCTCGAAAATTTCAAATTTATACCTACACAAAAAGTGATAAAAACGGTAGGAAAAACAGAATTTCGTAATTCTAGAAAAAAAAAAATCATTTCATCTTTCGTCATGCTAATAACGATTGTTACCAATTAGATAATCTATATAATTCAAGAGATTGACCTTTGAACTTCACTTCTAATTTAGTCAGCATTATGGTCCAGCTTTTTAAATCAACATTGTTGTTGTTGTTGTGTGTTAATTTTATTCAATATATTATAATTATTCATTACAGTATTTATAAAAAGAAACCCCACATTGCTAAAATTTCGTTAAAAAAAAAAAAACAAGTTAAGCGCCATTAGAAAATGCAGCAGTAGCTACAAAAGCTCAGACACAAGACACCCTGTTTAAAAATAAACACCTTCGGTGGTGTAATTCTTGTTTCGTTGTTTTTGCACAATAAATTCCTTAGACAGAAATTAAATAAATGATGCAATCACAATAAAATTAAATAAAAATGTTGAATTCAAAGATAAGATCAGATCTTTAAATAAAAACAATAAGAAAATCAATCATGCGTTTTCGAAAAAACAATCAGAAGAGACAGAGAGAACATACAAACAAAATTTCACCACTCACAAAAAAAAAATGAAAAAGACACTGACGTGTGGTTAAGATGTCAAAGTTGCCAAAAAGAATCGTTTTGTGATAGAGGGAGGTGGTGAACGATGAGGCAAAAACAAATAGACGGACAAGTAAACCTGATCAGAATAAAAGAAATGGCCAAAGTTGCCGTAGTATATATGTATGTATGTATGTATAGTACAATAATTGGGATTAAAAATGATGAATGGAAATATTTCTTAAAAATATATACAGTTGGGATGACTCATTAAAAAACAAAAAAAAAAAAAAAAAAATATGAAATGTGCACCTGCATACAAACTTAAAACCTTTTCTAAGCAGAAAAAAAATTGTTGTTCAGTTTTCAAATAAGAAAATCCAATACCATTTAGAAAATTCAATATTTATTTCATTATGAAATGTAAACAAACTCAAATGACCGCGTTTTAAATTTCATTAAGTGTTATTGTAGTTGTTTTTGTTGACATACTCGTTATTATGGTCGCTAGAGTTATAGTTGCAGCAGTATAATAGTAGCTGTCGTTTTTATGTTGTAAAATATCAAAATATTGTTTGTATTTTTTGTTCTCTCGTGTTTCTTTATATTAGTAGCAGCTACAGCAACAGCAACGACTTCAACTGACTTTGTAATTTTGTTCATGTACGCGGTCGCTCTTATTATGACCTTGATGACGTTTATTGCACTTTTGCAAAAACAATAACAACACACAAGAGTTTTATAAAAAACATGCACAATACTTAAGAAAAAAAAAATAAATACATGCATACGTTTAAAGATATGTATATATATAGAACACTATTGTTATTACAACTACACTGCCTCCAATATCCAACTGCAACAGTAGCAATAACAAGATTTTCTTATTTGTTGTTGTTTTTTTTTAGAATAAAATCAATAAAATGATGAAAACAACAAGCATATTCAGTACGACGGATGTTGTTGTTATCGAGTTTATACGTTCGTTCGTTTGCTGCGTTCATTCGTTTAGTGCCGTTTTATCATGGTTTTTTTTATATTCTTTCTCATTCTTTATTTTTCTTGCATTTTTATTTTAATTGTGTTGCCAGAGCAGCAGTAAAATGCGTCATAATCTTGTTAAAAATTTTAATCTTTGGTTTTTTTTTTTAAGATTTTTGAAACAAGTTTTTATTGTTTTTACGGAAATTGTATAGGAATTGAAAACAATTATCTGTAAAGAATTATCTGTAAGACGAAATTATAGTTTAAGCTTTGCACTTCATTACAGTTTTTACTATTCGCATAAGTACTATTGAGACAATTTTTGGTAACCCAAACGTTTGTTTTTTTTTTCATCGTGTCACAAATCAATGACAATGATGACAAAATTTAATGCTTTGAGTTTAAAATTCAAAACAAAAATAAACCAGAATGTAGGACCAATTTATAAGCGCGGAGTGGAACCGAAAAATTCGGATTATCCACCACACGCTTTCTGGTAGAAGCGATATTTGCACAAGTGTGTTGTTACACAAGCCTGTCCAGATCTGTAACTCTTTTTCTTTATAATCCTGCTAATCCCTTGCACACTAGGTCGATTATGGTGACCATAATCACTCCACCATGCTCGAAAAGTGGCCACGTTTAAATAATCATCTTTTTAGTATATTTTTACACGTCTTTCTTATTATATTCGTAAATGATAAACCTAATCTATCGCTATGAGCGATATTTGACAGCAGGCAGCGGTTTTGAAGCTATTGAATGGATAACCCAATATCTTTTTATTTTAGTTTGTTACCAAGAAGTCTCGACTCTCTTCGTGTAAATATAGTGCTGAAGAAATTTTTTTTTTACTATATTCTCATGACCCATAGTCTTCGAAAATGATTTTAATTTTTAACAACCAAACAGTTTTTTTGCGCATAAGGAAGAATTATTTATTTTTATTATTGGCCTTTATCTTCAAACTTGGTTTCTAATTAGGTATCCATCAGTGTAATTTTCAGATGCATGTCATATTTTTATACGCAACCAAAGCAAAACGAATTTACTTAATGAATATATTTAATTTCAATAAAAAAAAATTGTTAAATACTTTATAAAAAGGGGAACATTTGAGCTCGTTGCTACTATAGTTTTTTTTTAATGATTGGCTACACTGGTTGGTAGTTGTTTGTGTGCATTTTGTATTTGTTTTTGTTACTGCACACTCATATTTTTTCCAATGCTGTGTTGATTTTCTCTTGTTCCAATAATAATAGTAAAAAAAAATCGTGTTAAAAAATCATACGATATTTTTGTTTGTTCCCCACTTTTTAACTTTGCATTTTAATCGTACATTTTGATTTGCTTATTTAATATTGTTGTTGTTTTTGTAACTCTTGTATTTTATATTTAGTTGGCTTGTTTGTTTTTATTATTACACATATTTTTTTTTTGTTTTCTAGCCCTTCTTTATCTTTTCAATTTATGTTTCGGTTTTAGATATTATTGTTGGTGTTTTTTTTTTTTTTTTAATTTTCGTTTTAAGGAGAGGCCTACGTGATATTTTCATTGTTGTTTTTTCTGCTTTTTTTTGTTTTTCTTTGGTTTGTTTTTTTTATATACACATGTATGTACATATATATATAAAAACAAATACCGATAGAGAAAAGTACATGTGTATGTACAATGTACATACATATTCACATCAAAATATTGCGTGGTTGTACCGGTCTTTTTTGTGTTTTTATTTATTTCTATGCTTGATACTCTCTTTGGAGTGCTAATCTCTCACTCATTCTCTCTCTTATTGACTCGCTACTCCTCCTCACACTCCCTCTATTGAGATGATGTTGATATGTACGTGTACAAATCTACATATGTGTAAAATTGTTGTTGTTTAGCTAAATCAATATCACGTACTTATCATTTGTATTGCTGCTTTTATATAGTCTAATTTTTTCAATGGTATGTTTGCGTGTGCTGCTCTGTTAGTCGTGTACGGAAACAACCATAATGTTTAATATGTTATTAGAAACAAAAATAAAAAATTACAACACTCTTCTCCCGATTTCTTTGGTTTTTACACATTTACATACATATCATATATCTTGTTCTTGTTTCATGTAATAACAGCAATGGTTGGTTGTCTCTTGTATGGAGCTTATGTGGCGGCTCTCTCTAGCTCTCTTTCTTAATTTTCTCTTGTTTACAATGTTCTATGTGGTTTGGTTATTATTGTTTTTGTTGTTTTCAAGTGATTTCTGTTATTAGTCAAATGGTGTGTAGTGTTGTTGACATTTATTGCATTTGAATTAAATATTCTGTTAGCGTTTGTTTTGTACTCAAAACAAAGTTGTTTTTCTTTTTTAAGACAAAAAAAAAAGAAGAACAACAAGTATGAAGTAGGTTTTCGTAATTACAAAAATTATAATAACTTTTCAATGAAATATATAGGAAATACATACTTTTTGATTAATCATGTACCTACATATAAAGCTTTAAAATTTATAATAAATTTCGAAATTTTAAATTAAAATTCATTCAAATATATGGTGGTTTAGAACAGTGTCATGCTTGTCCGTCTTTATATATAAAATATAATAGATACATACATATGTATTTACAGTTAATAGTGTAATATTTCTTTTTACTTGACCAAACATTTTGTAATTTTCCATTTTTATTTTCAATGTTTTGAATTTTATTTAACATTTGACGTCACACACAGATTTGTTAACCCCCCAAACAGGTTATCTTTTTCTCTTTCTATTCCACAAGCACAAAAAAGCATGAGTATTGAATAGCCTCACCCACCTCTAACATAAATGCGACGTCTCGAAATGTTAAAAACTAACAGATCATTAGACAGCAAACACATACACCCATATGTACATACATCCAAAGGAAGGTAAGAAGTATGGCAGCGAAAGAGAAATATATTCGTACATACATACATATATTAGCCATACTTTCTTTTCTAATAACGCTTTTAGGGTATTTGTTGTATTTATTTCATAGTTTTAACTTGCAGTATAGCAAAGAAAAAAACATTACTTTTATTGTTTAATATATTAATTTACCATTTTACATCCGAATTACATATGTTTTGTTGAAAAGGAGTAATTTATTACAAATTATGTATACTGGATGTAGTAGTACATCAGACGTAAGCCTCTGCTTTTCTTACGCTATTCAATTCTATATTCTTTTAGTAAAAAGAAATTAAAATATTTTCTAACAAATTCTGTCTACTTTAAAGACAATTATCTTCTTTCAGTCCACATACAGTTGCTCGCTGTCTTATTTCTCTGTAGTTAATTTAGCTACATTTTAATATGATGAAAGATACGAACGAACTTATGTGCTTTGTGATTTTATTAAAACAACAACTAATCATAAAAAGTAAAGTCTAATTAGCTAAGCAGCTTTCTGAACAAATATTCTGTACGAAATATTGTGTGAGCCACTGTATATCGCCAATCAGCTGTTGCTTAATATTCTTATCAGACTCTCATTCTATGTAAACAAGAAATTCTTTCTTTTGCATAACATTCTATAAAACCTACGTATTACCGCATGGTTTTTTAATACTTTTTGTATCAACTATGTGTTTATTTGTTTTTGTCTTTCTTTTTTAATTATTATTGTTTTTTTTTTTATTATTTTTTTCGTAGACTGGCTAACTTTGGCTAGCCACCGGCTGCTGTATGACTTGATTATGACTGCAAATAAATAGTTACACTAATACTACTACAAAATGATTCTCAGTCTGTGCTTTACTGTTTTTTTTTTCTATGTAGACCTTAGTGTAGAAAGTTGTTGTTATTTTGTTTTTTATTTTAATACAGTGAGTTTTTGTTTGGAAGGCGGTGGTGGGGAAAAGTGAAGGTGTTTTGCTCTATTCATTTCTTTATTTTTCTATTTCAATCATTCTAAAATATACTAAGAACGAATACGGACACTTTTAATTGAGTACTCCTCTCGTGCGAGTAACGAAACACGATTGGATTTTTTTTTCGTTTTAGGGACGTCGTCTGTATGTCGTTGCATTAAAGAAAAACACGCGTTTTTTTTTTGAATTTTATTCAATTTAATTTGACCATTTGTGTCCCGTTACGAATGTAACTTATTTTTTGTGTAACAAATCGGCCACTTGGGGCTTTTAGAGTGAGCATTATTTTAAAAATGTTTTATTTTGTTTTGTGAAATAAAAAAGAAAGAAAAAAAAAATTGCGAAATTCGTCGTTTTCTACGTCATATATTGGTTGCTAATAAAATATTCACACGTTTTTTTTAAAGTGAAGTGAATTTTTGCTTTATTTATTTATTTTAATCTCTCATTTTATTTTTATGATAATTGAACGTGTTTAAGTGCGTTTTATGTTAAAAGAAGAAAATAGAGAACATGTACATACATGCATACATATGTGTAATATCATTTAAGTTTGTGTGTGATTAAACAATAACAAAAATCGTTAAAGTGATGATTTTGTGTTATACGAGCTGCTGCCTCAGCTGCTGCTAACAACGCCGATGTTCTTTATTTTCTTTTTCGACTACAGTATCGTCTTTTCTTCCACATCGTGTTTGTTCGACGTCAAAAGTTTTTGCGTTTTAAATTTTCGAAATAATTTTTTTTTTTTTTTTATCAAAATTGGGTTAAAAATTTAAATTAATTATAACCAGCAGCCTAACTGCCACCAACATCATCCAATCAAACTTAAAATCACCGGTCAACCAGCCATATTGCAGAGAGAGAGAGCAATAAAAAGAAGAATTAAATCTCAAACGAAAACAAAATAAAAAAACACCGCTATTATCTCAGTCGCAAAAAACAAATGCAATAACAAAACATAATTACAACAACATTGGCGAAAAAAATTCTTTTTCTACGCAATTTCACGGAAATTTGGTTGTTTTTTTTTTCTTCGTTTAGAAGAGGAGCGCAATAAAATCACTAGAATAACAAAAACAAAATGATTGGTAAATATTTCTCTTTTTGTTTATTTATTTTGCTATCATAATTAAGAATTTAATAATTTTTAAATAAAACTTTGCTTATTTTATTACTACTCGTTATGGTGGTGTGGATGACGAGCCTATAACCGACCGTCAAAACCACATAATAACGTCTCAATTGTTAGGTTTGCAGGGGGTGAGAGGTCGTTTTCAAATATTTTTTGAAATAAAAACAGAGCATGCTTAATTACATAAAGTATTGAAATACAATATTTAATTACTCGTAATTTAGATGCTTAAGATTTTTAATAGGAATGATTGATTATTATACATTTAAAAATATTAAATTTGCTTATTTTTTTTTATATATATAAAATACAACTCCAAAGTGGTAAGCGCAAAATTACAACCAGGTTCGAGTTTATTTTTCAAAGGATATCCATTTTTTAGTTATCAAAAGTAAAGTTAAAACATAAATTAAGCCATTAAATCGATTAAACTTTTATTTTATAATAAAGTTTGGACTTTTTAATCAAATACAATGTGATTTGATATAATATTTTGTAGTAATTTTCGACCAATATTACAAATATTTACAACGGTATTTCGGAAATTATCCGCGTAGACACTGTCTTTGACGTAGTCTCATAAAAAAAACCCTACAGGCTAATAAACTCTGTTATCACGTGATAAAAGTGCGTTCTATATTGATGTTAAGGGTTCTTTCTGAGCCAGCAACGTCTCCAGACCATAATGCGCACCAAACAGTGACTTTTTCCAATTGTAATGTCTTTTCCACACAGTCTGGATTCTGGATTCTTTAAGCCCTATATGCAAAACTGGTCGGCGGACATAACCACCGGATGGGATAAGAGCTTTCTTCAGCGCTACAGAAAATTTTAATCGATAAATTAGCATTGAAAGCCTGTTGCCCTAGCTTTATATAGATACGAAATAAGCCATAATGAATCGTAAAATAATCCCAATTCCATAGGGAAATTGACAAATTCTGATTCACACTTTTTCTGTAACTTTTGATTAATTTAATTTTTTTGACGTATTTATTGAAGTTCCAAATTTTCGAATGATAACATTTCCCTTTTGTCAATTTAAAGAATTTACGGCGGAACCATAATACATTTCTGACTCAATTTACTTGCAATGCAATACTGCTGTTAAACGCAATAATAATGTTTAAAATTAAATTTTATATGTACATAGCAATGTGCACGAATTAATATGTACATACCTACATACAATAAACACCCTCCTCCCCCCCCCCCCCCCCCCTTATTTACTATTGCATTTTACAAACTGTAATTTTCAATTCCTAAACAATGAATTTTTATTTTGTACTCTTTTTAAATGGCTACAAATAATAGCAATTTTAACAGATTGCCTGCCTGCCTGCCGTAATTTATTTAACATTTTATGTTACAAATGTTATTGTTATTGTTGTTGTTGTTATTGCTAAGGCTGTTATTATTATTGTCAAGCTTCTTCCTCTTCCTATAAAGAAATGTTTTTATATGCAAAAACAAAATCAAAATAAAACAACAAAACAACAGAAAAAGTATTTATTAAACAAAGGCAATGTTGAAGAGGAAGAACTTTTATTTTTTCTCTTTTCGTTATAAAACATATAAAATAAACAGAAACAAAAAACAGTGATTAAAATAAAACAATAATAATAAATATTTATATATTTTTTTTTCTAATAAAATTAAACAAAACAAAAATGAAGATTAATAGAGAGAGATAGCAGAAGCAAACAAAATAATTTTTTTTTTTTGTGAAACAATCAAGGACATTTGATATGAGAGTCAGTCTAGCACGTTTTTTTTTATTTTTTTTTATTTCATTTAACATAAGTTATAAATAATTAAAAGATTTAAATAAATTAAAATGGATGACATATTTTATTGTTAAAACAAAAAACAAAAAAAAAAATTAAAGTTAATTTTTGAATTTCAATAAATTAAAACGCAAGAGAAAATCTCCTAGAACAACAATTAACTGTAAGCACAAATAATACCGGAATATACATAGTGTGTAAACAAAGAGCGTGCATATACGATAGACAAATTGAAAACAAAAGAAAAACAAAAAACGAAAGAAAATAAGGATGAAAGAACACATTAAAAATAAAAACGCATAATAATGTAAAAATAAAACAATGTAAAAATAAATAAAACACATTCAATATTATAAATAACAATAATAATAACAATTAATTTTAAATTCAGGTGTTGTGTTTTTATAAATAAACATGTTATAAAAATAATAATAATAACAACAACAACAACATTTTTCAATATATTTAAGGTCGAATTCAGCTATAAAATATTCATTCTTCACCCTTTATGATATTTTTTTTTTCTTTTAAGTTTTATTTAAACCGTATAGAAGAGAGTAAGAGAGGGAGGGTGAATAATCAAACATACATATGAATGTTGAATGTGCTCATGTACACACATACATATATGTACATATGTATGTGTGTAGTTTGTAAATTCATTCTTACAGCGAATAGAATACTTAAAATGTAATTATAAAGTGACGAGAGTAAAAGAGAGAATTTTATATTCAAAACAATAACAATTTAGTAATGTCTGCTTGAATGTTTTCTTGTAAGACTTTTGCTCTGCTGTATTATATAAAACCAGACGTCGGCACCAATGTCCCTCAGGGGAAGATTTTCTTCGGCTTTATATGTTCATATGTTCTCTTTGTGCCGACGACTGATAAAACTGATCTATTCTTCTTTCTCTTTTGCTGTTTCAAATCAATTTGAATATATAAAATTCTCTCCCTTCTGATTTGAATCGTTAAGGCGTAACTATAAATTGGTTTCCCACTTTAATCAACTCTGTGAATACATGCAATTGAAGACAGGTCGATTGGCTGATAAAGTTCCCTTCTTAACTTTTACTTTGACTTAACCAGTAAACTCCACAATATTGGTAAAGTGGTTAACACAATATGGAAGCCACATAGGTTAGAATGAAGTTTCATAAGCATTGTGCAGGTCTAGAACTATTGGTGGTTTAGGAGCGGGATTGTTTGCACCCACAGAACAAAATATTCCGCATCCGTGTAGAAACTCGCTAATATTAAGCCGGAGGAGAATCTGGGCTATAATTTACGAGTGTAAGCTTGTAAGAGCCTACAATTTCTATCAAATAAACCTGGACATATGGTACTGACGGTGGTACATAGCAATACTATTTGGCGCTCAGCACGCCATTCGAGCACTTATGTATGTACGTTCTATGTATGTATGTGATTACCTCGAGACTACTATGACACTATCTGATCAATACAAATGAACTAGAAAAGGAAAATAGGGTCACTTTGTGCTGAAAATCATCTTACGTAGAAGCTTAGGGCCATGAACGTACCAGGAGGCGAGCTAGAATATTTCTATGGAATGAAAATTTGGTTTTCGAACCAAAGGGATGGGATGATAGAGAATTGGGAAAGTTTTTTCTTGTTCTAGAACAAGAATTTTAGAGTCAAAGAAAATAATTGATCAGATCTTCTGTAGTTAGGGAGCACAAACCATATGAAACCCCCGTGCAGATTTAGAAGAGAAATCCTGCGTGCTTAGCAAGCACTAGGCATGTAGAATCGGAAATCGAATAATGGTGTCGATGCTGCTCTCTGATAGCCGTGTGCTATTTAAATCAATTTAAGTAAATAATGATAATATCTATCTATCTATATATAGTGCAGCCCTTGCGCTGACCAACTTCTTCCTTTTCCTTAATTTTGGTGGAACTTGGTTAGTACAGGGACTGAGCTTTGTGATATTAAAGCTACCACTCCGACCTAAACCTATATATATAAAAATGAATGTGTGTTTGTATGTACCTTATAGAATCGTAAACTATGCATTTGATCATGTTATGATCTTTAGCAAAGTTGTTTCGCATGAGCCGGGGAAGGTTTCTAAGTTGGTATGACTAATTTCCGGCAGGGGGCGCCACTGAAAATTACTTAAAATCAATTAAATCGTAAACTGTGCATTTGATCATGTTATGATCTTTAGAAAAGTTATTGCGCATGAGCCGAAGAAGGTTTCTAAGTTGGTATGACCAATATCCGATAGGTGGCGCCACTGAAAATTACTTAAAATGAATTATACCTTAAACTGTGCATTTGATCATGTTATGATCTTTAGAAAAGTTGTTGCGCATGAGCCGACGAAGGTTTCTAAGTGAATATGACCAATTTCCGACTGGTAGCACCATTGAAAATTACTCAAAATGAATTAAATCGTAAACTGTGCATTTGATCATGTTATGATCTTTAGCAAAGTTGTTGCTCATGAGCCGAAAAAGGTTTCTAATTTGGTATGACCAATATCCGATAGGTGGCGCCTCTGAAAATTACTCAAAATGAATTAAATCGTAAACTGTGCATTCTTTAACAAAGTTGTTGTGTATAAGTCGACGGAGGTTGGTGCGATTAATTTCCGATGGATGGCGTCACTGAAAATTATTCAAAATGAATGACAAGCAATTGGTCGCTCTACACCTCAAGCACGGAAGAAAAGAGCATTACGAGCCTCAGAATCAGACGAGCATTGAGACTGGAAAATCTTCTAATATATGCCGCTGAGACCCGTTCGCTTGAACCACTTGAACAACGCAAAGTGAGATTAGAAACTGATCGAATGCGTACTACTCAAGCCCGTTCATCTGAATCATAAGGACAACGGGAAACAAAATCAATAAAATGATTCAAAATTAATTGGACATTCGTATAATGTCTTTCCTTCAAATTTATTTTAGTTGGTGGCGCAGCAACACGTGCAGGGTACAGCTAGTTATAAATAAATCAATTATTTTGAAATACTCTGATGAATTTTGAACAATTATAAACTATTGTTTATTGCATGAATGATTTATATCAAAAAATAAATTCAGTAAATAAAAAAAGGATTTATTAGAAATTAATTACAAAAAAGAAAGAACTTAAACTGAGAGCAGCAGGCTATGCAAATTGTTTCATTTGAAAGAATATCTGCTTTTTTTCTTCATTTCATTTCTTTGTTAAAAGACAAAGAATATAAGAATTCTACAAAAATATGTATTAAAATAATAGATTCTCCTCATACTATACAATATTATTTCTATTTTCTAAGAAACGTGTTTTCTTTTCATACAACAAATAAATGATACGTTTTCTTTAGAAAATATCAGTGTTGGCATTTTGTTTTTTTTTTTAATTTTGTTTTCTGCATGGCGAAAGAAAAAGAAAAAACAGATCCCAGTTTTACTTTCAAAATGGAAAGTGAAAAACGTGTGGCTGACACACGATCACCATCAGCATCATCATCATCACCATCACCCTCAATGATCGATATGAGGAGGGCGATGATAATTCAAAAAAGAAAAAAAAAAATCTGTCGTTTTTTTTTTTTTTAATTCATTCGAAAAGAAAATGATTATTTGTTGTGTCATTGAGAAAAAGAAATTTATATTTTCTGTCATTTTTTTCTTCCTTTAAATTTAATGAGAAATTAATTATGATTTCATATGATGAAATTGAAAATTTGAACATGTTTAGAAATTTATAAATAATTTCGATAATATTTTGTTATTTTTATTTCTTTGATTATATAATATTTATTTACTTTAGAATATGTATCTATCATATAATTCCTGTTTAAAAAAAACTCGAATTCATATAAAAATTTCTTTAATTGCGCCGGACGTCTAAGAAAAGCAGTACAAGCAAACAAATAAATAAGCCGGCAAAATGCCGGCTATTATCAAGTCGTCTACTTTATATATTTTCTTCTCCTTATCCATTATATACTTTTTTTTTTTAATTTTTATTTATTGTTGTTTATATTATTTAATGGTGTTTTTTCAACAAAATGTTTACAAATTAGCAAAAAAAAAAAAAAAAAGTTTTCATATTAGCACTTTGGTAAAAAAAAGAAGAAAAATATTGTAAAAAAACAAAAACAAAAACGTTGAAAATAAATTCGCAGAATGCGAAAAACAATAATAAAAAATAAAATAAAAAACGCACATCTTTAAATAAAAAGTTTGGGTTTTTTCTATTTGTTTGTCTAACAAAATTGAAGGTTTTGTTTTTTATTCTTTTTTTCTATACTGTGAATTTTGTTTGTTTTTTTGCTTCGTTAATTTAAATAAATTTTTAGATAAAAACTACTTAAGATAACTAATGCAAAAAAAAAAAAGAAAAAGAAATAATAGTTTATAAATAAAGTAGTTTTGGTATCATACTGTTCAAAAAAAAAAAATTATAAAATTCATTAGAAAAGATTTTTTTTTTTGCAAATTTCGTTTTTCTAACATTAAATTTATTACGCATTTCTATGAATTTCGAAATATTTAGAATTCATTTTCTTTTTTTAAGATTCACTTACTAATTGGAATCATACAAAAACAATAAATTTATTATATTATTAATTACTAGCTGTAACCGGCGCGCGTTGCTGCTCCACCAACTAAAATAAATTTGAAGGAAAGACATTATCACAAATATCCAATTAATTTTGAATCATTTTATTGATTTTGTTTCCCATTGTCCAGATGATTCAGACGAACGGTCCTGAGTAGTACGCATTCCTTCATTTTCTAATCTCACTTCTCTCGAACGGGTCTCAATGCTCGTTGCTAGTCTGATTCTGAGGCTCGTAATGCTCTTCTCTTCCGCGCTTGAGGTGTAGGTCGACCAATTACTTGTCATTCATTTTGAATAATTTTCAGTGGCGCCATCTATCGGAAATTAATCGCACCAACTTAGAAATCCCGTCGACTCATTCGCAACAACTTTGCTAAAGATCACATCATGATCAAATACACAGTTTACGATTTAATTCATATTTTGTAATTTTAAGTGGCGCCACCTGTCGGATATTGGTCATACCAACTTAGAAACCTTCGCCGGCTCATGCACAACAACATTGCTAAAGATCATAACATGATTAAATGCACACAGTGGCGCCACCTGTCGGAAATTGGTCATACCAACTTAGATAACTTCCCCCGCAGATAACCTGCACCGACAAAAGGTCGATCAATATCCCAAATTTCAAGAAAATCGGTCCAGGCGTGATTGGCTATGCACTCAATTTGCCCGTTTTTGGCCCATTTCCCCCTTTTTGGACCCCTTTTGATTTTCTTTAATCCTACCCATGCAATTCTAACTGAGTGGCATAGTAGTGAGAGTAGGCCGCAGGCATAGGCGGAGGCATAGGTTTGTTACCAGATTTTTTTATATAGAGGCTTACTTCCGTACTATCTCCATGTTTAGAGCCATTCCGGAAGCAGCCATAAATAGAAATTGTATCCTATTTTTGAAATTCAAATGAATAAGTGAATTTTTCTTAATTAATTTTCGAACTTCTAAAGCAATTTAAGATTTCGAAATCAAGTTAAAATATTTTTCGAACATTATTAAGGGGGGTATTTAAAACAAAAATTAATTTTTATTTTATTAAATTCGATTGGAGATTTAAATATTTGGAATATTCTTCTACATTAGAGATGGACGACAATAAAAAAAAATTTTTATGCAAACAACCATGGGTTGTAGTCTAATGACTCTGAGCTTTTGTGTGATAGATGCGTCCATTGTTTCTGTTTTATTCTCTATAATCAGCAGCAACAACAACTGCACACTGTAATTTTAGTTCCTTGACACTCTATGCAAATTTATCGCTACAAAAAAAAAATGGAAAAAAGTAGAAATTATAATAAAAACTAACTTTACATACATATGTACATATTCTTTTTGTATTATTGTTGTATACATGTGTATTTATTTTTTTTATGTTTATTTTACATAAGGAGTGCGCACAAAAAAATCTGGACTTACACTTTTCGTTATAGAATTAAAACTAAGTGGCGGATTTTTTTCGTTTTATATTTCAATTAAAGTAAATAATATTTGAATTCTTTTGTGTATAAAATTTTTTTCTGATAAAGGTCTCAGAGCATCCAACTTTTTGTGCCACTTTTCTTCCAGACATGTTAGGGTGTTTTTTGAAAAATACGTATTATTTTACTTGCTTTGTTTTGGTCGGCAAATCCTTTTTTCTTCCACTTCCACGCTTTCTCTCAATACTCAAAGACTCCTTATATTGTTTTAAGTATTACCTTAGAAACTGTTTTTTGGTTAACACCTGCGAGCCTAGCAATCGTTTTTTGTAAGCGGCGCGGTTTTTCATTGAAAATTTCAATTATTTTTTTTACGACATTCTTGTTGGGTGCCCCATTTTCAAAAAACTAATTTTGCTATTGCAATGACATTTAGCACGTGGATTTTGAAGCAGATGACTAACAAAACCAATGTAACGGTATTAATTTTTTTCAATTATGATAAAAGTTATAAGCTTAAAAATAGGCCCATTTTTTTTGTGCGCACTCCTTATATTTTCATAGTTTGTTGTTGTTTTTGTATCATAATCGACAATTCGAAAATGTTGCTCTCCTCTACTACTATCGCACTGTATGATGGTGTTGTGGCGTGTATAAGAGCCTATCAATATAAAGAAAGAAATGTATATTGGCGTATAAAGTTTATTTTTAGCTGGTTAAATGGCTTTTAGAACTTTTTCAACAATAATAAGCAAACAATTGATTGTAGAAAAAACGTTTATTTATTTATTTTTTTATTATTTATTATCAGCACTATTAGAAATGCATTGCAATTGCTCGCAGCAGAACTTTGTGAGCTGCATTCTAAACAATACAATGAACTTTTTTTTCAAAAAGGCAACCACGATTGTGGCTGTCGTACGAAGAAATTAAAAAATAAAAAAATAAAAACAGGAGATTATATGTACATATGTACATATTTTAATAAAAAGTGTTATTAAAGACACTATTTACAAAATAAAATTAAAATTCTTAATAAGTACACAACGAGTGTAAAAGCAAACTGTCTTAATTTTCTTAAGAAAATTAAATTTTTTAAAGAAAAAAAAAAGACAGAAATGAGAACGAAAGAAATGAACACGTTTGACACTTGTATTATTATTTGTCATTGCCAACGATATTGAATATCCATTATTAAAATATAAACATTTATCTAAATTTGACTTCTAAGGGGTGATTTTTTAAGAGCTATAGGAAAAATTTTCAAAAAAAAAACATAAAATTCAGAAAAATGCATGAAATCTTTATTTGAATCGATAGTACGGTCCATATAATTTAATGTTTGAAGATTATGTCATGCAAATGTCGACCGCGACTGCGCCTCAAATGGTCCATCCGCTTAGTCCAATTTTGGCATACTCTTTCCAACACTTCGGCCGGTATCTCACGAATAAATGCTTCAATGTTGTCTTCCAATTCTAATGTGATAAACTCCAAATTGAAGTCGCCGTAGTCTAGTAGGTAGTGTGTTGGCTTATTAGACGTAAAGCCAGGGTTCGAGCCCCAGGCAAGACATCAAAACAAAAAATACAAAAAGTATTTCTTCGGCGATTTTCTGGCAAAAACTCTGAGAGTAAATAAAATTGCCATGAAAAGTTTCTCAAAAAATCTGTCGTTCGGAGTCGACTTTAAAACTGTAGGTCCCGCCACTTATGTATAAAATTAACACACACATCATAAGTGGTGTGAGAAACTAGGTCAATAATCCTGACTGAAGGGTTGTAATGACCAATTATGTATGTTGTCTTCCAATGCGTCAATTGAAGCGGGCTTGTCTGTATACACATGAGCTTTAACATAGCCCCACAAAAAATAGTCTAAAGGCGTTAAATCGTACGATCTAGGCGGCCAATTGACCGGTCCCGAACGTGAAATAAAATGTTCACCGAACTCGCCTCTCAATAACTCCATTGTTACGCGTGCTGTGTGGCATGTGGCAACGTCTTGTTGAAACCACATGTCATGCAAGTCAAGCTCTTGCATTTTGGGCAAAAAAAAAGTTAGATATCATCTCACGGTAGCGCTCACCATTCACAGTTACATTACGATTCGCAGCATCTTTGAAGAAGTACGGTCCAATGATGCCAAATTCAATGATTTGCAAGCGTTGTTCGTTTGTAAGACGATTCATGGTTAAATTATAGACCAAACTGAAGATGTTTGACAGTGAAACAAAACACGAAACGTGCGTGAGCTGTTTAAACCAGTGTTGCCAAAAAGATAATAGCTAAAAAATCATCCTTTAGTAAATAAAAATAAAGTTCTATGTTTTGAATTTTCGAATTTTTTTTCTTTATTTAAGCAGAATTATTACTTAAAGTGATTTTGCCTATATTAGGTTCCTGAATCAACCTAAGGCAACATTGAAACAGCTTTAAATTGTAATTATTCTTAAATTATTTGAATTCAAAATATTAATAACCGTTATTCGAATATAAATTTGCTTACTAATTTTGATTTCTTATCGGTATTTGATACTTTTCCTGTAAATAGTTGGAACTTTTTGGTTTTACGAACTTAATTTCGAATATTCGAACTTAACTTTGAATTTTCGAACATTATTTATTTTGAAAAAAATATATAATTTTAAACATAACAACACTGTAATTTAGTTTAATATAACCTTAAAAGTGCTTTAAATTATAATTTTAATCAAATTTTTTCTAATAGAATACATAATGTTAAGAATAATATTTAGTAATTGAATGGTGAATTGCTTGACTATGCAAATCACCACCCCATACCTTTCAAATTTTGCAAATTGATTTTATTTTTCGAACTTTCAATTTTTGAATTTTGAAATTTATGAATCAAATAAAATGATTTTGTTTTCGAAGTTTTTTTTTTTTTTTTTTTTTTTTTTTTTTTTTTGATATATCGATGGTACAATAAATGGCAGCAGGTTGTTCTTATGCGAATCCTTTTTTAAAAAAATTTTCTTTTGCAAATGGTGTAGTATGTTGTGTACAGCAGCGATAAGTACAAACGTAATAATCATTAAAACTATTAATAAAAATTAAAAATAAAAAAAAAAAACTTCTTTAAAATACAAACAAAACATAATTGATAATTTATTTTAAAGAAAACAAATAAAATAATTGATTAAACTAGTAGACCAGACCCATAAGGGAGAAAAAAGAAAGAAAAAAAAAGTTGTGTAAAATAAAATTTAATCTTGGATTTTTGTTTTTCTTTTTGTCTTGTTATTGTACTGCCCCCAAAATGATAGACCAACGCCTGCCTGCCTTTCACTAGAAAACCTTCACAGCCAGTCGCAGAACACAATTCACACAATTCAGCAAAATGTGTAATCAGTCAACTTTTAGTTAAGGCCACTTAAAAAAAATTTAATAGACACTGCAAAAAAAAACAATAGAAAATAGCAATAAAATTGTGTATACAATATAATAATAATAATAAATATTTAAAATGGGAAAAACAAATTCTTTTTTGTATACAAATCCCTCTTTTCACACATGTACGATTTGGAGAGGTATAGACATAAAAATTTATAGTTAAAAAAATATAATTTAAAATGAACTTTCCATGTGCGTCATTAGCAGCAAGCAAGAGCAGCCTAGCCTATCGGCTGAATTATTATGGTGCTGTGATGCACGTAAACTCTTGATAATATGGTTTAGGGGAATCGCATTCGTACGATTAATATTATATTTATATACAATTTATCTGTTTCGAACATTCATCCCTTTTGACCATCAAAATTGATTTTCATTGAATTTTTCTTTTTTTTTGTTTATATTTGTTGTACCTATAGCAGCGTAATTAATTTTTATTTGAAATAAATCTTGTATTTTTTTTTTTTTTTTGTTAAACCACCACCACAAGTACAACATCCTTTCTTTTGTTTAAAATAAATGAAAAATTCATTAAAAAAAAATTTTAATTGTTTATAAAATACTTTAATGTTCTTTCAAAATTTACTTAATTGACTGACTTGACTGACGACTGACTGACTAGCTCTTTGCTTATGTAATGAAGAAAGAAATCAAATATCAGAATCATTAAAAAAAAAAGTCTCGAAATATTGCAATTCGAATTTTGGTTTTCTAGCAAACATTTTTATTTGACATTTTGTTTAAATAAACACACTGCATATATCCATACATATATTTTTAGTTTCTACAAGAAAAATAGTTCCTTCGCTGTGTGCCTCTTTCTATCGCTATCAGTTCGTTGAAGGTTTTATTAAGCTTTGCTTCTCCGGTGTGCCAACTTATCGTCTACATGTGTGGCTGGGACTAAGTTTTCTTCAACTACTCTGTGGCTCAATAACGTTTACAGTGTTGTAATCAAGGGATCTTCGGATTAGATCTAGTACCATTTCCTCGATCTATGTTCTCATTTATACATCCTAATATATATTATAAATCTTTTTGTAGGTCTGTTTTTTTGTTTGTTTGTTTGTTTGTTAGCCAATCACGTCTGAACACCTGGACCGATTTTCTTGAAATTTGGGATATAGATCGAGCCATTGCCGGTGCAGGTTATAGGCTATAAATCTTTTCAAAATTTTGACCAAAAGGGGAAAAAAAATGGGACAAAGGGAGAAAAAATGGGCAAAAATTAGTACTTTTATGCATAAATGCTGTATTTTATCTGTTTTATAGGTAATTTTTTACGATTTAGCTTGATTAAGTTTCCCAAATAGCTATTGGAGGTGTTCCGTTTCAAAAGTTGAACCAAAAGGGGTCCAAAAAGGGCGAAAAGGGGCCAAAAACGGGCAAATTGAGTGTAAAGCCAATCACGCCTGAACGCCTGGACCGATTTTCTTGAAATTTGGGATATTGATCGAACTTTTGTCGGTGCAGGTTATAGGCAATAAATCTTTTCAAAATTTTGACCCAAAGGGGGAAAAAATGGGTCAAAGGGGAGAAAAAATGGGCAAAAATTAGTACTTTTATGCATAAATGCTGTATTTTATCTGTTTTATAGGTATTTTTTTACGATTTAGCTTGGTTAAGTTTCCCAAATAGCTATTGGAGGTGTTCCGTTTCAAAAGTTGAACCAAAAGGGGTCTAAAAATGGTGAAAGGGGCGAAAAACGGGCAAATTGAGTGCATTTATATTAAGGACTTAGAGTATTCAAAAAAACTGGGTTGTTTATTAAACCGGTTTCCGAATAATTTGAAAATTTGCATTTTTTAAGAAACCGGTTTCAAAACCGGTTTTTTATTTATTGTTATTTTTAATGCAAAAATTACCCAATAATTTTTTTTAATTTTTTAAACTAATCCAAACTACATAAACCGCGCAATGCCGGGTACAATCTGCTAGTACATTCATAATTGGTCATTACAACCCTTCAGTCAGGATTACGACCTAGCTGCTCACTCCACTTATGTTGTGTGTGTTAATTTTATCATGAGTGGCGGCGGGTCCTACACTTTAACCCATTTACAGCCAAACAAAAACTACAAGTTAAATTTTTAAAATTTCAATGTATATTTATTTTTAACAATGCAAAAAAGCAGAAATGTAAAAAAAAGTAAAAAAAATAAAAAATTCAGGACATTAGAGGGGTGTCCCCAAAATGGTACAATGGCCACTTATGAGTGATATTTTGCAAAACAATTTTTTTTTTCAACGGAGAGTGTTTTTTTGCATTTTTTGCAACTCCAGCGGCTTCTGTTGTGGCAGATGACACAACGCTCACGCTTAGGAAGCTTTTCTGGGAGATGATCTGCGCCGTCAATATTTGATGACGAAGGCCGAGCAGAATGTCTTTTGGACGACAGTTTTAAATAAAACCTAGCTATAGATCGACGAAATTGTACTTGGTCCGTAGCATTTTCTTCACAAAATTCATGTAGGCGCCACGCATTTGATATAGCCATATAAAGATATAGATTGGTTCATTTCATCAACTCCGCCCATGCTTTTGTTGTAAGTTTGGAACAAGTGAGGTATTTGCATATCAACTTTTTTTTTTTTTTTAGAAAACCATCTTTTTTAACTTTTCCTACTTGTTCATAAGAATCGTAATTGGTCGCCATTGTGCAAATACTGTTATGTTACTGTTATGCAAATACTGTATACTTGTGGCCATTGTACCCAAATTGGAACAGCATTATTATTATATGTTTTCTAAGATCTTATACATTTGTTGTATGAACCTAAAAATGCTTTTAAATGTTCCACTGTTTATTAAATTTTATATTATAATACAAATAAGGACTATAAGCTTTAGGTAGAAAGTATAACTTTGGTTACCATTGACCTACCTCTACATGTGTATTTTTAATGAAGTTTAATAGATTATTACAACAATAACAATAAATGTAGATAAATTGCTTCATTTAATATTTATTCAGAGCACTTTCCACTATTCAATAATGCAAAAATAAATAAACTAGAGTAAACAGTTTTTTTATACAGCCTTAATAATTAAGTGTTCCCAAATTGGCACAGAGACCGTAAATGGGTTAAAGTCGACTCGGAACGACAGATTTTTGAGAAGCTTTTCATGGTAATTTTATTTACTCTCAGAGTTTTTGCCAGAAATCTGTTGTGAGGAAGTCGCATATTTCTTTTTGTTCGAGACGTCTGACCTGGGGTTTGAACCGACCGTGGCCTCACGTCTAATAAGCCAACACACTACCTATTAGGCTACGGCAACCTCATTCCACTGATATTTAACCAGCATCGTGTCGTAGACTCCCATTGTTTCTGATATTCACGCAGAGATTTAACCAGTATCGTGTCGGTGACGATCATTATTTCTGATGTTCGCGCAGAAAATTTTTCTAAGGCAGTGGTTAGTGAATGTTTAAATTGTTTTTAAGTCAGCTTTTGCGATGTTTCAGGATTCATAGCCATAAATCGCAGCTGTTCAAATCAGACATTGATTGTGGTCCAGGTGCCACGGCATAACAGCTGGTGCGCCCCTGTGTTCATTTGATGCAAAACAGTATTATTAACTTGGAAAGAGTTTCAAGCGAAAGTAATTGTATTCTATTCTAGAGAATCAAAAACAAATACTTTCATTGTGATACGAGGGTTGCCTTTTATATTTCAGGATTTGGCAATTTTTGAGGTTATACGTACTCAGAACGTTTTGACATACGAGCGGTATTTGTGTTGTTTACAGTAACTTAAAAGATTCATCTCGCCCAAAAAATGGAATTAAATCGTGAACATTTTCGTGCGATTATTTTTTACAACTTTCGACGTGGATTAACTCAACAACAGTGCATCGATGAACTTAATTCAATTTTTGGCGATGAAGCTCCATCAAGGAACAGTGTTTATCGATGGTATGGTGAATTCAACCGAGATCGTAGTTCACTCCAAGACGAATTTCGTGAAGGTCGTCCAAAATCAGTTGTTGTTCCGGAAACCATTGATGCTGTGCGCCAACTGATATTACAAGATCGTCATGTGACCTATCGTGAGATTGAGACGACCTTAGGCATTAGTGGGACCAGCATACATTCAATATTGCATGAACATTTGACTGTCAAAAAATTTGTTCGCGCTGGATCCCACACAATTTGTCAATCGCTCAAAAAAAGGCTCGTGTCGAGTTACTGTAAACAACACAAATAGCGCTCGTCTGTCAAAACGTTCTGAGTACGTATAACCTCAAAAATGTCAAGCTTTACGATAGAGCTGTCAGTTGGCAGATTGCAACATTAGGGTTGCCAGATCCTGAAATATAAAAGGCAACCCTCGTATTAAGAATATGTTTATTTTTGTTTTTTATTCTGTTTTTTTATTCTTTTTAAACCAACCTACAAATAATACAAAATAAATTAAATGTATCTTATTACATCAGCTGTAATAATATTCAATTAAAAAGAACAAATTGCGCAGTTTATATACAATATAATTTAAATAAAAATATAAAAAAATGCATTGAAAATAAACAAACAACATACCACCACATCATCTGAATAAACGACCGACCACCGGTATTTATTACCGAGTAAAAAAACGGTACTCTAAATAAATTCGTTATAACAATGGCGAGGGGTGGGGCAGGGGGGGGGGTCGTGTCGATTGTAAGGTATTTATTATGCATTTCGTTCTCAGATAAAATGTTTGTACACATGGATATGGATATTGGGTTTAAAATAAAAAAAAAATGAAACATTTTTCTAAAAATATGCAATTTTTTGTTTTTCTATGAAAATTTAATGATTAACCGGTCAAGGCATTTCCTTCCTTCCTTCCTTCCGAATGCGAAAACATGTATCTATCTATGTAGACATAGGAAACATAAATTGTTTTTCATTTTTAATATTGTTTTTGTTTACAAAAAAAAAAAAAACAAATATTCTTATTGGTTGTGAAAAAGCGTGACTCGTTTAACCCATTTCCGCCCGCTGTACTATATATAGTACACAACTTAAAGTCGAAGTAAAAATTACAAAATGTAGTTTTTTTTTATTCTGGAAGCGCCTTGTTACCAGTCAATAAGAGTACATGCAACATCCACTTAGCTGTTGTAAATCATAGTTCAAAAATATCAATGAGGGGAATCCCCATTTTGGCTAGCGATTTATTTCTTGTGGGATTGATTTACATCAGTTAACTTTGACGAACGTTGAAAAGCAGTTTATTTACTGGATAACATCACATTCTAATAAAAGCGATATAAAACGGTTCGTATAGAATTTTTGAACTATAGCATATTAAGTGTTGCTGTACTGTAAGTTTAGTACACTGGGCGTTCAAGGTAAGATAAAATAGTACAGTGAAGACGTTTTCTTTCCGGCATTGTGCTTTAGAATAAAAGTTTTTCCTGGTTTTTTGATTGCTTTTTTTTTTGAATAGCGTCTTGTTATTAATTAAAAAATACTTTGAAAGATATAAAATGGCGAACCGACGTAGCAAAAACTATTTTGGGTTGGAAGATGCAATATGTGACATTATTAGCCAAGATAATGAAAATGACGTTACTTACGATGTAGTTATGTTGCCACCCGATTTAGATGTTCTCACTGACGAAGAGGAAGGCGGAGACGATGAATTATATGAAAATAAACTACCTCGAGATGTGCCCGGTAATATAGAGGTGGTTACTTACCAGACCTACGGTTGAAGATGTATGGAGTAGCGATGACGATGAGCCCCTACAAACGATCGCGTCATCTACTTCACGGAATGTTCAGAAAAAAAGAAGAATTGAAGCTAGTGTTGAGTCCCCAAGTTGGAGAAAATGTACTCCCGTTTATTCGTTTTTTCCATCTCCTGCAGATCAAAAACATACTGAAGACCGGTGTGCTAATGTTTCGGAAATCTTAAAAGATATGACCCCAGTGAAAGTTTTCGAGCAGCTTTTTGACGACGATGAAGTGTTAGAGCTTATTGCAAAGCAAAGTGCCATTTATGCCGAGCAAAATAATAGGCACGATAGCGTCTTTACCAAAGAGGAACTCGGTAAATTTTTGGTCATACTCATACTTACCGGGTATCATAAATTACCTAGTGAAAGATCGTACTGGAGCTTAGATGAATAAAAAATAATGGCCACAACCCCCAAAAAATTCCAAATCAACTTCGATGTGTCATATGCTCAAATCGAGTTTAAACATTATGTTGTAAGTGCCTGAAAACACTTTGTTTGGAAAGAGGATGTTTTGCAAAATACCACACGTAACCGCCCATTGTACTAAACTTAGTACACCTCAAAAAACACAACTTGGAATATTTTTTTTTGTTTTTTTCTTTTATAGTACTATAAAAAATGTTCTTTAAATCTAGAAATAAAGATTGAATTTTAAAAATTGTTTGTGGTTCTCATTTGGGTGTTAATGGGTTAAAATTCTTATAAGAGCAGTAGTGTGGGTGTGGGTGTGTGTATGACTTTTTCTATTTCTTTTTTTTTTTTTAAATTTGTTTATTAAATATATTTTCTACTCTAATGCGCATATTTATATTTGTTTTCTTCCTTATCATGTTTGCAGCGACCAAAACAAAACCATACAGTACGAGTATTTACGATAATTTATTACGTGTGCCTTATTTCTATACATTTTATTATTATTTATTAATTTATATTTATTATTTTATATTAATTTGTTCAAAATTTCTTTTTGTTTTTCTATATTTTAGGTGGCCATAATGAACTTACACGCTATAGCAGCGAAGATGTGTCCGGTAACGAGTCTAGTGAGGCTTTAAAAATGACCGAAACGGAGCGTCAAGCCACTTTTAATCGCCATAAGGAAGAGATGCAAAAGAAAAGACGCAAAAAGAAGCGTACATCGTCATCTTTACACTCTTCTACATTTCAAGGTGCGTAAAAAAAGCTTCTTTTGATTTTTTTTTTTTTTTTAATTTAATTTCTCTCTTTTTTTTTTTTTTTTGTTTAGAGTTATACAAGTTAACTGGCGAAATATTGGGCGAAGGCGCTTATGCTTCGGTTCAGACCTGTGTTAATATCTATACCGATTTAGAATATGCCGTTAAAGTAATTGATAAAATTCCCGGTCATGCTCGTGCTCGCGTTTTTCGCGAAGTGGAAACATTCCATCATTGTCAGGGTCATCCTGGTATTTTGCAATTGATTGAATTTTTCGAAGATGATGAAAAGTTTTATTTAGTTTTTGAAAAAATTAATGGTGGTCCTTTATTGACACGCATTCAGGAGCATATTTGTTTTTCGGAACATGAGGCTGCCCAAATTATTAAGGAAATCGCTTCTGGTTTGGATTTCCTTCACAAGAAGGGTATAGCTCATCGTGATCTCAAGCCAGAGAATATTTTATGTGTCTATCCCGATAAATTGTGTCCCATCAAGATATGTGACTTTGATTTGGGTTCTGGCATTAAATTTACCACAGATATATCATCGCCAGCGGCTACACCACAGCTTTTAACACCGGTAAGTGCTGCATAACAGTACATAACGCATTGTCCATATTATATTTTCTTTTCCCATCTAATCATTAGGTTGGCAGTGCCGAATTTATGGCACCAGAAGTTGTTGATTTATTTGTGGGCGAAGCCAATTATTATGATAAACGTTGTGATTTATGGTCTTTGGGTGTCATAGCCTATATATTGCTGTGCGGTTATCCGCCATTTTCGGGCAATTGCGAGCAAGATTGTGGCTGGAATCGTGGCGAAAATTGTCGCACTTGTCAAGAGCTTTTATTTGAGTCTATTCAAGAAGGTATTTTATTTTAATCGCGCCTTTAAAGTTATTAAACTTCTAACCAATATTTGTCTAAATAACAGGCCATTTTTGTTTTCCCGAATCGGATTGGAGTGATATCAGTGAAGAGGCCAAAGATTTAATACGTGGCCTATTGATTAAGGAGGCCCCAAAACGCTTAAGCGCTGCGGCAGTATTAAATCATCCCTGGATTAAAATATCAGAAAGTGAACCTTTAGATAGTAAGCTAATGGAACATAGGCGCAAAGCTTTAAGAACTCCTGGCAATATTAGACGGTAAGTGTACAGATTTTAGATGTTACGATGATTTATTTCTTGCGTTATGGAATAAATATCAGTTTTGTTCTTTAAATTAATTATTCACATGTTATTGTTGTTTCTAATAATGTGTAGCAATCAATCGGCTCGTGAAATTTCGCAATTTGCTGAATCTGCTATGGCTGTGAAACGTGTAATATTACAGCATTTCTCTATGCGCTACGACTATATGAAAGAGCGTCCCAATATTTATCAGCCCTCACAAAATGGCGTTGATCAGAATCATGATTTTTCTACATTCAAAAAGAATCGTTCAACAAATTCCAAATCTTTGTTAGCTGGCGTCCCCGCTAGCCGCAATCGTTCGACTTACGGACGTCCAAGTACTCTATCGACCCGACAATCAATTAATAAATATGGCAGCACTCACGGCAGTAATGGAGGAGCAAATGTTAATGGCGGCCCTGGCGGCGGATTACGTTCACTTAATAACTCTTCCATTTTAAATACTTCCGCTGGTTCACGCTCTGGTGGCTTTTCCATGTTAAATATACACGACGAAGACGAAGATGATGAAGTACTGGAGAACTCTGCAAGTATTAATGAAAATATTGAACGTAACGGCGATGTTACGGAGTCTAAAAATTGGCGTTCTTACTACAATGAAGATGTTATGCAGGACATTGAAGAAGATCGTGATGATGAGGATGATGGTGGTGATAATAGTTATCATACATATTGGCGTGATTTAGATGATTATGACAATGACGGCGACTATGATGATGTTGATGAGGAAGATGAAGAGGAGGAGGAGGAGGACACTTACCATCAGCATCAGCAGTTGCAGCAGGACAACACTTCATTTGTTTTACCCGAACCGGATATAAACTTGCATGAGGATTCCGGTATCATCTATAAAAGTTCTTGGATTACAGAATCCGATGATGAATATAATCCAGATTATGATGAAAATGAAAAATTTGTTAATAATCATAACGATTGTAATTCTGAAGATGACAATTATGACAACGATGACGATGATGAAGTAGATTGTAATACAACCCTAACCGAATTAAAGGGAAATAAAATTGTACAAGATTATTGTAAAAATGACGAACAAAATCAATTAGATAACGAAGAAGATGAGGAGAAGGAGGAGAAGAAGAAGGTGAAACAAGAAATTGTCGAAATATTGAAAAGTATTAGTGATTTAAAGGAAATGCTACCTGATGTAAATGATGAGACTGGCAATAATCATAATAAAATTGATGAAATCAATGGAAATGATGATAATCTTAAAGATAATGAAAATAATAACGACCATAATAGAGAACCACACGATGATTATGGCCAAGAAATAAAGGGTGATAACAGTTTTAAGAAGCATATTAATAACCAAAATAAAGTTTTGAATGAGGAGGAAGAAAATGAAGCTTTAAAGGAGCAGCAAAACGATGCCGTACCAGTTAATGTACCTATCATTAATGTAATTAAATGCCCACCACAAGTAAATAGCCTAACAAACAATGATAATGATTATGAAGATGATGATGATGAAAAGAAGAATGACGATGAGGATGAAAAGAGGAAAGAAAACGAAAAAATTATAACTTCTACTCCGCAAGCTTCGATTTTGAAAATGCCAAAACAGCAACAAGAACACTCTTTAGGAAGAGTTCAATCTCCCACAGCTCAGCCACGCTCTGTGTATTTTGCTCCTGACGAAAAGGAGGAAGACTATGATGAAAATTATGATTTATACGCTGAAAATGAAGAAAAACTGGATGTATTCAATAAGCCTTTCATTTATAACAACAACTTTAATAACAGGCAGTATTCAAAGTATAATCAGGATACCCAAAAGCGCTACATAACTGCTAATCAACGAAATCAACAACAACAACAACAGCAGCCAATAGAAAATTGGCGTCAACGCAACAACAATTGTAATCAACAACAGGAGCAACAAAAGAATTTCAAAAATTTAGACAATCAATCTTATCGCAAATATCGTCCTAATAATGGTGCCAATTATGGTAATCGTAATTATTTGGGTAGTTTCTCCCACAGCGGTACTCAGCAAAAGCAACAGCAACAGCAGCAGCAGCAGCAAATGTCATCAAATCCTTTACCACGTTCCAATCCTTATATGTTGCCCAACTATTACCACCAACAACACAATAATATTCGCCATAATAGTGGTGGTAGCGGTGGCGGCTCTCCACCTTCCGATAACGAAGGCAAATCTTTGAAATCATCTCCGAATTCGTCAAATGAAATACGCAATTGGCGCAATGACTGTCTGTATTCTTCGGTACGCAATTGCAATTCATCGCCTACACAGCAACATGCTTATCAGCAGCGTCGTTGTTTTTCCCAACAACCTCAAATGCAGCCTCTGTATCGTGTTAATCCTCAACGTATAGGCTCTGGTCGTTTCCCTACTGCATACCTTAATAATACGGACTATAATTCGACACCTTTAAGCATTGGTTTGTCACCACCAAGTGAAAGTTTACTGTTACAGAGACGCATGCAACGTATTCATAATTCTAACCTAAATGCTGGTAATTTATCCTCGTCACCACCCAATCCCTATCCGCCTACCCACTATCATCAACAATTGCAACGTAATGGCAATGATCTTTTAATAAATAATTCCAATGAATATTGCCAACAACAGGCTACAGCAAGTGGCTAAATGTAAAGGAATCAGCGTATATAAGAGTGAAACAATTTGAATATCTTCTACTCTTAGATTAAGAATACGATTTCCTACAGAAAAACAAAAACAAACTAAAACTTGCAGATTTCCGTAACAACTTTTATTTTCTACACTACTATCTATCTATAATACTGTCTTTTTTTTTATACACGTATTGAAAATGTTTTTCTTTCTTTTTTTTTTTATTTGAAAAAAAAAATTAATTAATTAATTAATTTATCTCTTATATACATACTTGTTAAAAAAAAAAACAAAAAACAACATTAACATCAACAAACAACAACAACTAAATTTAAAAGAAAGGAGTTTTAAAGAGATAAAGCTTTAGGTGGAAAATTTTTGTTAAAATATCACTTAAGCAAATGAAGAAAAGCTCTTGTTTTAAAAAGCTTTAATTGAATTGTTTCTATTGTTTAGAAAGAAAAAAAAAACTATATATATACATATATATATATATATATATATACATAAATTATACATATATTTTGTCGAATAAAACGTTACGAAAAGAAAAGAGAATGAAAAAAAAAACCAAAAAACGAAAAGAAGAAAATGCTGATGTTTTTATTTTCATATCAATTTCCCTTCTTTCCAATCATAAAAACATCACATTCATTCAAATCATTCATTGATTCATCAAATCATCCATCATCTTCAAGAACATCTCATTATCTTATCATTTCACATGACATTTCTCTTTAATTTCACATTCAAAAATGGAATAAATGGTTTGATTTAGTTTATAATGAATATTTATTGGTTGTTACAGAGAGAGAAATCTATTCTAAAATACTAATTACTTTAGATTTCTAATTTTTTTTTTTTTTTTTTTTTGCTAATTTATTTCAAACAAATAAAGCTTTTAAATTATAATTAAAGGCTGAAAATTTGTCTCAATTTAAAACTATTTTTATTTCCAAAAAGGTTGTGTAAAGCTTGAAAAATTTTATTAACAAGTAAAGCCTTTTGAACAGCTTTAACATCCTAAACATTTAATGGCTTATTATATTTATGATTTTGAGTTGATTTCAAAAATTAATTAACAAAAGGCGGTTATCAAATTGCATAAGAAATAAAAATTAAGGAAACAAGAAAAATAAGGCACAATTTAAAGCAAGAAATTTTCAAAAAATTACTTCTATGACATAAAATCTCCTTTTTTTTTTTGAAGCTTAAGCTTCTTTTCTGTCTCTTCTGTCTAGAAAATAACAGCAAACTATAGCAGACAACGCTTTAATTTTATGGATTAAGAGATATTATCGCTTATAAATAGATTTTTTTAGTTAGAAATTTGTTTTGTTTAGAAAAAGTTAAAAGAAGAATTATTTGTAATTTTGTAAGGAGTTTTTAAAAGCATATTCTAATGAAAAACAAACTGTTTTCAAAAGCCAGCCTATACAGATTATTAAATCTTCCATACAATTGTATATCTGATTTGTTTAAATTCCATTAAATTTTAAAATTATATTTTATAGGCACCATTATAAAGTTCATTTTATATTTGATCTCTTTGAGTTTGTATTAGCTTTAAATTAAAAAAAAATATTTTCTTAGCTTCCAAGATTAGTACTTTCTACGTTTCTTAAACTCCTCTTAAACATTTAAAGGGGATAATCGAATTTTTTTTCCCAAGCTTTTTCGAAACAGGAAAAGGCCACAATAAAATCCGATTGTATACACGCCTATTAAAACTTTTTGACATTACATATAAATATGCTTTCAAAAGTTCTTGTCATTTATAAACTCGTCCACAGACAATTGGTAGCTTAAGTTAAGGAAAAAAAAAATAAAAAGAAATTTATAAGCCAAGATTTTTTAATTTAATACCTCCTAAGAAGAGTAAAAAAAAGAAAAAAACATTTCTTTACCTATGTTATTATATTTAAAAAAAAAAAAAAAAACTTACCAAATTTGTGACTATTTTGAAAGATATTCCTTAAATAATTAATTTGAATCCTTATGTTTCGAAATTTCTTCTCTGCATCTTAATACAAAGTAATACCAATTAGTTTATCTATCAATTGATTTGAAATATTTACATCAAGAAGTGATTATTTACATCACACAACTCTTTCTCCTATTTTTTTTTAAAGGAATTTTTTAGGTGCCTAGCCTTTTAGAGCAAAGAAATGTTTACTAGCCACTAGTTTAGTAAGTACTCTTTAAAACTCCTTTTTTTATATTTGAAAATAATTTTCCAATTTATTTTTTATTAAATTATTTAATTGTATATTCTAACAATCAATTAACAGTTGATATAATTGAAGTTATATTTCTGTTCTCTAAAACTATTCTTTCAAATTGTAATTTTTCTTTTCTATATTTTCAAATCAATTAAGAGTTGTTATAATTGAAGTTATATTTCTGTTCTCGAAAACTATTCTTTCAAATTGTAATTTTTCTTTTCTATATTTTCAAATCAATTAAGAGTTGATATAATTGAAGTTATATTTCTGTTCTCTAAAACTATTCTTTCAAATTGTAATTTTTCTTTTCTATATTTTCAAATCTACTTATAAAAATTTCTTTTGCTCTAGAAACAAAAAAAAAAGAAATAATTGGTTTTTCTTACGCGTTCAATATAACAAAAGAATATTTTTAGCAGCTTAATTTACTTTCTTTTAATACTATTTATTGTTAAGCAAAAATGAAGAAAATCATAAAAAAAGGAAAAGAAAAGAAATATTGTAAAGAAAGCTACATACACCCACCCAAAACCTAAAGAAGGCTTGAAATTCTTTTTAAGGTAAACTCTGATATTCCTCGATTCAGCCTTAAAAGAATTATGCCATTATTTTTGCTTTTTTTGTTTTTTTTTTTTTTAATAAAAAGATTTTATTTTATAAACAATACAATACAATACAACAAAACAATACAAACATAATACCACAAAACAATTTCTTTCTTTTAAATAACCAACCTTAACATCCAAAGGTTATAATACATACACTCGTCGACGTTTAGATTATATTTTATATTTAAAATTTTATTTTTAATTTGTATAACTTTCAAAACAAAAAAAAAAAAGATTGTGAAATAATATTATACGCCAACCTTAAGCAAAAAAAAAAAAAAAAAAACCAAGTGTTAGAAAACCATAATGTGAAACATAATATGTTTGAAAACTCCTTTTTGTTAAAATAAAAATAAAAAATAAATAAGTGATTGATTAATGTGATGTTATTATAAAAAAATAAACAAAAAATAAATCTTTAATTAAACAATACAAATCTATATAAATCTGAAAAGATCATACATATTCTCATTATTATATTTATTATTATAAAAAATAAAACTTTGTTTTGTTTTTACTTAAAAAAAAAAAAAAAACAAAAACAAACAAACAAGTAAGAATGAAAATTTTTATAAAACAAAAAATTGCTTAATAAAGCAACAAACGAAATTCCTGAATTCAAAATTTAACAAATTTATGTTATTTATTAAAATATTATGTAAGGATTTTGATGACGTCTGCTGTTAGCTACCTAATACGTCATTAAAATGCAAATTTTGTTACAAAAAAAAAAAAAAAGGATAATTATAATATAAAGTTTTAAATTGTTAAATAATATATCGTCCTCTTGATGTTCTTGAATACTGAGAACTTTAAAATATTTTTCTTTTCATCATATTAATTTAAAAAACATTTCAAAAACAAATGGACGTAATAAATAAATATTGGATTCAATAATGTGCTGTAATTGTATAAAACGATCTTTATGACATACAAAGCCAATTTCTTATGCTTTAAAAAGTGTTGAAAACCTACAGTCGCTTAAGTATAAGGCCGAATTTTTTGCTTAGTTTCGACTATCATTCTTTACAAGTGAAATTTTACAATTTTGAGTCTTGATTATTGATGGCAATCGAATTTCAGTCAACAATAAAATTGAAGTTGCCGAAAAAATGTAAAGTGTTGGTTTTCAGTTGCTGTCTGTATTAACTATTTATATCATTTTTGGCAACTGTCAACGCAACTGTAGTTTGGATGACACCGATAATCTAGCCATAAGCTGCCATCTGTAACAACTTTTTTTTTTTTTAGCAAGTGGGAATGTTTTTAACTGAAATTGTTTTTTTTTTTTTTTTAATTCAAATATATTAGTACAGTCAAAGCTCGGTTTAACGAATGATATATTGTCAGGCCCTTTCGTTATAGTGAAAAATTCGTTATATCGCGAAGTTTTTTTTTTTTTATCAAAATTTTATTAAGAAAAAGAAAAGTACATTTAATTCATTTTATTAAAAATGTATAGATATATCCTTAAAATAACGTTTGATAATCATTAAGTGAGTAAAAGTGTTAAAAATTAGACGTTTGTTTACAAGTAACTTGAAGACTCATTCGAAGAGCTTCTTCCTGTATTTCTCGAAGTACTAATTGTTTTGAAATATTAATATTCACCCTTATTCTGGTTGTCGTCGTCGTCGTCGTTACCAAAAATGATGTCGATAAAATCAGAGTCGACACAACACAATATCGACGGCGTATTGACTCATGTGTGTCGACATTCATCTATAACTGTCAATAACGACAAACAGAATACCAATTTTAAACTGTCGACGCAAGACGACGTCGACGACGACAACCAGAATAAGGGTGATTATTTTGGGAACCCCATTGTATTCATTTATCAAAACATTTTACTACTTCAGAATGCTTTAATTTCGTTTCATTATTAGAAAATTGGTTAACAATTTCAATATTTTTCTCATTGTCGTCATCTCCATCTAAAGTAATATCATTTAAGTTTCCATTGTTCCAAACGTTTAAATCTTCTATACTAAATGGAATCTAAAATTAAGAACATTAATACATTTGGAAAAATTGTACTTAATAGTCTGACTCCACGTCTTATACACTGTACTTCATCCACTTGAAAAAGTCTAGAAAGGGGGATGATGAGGACGAGCATCATCAAACTCAAAATTTTCCAAAATTTTTTTTCCAACATTTAGATAATGCGTGTCCCCCGTTAACATTGTTCCAGGCGAGACCAACCATACAGAATGCATCATAAACAGAAAGACTTTTTAAAAAATTTATAATGTCATCTGTTTCAAATGCCACTATTTTTGAAAGGAGGCTATTTCTGTAGTGTAATTTGAGTAAGAGAATGGCGTTTTGGCCCATTGGCTGGATAAGAGGAGTCACGTTTTTTAAATCATTCGTTATACTGAGCTTGAAAATTATTAAACATTCGTTATATAAGGTAGTCAATGTAAGAAATTTACACATTCGTTATATCCCGAATTCGTTAAAATTAGTATTTGTTATACCGGGCTTTGTCTGTATATACAATCACCCTTATTCTGGTTGTAGTCGTCGACGACGTCTTGTGTCGACAGTTAAAAATTGGTATCCTGTTTGTCGTTATTGACAGTTATAGATGACTGTCGACACACATTTGGTATTCTGTGAGTCAATACGCCGTCTGATTTTATCGACATCATTTTTGGTAACGACGACGACGGCGACGACGACGACAACCAGAATAAGGGGGAATATGAAAAATGTTCTTTCTTAATTTCAAATTGAAATCTAAAGTCGTTAATTTTATAAATTGTGTTATTGAATCCAAATGGCATTTTTGCGTGCATTACATTCAGATTTATGTGATGTTTTTGTAACACAGGCTATTTTACTTGCCTGCCTGTTTATATGGGAAACACAAACAAAATTGAGTGTTTTTGTTTGTGTTTTCCATGCAAACAGGCAGGCAAGTGAAATAGCCTGTGTTACAAAAACATCACATTAATTGTCTAAACAGTTGTGCTTAAATTCTAAATTTTTCTTTCATAAATACACAACGCCTTTAGACAATTAAACTGCTGATTATAATTTTGAGAAATTGTTATTAATCTATTTTTTTTTTTTGTTCGTTTATTTTATTGAAAAATTCTTTAATTTTTAAAGCATAAAAATAAAAATTATTTTGTAAATTCATAAGAATCTTTAAAACTTACAAAAAAAAAAAAAAAAACTACAAATAAATACTATTTTTTATACTTAATATAAATGATAATACACACTTGCAGATAAAAAAAATGGAGAATAAAAATGAAATTTTAACTAAAAATCATAATAATAATATGAAATAACATAACAAAAGCCAAACACCACCTTTAAAAGAATGAAAAATGAAACAATTACTTTTTCATTTAATAATAATAATATGTAATATAAAAAAAACGAATAACTATTTTCAAAATTAACCTTAAATAAGACACCAATTTCGAATACACCCAACTCTTTTTTTACACGGTAGATACGTTCCTCGCCAACTACAGGGGTATAAGCCTTCTCCCTATCGCATATAAGGTTCTTACAGGCGTATTGTGTGAACGACTGAAGCCACTCGTCGAAACACTGATTGGACCTTATCAGTGCGGCTTCAGACCTGGCAAGTTCACCATCGACCAGATCTTCACACTACGCCAAATCCTGGAGAAGACCCACGAAAATCAAGTCGACACACACCATCTTTTTGTCGACTATAAGGCTGCTTTCGATAGCCCCATAAGGGATCGTGTTTTTGCCGCAATGTCTGAGCTCGGTATACCTGCGAAGCTGATAAGGCTATGCAGAATGACGTTGAGCAATTCCTGCAGCTCCGTCAAGGTAGGAATGGACCTCTCCGAACCTTTTGATACCGTGCGAGGTTTCAGACAAGGCGATCCCTTATCATGCGACCTCTTCAACTTCGTCATGGAGAGTGTTCTGCGAAAGGCTGGAGTGCATCGCAATGGCACTATTTTTCAAAAAAGTCTCCAGTTGCTTGCGTACGCTGACGACATCGACATCATAGGGCGTACCAAGCGAGATGTCACTGCTGCCTTTAGTGCTATTGAACGCGAGTCTAAGAAGATGGGTCTGGCAGTAAATGAGGGCAAAACAAAGTATATGTTATCGACAGGTAGAGCCGTGCGGCGTATTGAGTCTCAAATTACGGCCGATAACTATACTTTTGATACAGTCAAGGAATTCATTTATCTTGGCTCCGCCGTTACCACCGAAAATGATGTCAGTCTGGAGATCAAGCACAGGATTACTCTTGCCAACAGGTGCTACTATGGTCTCAATAGGCAATTGAGTAGCAGAGACCTTTCTCGTAAGACAAAGCTAATACTCTACAAGACGCTCATCCTACCTGTGCTTCTTTATGGCGCAGAAGCATGGACCCTATTAAGAACTGATGCAGCAGCCTTGAGAGTATTCGAGAGAAAAGTCCTACGTAAGATCTTCGGTCCAGGGCGAGTTTGCGATGATTTCCGCATCCGATTCAACAGTGAGCTGTATGTGCTCCTATTAACATCCAGCGGCTGCGCTGGATCGGCCATGTCGTTCGAATGGAGGAGGATGCTCCGGCGAGACGGGTATTTGATGCGGGGATCTGCGAAAGTCGCCGAAGAGGACGACCTTGTATCCGTTGGAAGGACCAAATCGAGGAAGCCCTGTCATCGATTGGTGTGACCAACTGGCGTAGGCGCCCAAGAAGCAGAGGCGCCTGGAAGGATGTGTTGCGGCAGGCCGAAATCCGTTAATCGGGTTGTTATGGCCAATTAAGTAAGTAAGTAAGTAGATACGTTCCTCAGAAATCCGTGTAAAAAAAGAGGCGTTTCCTATAGTTAAATGCGGGATACGTTCCATGTCGTCTGAAAACCGTGTAAGATGAAATAAAGAACTATATTTACTTCGAAAAATCAAAAATCCGTATAAAAAGAAACCGTGTAAAAAAAGAGTTGGGTGTATTACAATTAAACACATACCCACCCTTGTAAGCTCGGAAAAAATTTCGAAATTAACACGAATTAAAGCAAGAATAATGAGACAAAAATTATACACCATAAGGAGGAGGGATGTGTTTTACTAATATAATTACTTAAAAAATATTTATTTTCAGAGGCTTTAATTTATAAATTTCAAACTTACAAAAATTTCCGGTTTTTTTTTTTTTTTTTTTTGAATTTAAAAAATGAATTTTAAAATGCCAACTTGTGATATGGTGCTTTTTATTAATTCGTTTTTCTAATCACTGAAATCTTTTTTTCTTTCTTTTTTTAAAAAGCACAAATTATTTGTTAAATTTTAAAACTTGTTTGTAGTAAGAAAGAGAAACAACACTTTGACCAGAAAAGACAAACTCAAGTAATAATTAAAAACAAAAAAAAAATAAATAAAATAACAAGAAAAACCTATATAAGTACTACCTACTAATTTGTAACTCATTAACTAATTAATGAAATTAGAATTTGTGCCATGGTTAAAAACAATACAAACTTTTTTAAAAAGTTTTCCTTTTGCGGAAATAAGAAATCAAACTAAAATTAATCATGATCAAACCAAAACTAATTTAAAATATTACTTCTCTCACCAACTATTAAAAAGAGTTATTATTTTATTTTTCTTTGAAATTGCTTTTACAATTAAAAAAATAAATAAATTTAAAGAAATAATTTTTCCTTTTTTTTTACACACAAAACATTTAATTAAAGAAACACTTCCATTAAAACTTGATTTCTTTAAATAAAATAAAATTTATAGAAAAAAAATAATAACTAAAGAAAACATTTAAATTTTGATGAATGTACATAATTTTAGTATGTACTACTTACTGTGCTGTCAAAAAAAAATTAAACTAAAATTTGCTTTCAAAAGAAAATAAAAAAAATGAACGCGTACTACTATTATACATACTCAGTAAATTTTTTTTTGATTGTTTAATTGTAAGCAAAACTATTGAGTATTACAATGCAAAAATATTGTTTTTAATTCAAAATATTACTTCTTGATTTTAAATTCGAATTTAAACTGAAAACAAATACACTCAAACCTCGTTTTATGCGATTAATTCGTTTCGCAAATAGTCGCATAATTCAAATTCACATAAAACGATACACTAGCTCCATAGAAAAACCACTAATTGGTTTTTCATTTGAAAAAAATCACATAAATTCAAATTAAAGAAATAAAACTCATACAAAAACGCATATAAAAAAATCAACAAAAATTTTATTAATTCATTAAAGTAATAAAAAAAAATTTAAAATAGCAAAAGAAAGAAAACAATGAATAAATAATACGAATTTCAAATAATGATTAAAATACAATACATTTCTAAAAAATAAAAATTATATTACTTCAAGTACAAAGCAATTGAACTGGGATTTATAAATCAGAATCAGAATTGCTAAAAAATTCCAAAACGCTTGCATCACTAGATGTAAATCATATATTATTATCATCTGGAATATCATCATCTCCATCGCTAGAAATATGGGTACGTACGTTCGTAAATGCAGTAGTTGTGCAACCTGCAGCATAATAAAAATCGAATGTTCAAAAATGCAATACTTGGCAGCACTGACTTGCGTCGAACGTTTTTTTTGCAGACAAATTGCAATAAGTAATAATAAAACAGTTAGATTTCAGTTGCAATAGTTTGCGGTAAACCATTTCTTCGACAATATTGTAGTTTCGTGATATAAAAGTTATTAAACAAAAGAAAATTTTAATTATTTATATTTTTAGTTCCGAGGAAGATTTCACATTTAATATACAAAAATTAATAATACGGACTAGACTGGATATGGAGTCGGTCAGTATTGTTTGGAAAAGTTTTATTAAAAATTAAAGAAATCAAATCGGACTTTGAAATGACAAAGGAACAAATAAGCCGGAAATTTTTGAATTTTCACACCACATATATGGTACAAAACACTCTATTAACCCACCGTCTAAATTTTCAATAATATTTGTTATTGTTAATTTTGATAAATTTTTTTTTTAACTTTTGCAGAACCTTCTAAAAAGCAAATTCTGTTTAGTTTTTGTGCAGTAGCAAAGCATTTGCAACCGCTGATCATGCATTAGCAACAAAACTTGGCATTAATGCCGCAGTCGTGCACAAATTTGCTGAATTTACGAACGCACCCTATGTTATTTCTGGAGCTGTATTTTTTTTTTTTCTTTAATTTGGAAATATATTGTCACTAATGTTTGTGATTTCTTTTTTAATAGTTGGTATCCTGAAAAAAGATTGCCAAGTCCGCGTTGGAGCTTTAATCACAGAACAAAGCTTTAATGCTCTCTCCGTATCGGGGTCAATATTAAGAATTTCGTTTTCTAGAATAGCCACTTTGTTAAGAACTTGAAAAATTCTAAGTTCAAAATAGTTTTTCTAGCGCCGGCGCGTAATTTTTTCAGTCTTACCATTTCACATAGAAATTATAATGACTAAAATAGAAATAAAATTCAGAATTTAAAAACCGCATAAATTCAAATTCGCATAAAACGAGGTTTGAGTGTAGTTTTTAACTGAGTTAAGTTGTTGTTCATCAAGTGTACATGCATACAAATATAATTTAAACGTTAAATAAATTAATCCTTTTAATTTTGATTAAACCTTAAAAATCTTAACATACATACATACATACATATATCCTTTCACCATAAAAAAGAAAGTGTAAAAAAACACATGACTACCACCTACACAACAAAATCCACGAGTAAAGAAAAGAGAAAAATAACGAAAGAAAGAAGAAATAAAATCCAATACGTTTCGTAACGAAACTTTTTATTTAAAAGAATAAAAAAAATAAAATAATAAATAAAAAACTAATAGTTTTTGTTTTTATAACAAATGAAATTTGAAAATATCGTCTTGTGATTGCAAAATTCTCCGATTTTTTTTTTAAGATTTTTTTAATGTTTTCTAATTTTAATTTAACATAATATTTTAAAGCAATACGAATATTGAATTTGTAATGAAATTTTTGCAACCGACTGTCTTGAGTTTTTAAAAATAAAAACACTTCAAAAAAACCAGAAGAAGAAGAATCTAAAAATCTGAAATTGTTTAAACATTATTATTGATTACAAAGGAATAACAAAAACAAAAACAAAAAAAAAGAATATCTTTAAATATAAAGTATATATATATATATATTGTTTTATACCTTAAAAAATATATATGAATAATTAAAAGAAAACACACAAAAATTTAAATAAAAAAAAAAAATAAACTAAAAACATAAAAAAAACCGACAAAAAAAAAGTTATAAAATATATATGAAAACAAGAAAATAAAATAAAATAAAAAACAAATACAAATACAAATACAAAGAGAAAATCTCAATAAAGTGCAAAAAAAAAAAATATCTTAAAATATTGTGCAGTAATTTATTTCTGTGAAGAATAAACAAAAAATAAAAAAAAATTCAGGTGAGAAAATTCTACGCCAATATATTACAAACACTTAACAGTCACGTGCTTATGAGTGCAAGTGCTCCGGCGAAAGGAGATAAATAACAGAAGAGTAAGTGCAAAACTACGAGGGAAACATGACGTTAGTAATTGGTGAATTGAAGGTGGTGAAATAGCAATTTATGTAAGTGAGTACACCAATTTTAAATTTACTTTAAATATGTATTTCGTATATCAAAAGCTTATATCAATCGATTACGGATAATAATTTTTGTAATGAAAAAAATCTTTTTCTTTTCAAAGATATTCTGAAAATTATGATTGTCAGTCAGTCAGTTGCCAAGTGTAATACATTTTTCTTTTCCCCAAGAGACTACTTAATTAAAGTTTATTTGCAAACCTTAACCGTACTACGACTATTTATTTACATATGTACAGTAGTGGCCTTATAATTAGAAACGACTTAGCAACATGTATGTTTCTTAATTTATTTTCAAAACTTTGTTATTCATATTAAAACTAATAGTTAAAAAAAGACAGTACAACATGTTAGCTTTAAGTTTAAAATAAAAAAAATTCACAGCATTAATATAATTTAAAAAAAAAATTAGCCAAAAACAAAAAATAACAATTTCAAGTTGGTCATATAATTAGAAACAAAATATATTCTTACAAACAGCTTAAAAATACAGTCGAACTTCTATAAATTGAATCACCATTATCCAGAAAAAAACTTCAACTTATAGAAACTTCAACTTTGGGAATAAAATTTAAAAATGATCCAAATTAAATAAACAACAGCTATTTGTAATTTTGTAAAGGTATATAATTATTTACTAAAATACTCAGTAATTTTTGATTGAATTTCTTCACATTTGCTTGAGCAAAATGTGATTCTAATTTGTGTAGTGCTTTGTATAGGTCATATTTTGCGTTTTCATTTGTATTCAAGAGTACATTTAAAGTCTTTAATGAATCATTTATAACTTGTCTGGACGGTAGTCTAACTGTTTCCTCAACTTCGTCCACATCGCTATCTACTATTTCTTCAGAGTGTGGTTCTGATTCGATGACATATTCAGGCAATAATATCTTCATCAGTTGGAAATTCAGAAGTAATCAATTCATTATCGATGTCCAAAAAGTCTTGAACAGTACAACTTATAGATTATACTTCATTCAAATGTAGCCAGACTTTATAGTTATCTTTCAAAACATTCTCGTTGTCGTTAAAATCATTTAATAATACCAAAGATATGTTATCTTCTCCCTCCCACACTGAATGCTGTCTAAATCTAGACTTTGTAAAGCAGTTTGAAATTGTCTGGCTAGTGGCATCAATATCCCAAGCTCTTGATAAGTTGTGAATGTATTCCAGCACATTACTATCGTGTTGACAATTTCCTTTAATTCGAACTACGTATCGCTCCTTTATTGCAACATAGTCATATCTCAAAAAAACTTGAACTTGGCAAAATGCGATTTAAGTTTTCAAGACATAAGTCCTATGATCTAATTGCCGCAAACACTTTTTGCTATAACTTCGGTTCAGCTTGGGATATAAAACTGATTTTTTTTTAACATCTACAGAAGGTCTAAAAGAGCAGTTTTGCTTAAGTAACTACAAATTTTTAATTTTTTGAGATATGACTATGTTGCAATAAAGGAGCGGTATGTATAGATTTCAGTGTTGGCAATTTAATGTAATTTTGCATAAAATGTTGCGATTTTTATAGCAAATTAAGTTGAAAGGAACATATATTCACTATTGGCGGCTAATTCGGTAATTTTTGCCAGGAAAACAAAATTTTTTTCGAAAAAATTCAAATTATAGAAACATTGTACTATCGTTTTTCTTCAAGTTATAGAGGAATTCATGTTATGGAAGTTCAAGTTAAAGAAGTAAAACCTGATAGATTTTCTCTCCAAGATGCTGTTGCCACGAGATGTGCTTCAAATTATAGAAAATTCAAGCAATAGAAGTTCAAATTAGAGAAGTTCGACTGTATCTTAATAAATTCACATTTAATGGACATATTCTTTAATATTTTGTCGGATAGCCCTTGTTTTGAACAACATCTGTAAGTCTTTTCGGCAAACTTTGTATCAAACGTTGGCATATTTGTACTGATACGATTTGCTAACTTTGTTGCACCAGCTGAAGCAATTCATCGTTATTTCGAGGGTTTTTGTCCTTAAGATCTCTTTTAACAATTGCCCATAAATTTACAATTGAGTTGAGATCAGGAATTTGGGGTGGCCAGTCCAGAACATCAATATTTTGACCCGAAAGCCAACAATTGACTAACCGTGAAGTGAGCTTTGGGTCATTGTCATGCTGAAAAATGTAATTGACGGGCATACTCTCAAAGGAATACGGTTCCATTACATTTTCCAAAACGCTTTTATATTGATATTGGTCCATTATTCCTTAAATTCTTATAATTGGACCCACACCACGCCAAGAAAAAGCACCCCAGACCATAATAGAGCCGCCACAGTGTTTTACAGTTTTCATTGTGTACCTGGAATCAAGGGCTTTGTTTGGAGTACGTCTTACACAAGTTTTTCCATCAGATTGGAACAAATTAAACTTGGATTCGTCACTCCAGAGAACTCTGTACCAGAAACGCGGATCTTTTTTAAGCATTTCCGTTCCAAACTGTAACCGCTTTTTAATATTTTTTTTTTTTTTGAGACATGCGATTTTTTCAGCGCTATGCACCCACGAAGTCCCGACTCCTGTAAACGCCTTCTTACTGTCCGTGTGGATATTTCTGACGTTATATTTTGCCTAATTTCAGCCTTTATTCCACGAGAAGACAGGAAAGGGTTTCTCTTACTGGCCCTACAAATAATTCTGTCTTCTGCTGGAGTGGTTTTTCTGGCTCTAGGCTTCCTGGCTGGGGTTTCAAATATTTGTTAAAACAGATCTTAAGGACAAAAACCTTCGAAATAACGATGAATTGCTTCAGCTGGTGCAACAAAGTTAGCAAATCGTATCAGTACAAACATGCCAACGTTTGATACAAAGTTTGCCGCAAAGACTTGCAGATGTTGTTCAAAACAAGGGCCATCTGACAAAATATTAAAGAATACATATGTCCATTAAATGTGAATTTATTAAGATATTTTTAAGCTGTTTGTAAGAATATATTTTGTTTCTAATTATCTGACCAACCTGAAATTGGTATTTTTTATTTTTTCCTAATTTTTTTTTTAAATTATATTAATATTGTGAATTTTTTTTATTTTAAACTTAAAGTTTACATGTTGTACTGTCTTTTTTAACTATTAGTTTTAATATGAGTAACAAAGTTTTGAAAATAAATCAAGAAACATACATGTTGCTAAGTCGTTTCTAATTATAAGGCCACCACTGGATATGACTAAATTTTGTCTATATTTGTTGTAAGAAAAATAAAAATATCTTCCAGAGATCAGCAATGAATCGTTTTTTTTTGTGCTCAAGAAGTTTTAAGTATAAGTGCGTCGATATGATTTATATTTAACTACTCTGATTCATTCATACTCACTACAACCTTGATTTATAAATACAGGTTGCAATAAGTATGCGTGCTCGTTTGACATCAAACTCATACCATTCGAAATATGTTTGATTCATAAGCCTACTCATTTATGTAGATTCATAATTTTAGAAAAATACTTATAAATGTTTTAAGTCACTCAAATCATTTAAAGGGTGATTTTTTAGCTATTATCTTTTTGGCAACACTGGTTTAAACAGCTCACGAACGTTTCGTGTTTTGTTTCACTGTCAAACATCTTCACTTTGGTCTATAATTTAACCATGAATCGTCTTACAAACGAACAACGCTTGCAAATCATTGAATTTGGCATCATTGGACCGTATTTCTTCAAAGATGCTGTGAATGGTGAGCGCTAGAGATGATATCCAACTTTTTTTTTGCCCAAAATGCAAGAGCTTGACTTGCATGACATGTAGTTTCAACAAGACGGTGCCACATGCCCACAGCACGCGTAACAATGGACTTATTGAGAGGCGAGTTCGGTGAACATTTTATTTCACGTTCGGGACCGGTCAATTAGCCGCCTAGATCGTGCAATTTAACGTCTTTAGACTATTTTTTCTGGAGCTATGTTAAAGCTCATGTCTATACAGACAAGCCCGCTTTAATTGACGCATTGGAAGACAACATTGAAGCATTTATTCGTGAGATACCGGCCGAAATGTTGTAAAGAGTATGCCAAAATTGGACTAAGCGGATGGACCATTTGAGGCGCAGTCGCGGTCAACATTTGCATGAAATAATCTTCAAACATTAAATTATATGGACCGTACTATCGATTCAAATAAAGATTTCATGCATTTTTCTAAATTTTATGTGTTTTTTGTTTTGAAAATTTTTCCTATAGCTCTTAAAAAATCACCCCTTATTAGTATTATAAGTATTTTTTTTTTCTAAAGTTATGAATTTAATTGCATAGGCTTATGAATCAATCACATTTCGAATGGTCTGAGTTGTATGTCAACGTTGTACGCAACGTTGTATTGCAACCTGTATTTATAAATCAACGTTGTAGTGAGTACGAATAAATCAGAGTACATAGTTAAATTTCAATATTGTTGACTCATTTATATTCAAAATTTTATGAGTGGTTATGTGTAGAGAAAAAACGATTCATTGCTGATCTCTGATACATACACTGAGCGCCATAAGTGAGTCAACACCCACTATAATTTTAAATTTTCTATTATAAAAAATATACTTGTAGCACAACAATAATTTAATTGTTGTTTTTGTTTTAACATTTTATAAGTAACTAGCTGACCCTGCGAACTTCGCCCCGCCCAAAATTGATTTTTTTATTGCCTAAAACAGGTCACATTATATATTTATTGTATAACGCTGCATAAAACAGTTATATAAAAATAACTAACTTACTATAAGTGTGTGAATCTATCTATCTAGTTCAAAATTTAATCGAAGTCGGTACGTTATTTAGGTGAGGCATACAAAGAATAACAATAAGAGGTCCGAATCATGGGTAGCGCTGACGAAGTTGTAGTTGTTGTACTCGCTCCAAAACAGAAACTAACAGACATACATGTTATATATGTACATATGTAGATATAAACCATCGAATTTGCCGACTTATAGGTAGCTTTTAAAGGGGAAGGGTTGCCACGCCCATTTTTGGTGAGTTTGTCGATATCGACTCTACGAACTTACCCACCAAATTGCATTCGTCTCGATCACTATGTCCTTAAATATTCAATTTTAAAGGTTTTCCACGCCTACTTCTTGCTATATCGATTTTTTTTTCAAACCTTCTAAACCTGATAAGCTTTCGAACAAAAAAAGAATGGTTAAAATCGGTTCAGTAGTTTAAGGGTTATAGGTATCACTTGAAGGGGGAGGGTTGTCACGCCCATTTTTGATGGGATTGTCGATATCGACTCTACGAACTTACCCACCAAATTGCATTCGTCTACGATCAATATGTACCTAAATATTCAATTTTAACGATTTGGGACGCCTTCTTAACGTTTAGGGATGTGAAAAATAGATGTTGTCCGATTCTCAGGTCTACCCGATATGGACATAAAATTTCATGAAAATCGGTCGATCCATTTCGGAGGAGTTTAACCACTAACACCGTGACACGAGAATTTTATATATTAGAGAATAAATAAATGTTTAAATTTTTGGAAATTTATTCGACTATTCTCATTTACTTTTCTCGCTATCCTAAGAAAACGTCGAGATGAACTCGATGACCATCTGGATCACGTCATCGTATCTGGCGCATGACTATGGGCTCTCTCCCCCTCAGGAGCCCATCGGTCGACTAGTGGCAGATGCGAGACTGCGCGGAGTTCCGGTCATCATCGGTGCGGATGCCAACTCCCACCACACGATGTGGGGCAGTTCCGGTACCAACGAACGGGGTGAGTGCCTCTTTGATTTTATTATGAGTAATAACCTAGTCATAGCAAATCGGGGCGATGAACCAACCTTCCTTACTTCAAACAGAAAGGAGGTGTTGGACGTTACTCTGGTCAGCTCCGATTTCTCTACTAACCTTAAGGACTGGTTTGTATCTCAGGAATGCTCCTTTTCGGACCATAGATACATTACCTTCACTATCGACACGAACGAGTCTCCCCCTGCCATGACCCCTCCGGTCAACAGGAGGAACACGAATTGGACCATTTTTAGAGAGAAACTGCGTAGCAGCCTTCCCTCTACCCCCCCGACTATAACGACCCGTTTCGACGTGGATAGGGCTGCGGACACACTGTCAACCGCGCTTAGGGCGGCAGCCACATCCTCCGTCAAACCCGCTGCCCATAGGGGCAAACGAAAACCGCCCTGGTGGAGCCAAGAGATCGATGATCTACACCGATCTTGTGGCAGGCTCTTTAATAGGGCGAAGGCGACAGGCGAATGGTCAATCTACAAGGCCAAAAAGAGGGAACTTAAATACGCTATAAGGCGAGCGAAGAGGGCCTCGTGGAGGAACTACTGCGCCAGAGTAGAATCCTCTGCCGAAACGGGCCGTCTCCGTAAAATACTAAGTTCCACTCACAAATCCCTTGACTGTATCCGACGGACTGACGGATGCTGGACTACGTCCAGTTTGGAGACGCTTGAGCTTCTCCTTGACACTCACTTTCCAGGTAGTGCCACCCTGGGTGGTCAGGCCTTTTATCAGGTCAACGAACCACTGTCTGGAAACTGTTCCCCCCTGACTCTCACCCTTGGCCAAGTGCAGTGGGCTGTTAGGTCTTTCGAACCATTCAAGTCACCAGGACCGGATGGTATTATCCCGGGTGACATTCAACATGGGGAGGAGATAATCCTCCCTTGGTTGCTTGCCATCTACAATGCTAGTCTTAGGCTCCTTTATATCCCTTGGAGCTGGAGAATATCTAGGGTGATTTTCATTCCCAAAGCTGGGAAACCGTCCCATACTGGGGCGAATGACTATAGACCCATAAGTCTGTGTTCCTTTCTTTTGAAGACACTGGAAAGAGTCCTTGATGTTCATATTAGGGCCTCGATTGATCCAGCGCTTCTATCCGCTTCCCAACATGCGTATACGAGAGGTAAATCAGTGGAGACTGCACTTCACTCCCTTATCTCTCGGGTGGAAAAGTCCATGCACGTTAAGGAATACACTTTGGCCATTTTTCTGGATATTGAGGATGCATTTAATAACGTCGACCCGGACGCTATTCTTAGGGCTCTTGGTTCTCTGAACTTGGGACAGAATCTGGTCAGGTTCATCGAGCTTCTCCTCAAGTCGAGGATAGTAACCTCCACAGTGGGGGCCACTAATTGTCAGAGAATGGTTCGTAGGGGCACACCGCAAGGCGGTGTTCTATCACCACTTCTCTGGAACCTTGCAGTCAACTCTCTCTTGAGAGGGCTGGAACACTCTGGCAACGAAGTCATAGCTTACGCTGACGACATTGCCATTGCTGCGTCGGGAATTTGTCCGCAGACACTGTCGGATAAGTTGAACTTGGCGCTGTCAATCGTACTGGACTGGTGTAGGGATTTTGGACTGTCTATCAACCCCTCTAAGACCGACACGATCCTTTTTACGAGGAAATATAAAGTTCCGACCTTCTCTCTTCCCATGATACGTGGGACCAGACTTACGTTGAGTCCCGAGGTTAAATATCTGGGCCTGATCCTCGATCCCAAACTCAACTGGAGGGCGAATCTGGCTGCTAGGGCACGCAAGGCGGCGTGTGCTGCTTACTCCTGCAGTAGAGCGGTCGGAACCAGATGGGGTCTTCGCCCAAGGATCATGCGTTGGATATATTCTACGGTCATCGAACCCAACCTCTTATACGGCGTTGCTTTCTGGTGGACTGCTCTGGACAGACAACACAACGTCAGACTCCTTGACAAGGTCAGAAGGTCTGCCGCCATTTACATAACTGGTGCTCTACGCACCACCCCCACGAAAGCCTTGTTCGCGATGCTCAACTGGCTTCCTACTGTGCTTCTCGCTAAGCAGGCGGCCAAGTTTACTGCGACTAGACTTAATGCTTTGTCTCGCTGGCACATTATACCTTCTGGACACTCCACTATTCTGGAGGTTGATCCGGTGGCCCCTGCGAACATGGACTATATCACTGCTGAATATTGTCTTGACAGATGTTTCCACTCTCTGATTCCGAATAGGAATGACTGGAATCCTAATACGGACATCCCCCCGGAAGTCCTGGATATATATACCGACGGCTCTAAAATCGACAATGGTGTTGGAAGCGGTATCTACTCTGGGAAACTGAACCTGAATATTTCTCTCCGTCTGCCGGACTACTGCAGCGTGTTTCAGGCGGAGGTGATGGCGATCTACCGAGCCGCTCAATGGATCCTCGTCAACGATGCTCCTTTCACTCGCGTCTCGGTCTTCTCTGACAGTCAGGCCGCGATAAAGTCTCTATCGGGTTTCGTGATTAACTCTAGGATCGTTAGGGAATGTCGTCGCTGTCTAGACCTTCTTTCGGGGCGCTTCACCAGTGTCTCTTTGGTGTGGGTCCCCGGGCACAGTGAAATTCCGGGTAACTGCAGAGCCGACGAGCTCGCCAGAGCTGGTGCGCTCCTGCCGGAATCCTCTTCTGTTGAATTGGGTATACCACTTGCCTCGGTCAAATTGACCATTGCGCGGAAATTCTTTCGAGACGCCAACCTATCCTGGGTCAACGAGGAGTCCTGCTCCACCGCTAGGCACACCTGGCCCTTGATGGATAAAAGGCGTACCAACCAATTACTTGGCCTTGGTCGTGACGTCATCTCGACTACGGTGGCCGTGCTTACGGGTCATTGCGTCATGGGCAGACACGCGGAAAGAATGAGGCTCCCTTTTAACGATTTCTGTCGTGGATGCAGGTCCTCTGAGGAGGAGGAGACTGTTATTCACTTTCTTTGTCAGTGCCCGTCTCTTGCTAGGTGTAGATATAGGTTATTTGGCTCCCCATTCCTTGTTAGCTTAACGGAGCTTTCATCCATTGATATCAAGGATATAGCTTCGTCCATCAAACTTTTTGGCTGGTTTTCCAGTGCGGGGTAGTCGTGCTTCCGTTGTGCAGCCCTTGCGCTGACCAACTTCTTCCTTTTCCCTGATTGTGGAGGAACTTGGTCAGTACAGGGACTGCGTCCACCCGTGGCATCACAACGGGCCGCTATGCGTGCTCAAGTGAGCTTTGTGACATCAGAGCTACCACTCCGACCTAACCTAACCTAACTAACCTAAGAAAATGAATTATTTCAGTTGTCTTTACTCACTTTTGGCGCTCAGTGTATATCGTTGTCTACATTGTCATTAAATTGATATTTTCTAACAAAATACTGTTGATGTTGGCTTGTTTTTATACTAATGCCGTTGAATTTTGACAACGACATACATACACAATAAGAACAAATTTTCTTGTTAAATTAATGTTATCGTTAGATATTTTATAACAGTTGCAAAAAAAAGGCAATAAATTGGTAGTACAAGTAGCAATTGACTTTAAAATTTTGCGTGTAAAAATAACATTTTGAAGCAACCAAAAAAACTATGGTTTGGTAACACGTATAAAGTTCGATTGCCATTCAAAATCGTGCTTATAAACGTTAGTAACAGATTTTCAAAGATATATTATAGTAGGTTATCAATAGATTTTCTAATAGAAATTATTTTTATATGCAACCGCGTGGCAAAAGCTTTGACAGTAAATAAATTGCCATGAAAACGCTTCTCAATACGTCGTTCGGATTCGACGTTAAACTGTAGGTCCCGGCCACTCATGTAAAAAATTAACACACACAACATGAGTGGTGTGAGAAGCTAGGGGCCGTAATCCTCACTGAAGGGTTGTTTGTAATGGCCTATTACGTTATGTAACACAGCCCGGCAAGATTTTTAATCCAGAATGTTAGTTTATATAGAATTAAAAATATCGATAACTTCTCTGACCTTATTTACGTGAATATAAAATTTTCAGAAGAAATTTTATTTCTTTAAATCCTAATGAAATTATTGATATTGCACAAAATATTATTAATTTTTTTTTTTTAATTTTATTTTGTTTACAATTTATTGTGTACAATAATAGTATTTATAATTATACAAATTCTTTAGTTTATCATTTTATCCTGGTATTTTAATTAATTAAGGACTAACTTAATACGTACATATGTATGTATATTTAAATAAAATAGGGGGAGTTTTTTTTTTATTTCTTTAAATATTAAAATTTATCTATATATGTATGTATACTTATGAATTTATATGATACTTATTTAATAGACGTTATAAATTGATTTAATAGTTTTATTTTTACAATTTCATTTAAATTTTTAGTAAAATATAACAAAAATCTTTTGTAATAAACATTTTTTATTTTTATAAACTTTACGCAATTATTGCGTAGACTTAATAAATTAAATTTATTTCTTCTGAATTGTGGATAACACGGAGTTCTATTTGATACATACAGTGACTTCCACAACTGTTCATAAAAATACAAAATTATTCTTTTTTTTTGGAATTATAAATATTTGAAGTAACTTAAAAATTTTATTCATTGTGTTTTAAACTTGTTACATGTTATATAATGAAATAAATAATAAAAAATTAAACTAAATAACATTTGCTTCAAAATATGTATAGTAAGAAACATATAAAATATTTTATGAACACTTTTGTAACTTAAACATGTATGTACTCGTACATTTTAAAGGATATTTTAATAAGGAGGATCCCTCATGATATGGGGTTGTTTTCAGGGTGAAAAATTAGGAATACTTAGGCAAATAAAAGGTATAATGAAAGCAGAGCATTATATAGGCATTTTAAGGGACTCATATCTGACTAGTCTGGAAATTTTTGGTTGTGAACCAGGCGATGCGGTATTTATGCAAGATAATGACCCAAAACACAAGGCCAAGGTGACCATGAAATGGCTAAAGGATCATAATATTAGGTGCTTAGATTGGAACCCACAATCCCCGCATTTAAATCCGTTTAAAAATTTATTGAATATTTTGAAAAAAAAAAAAAAAAAAATATTATGAGAAATCCAGTGCCAAAAAAAAATTTGAAGAGCTATGGGCGGCGGTTAATGAGGAATGGAGCAAAATAGAATCATCTATTTTAACAAATTCAAATAATAGTTTGCCAAAAAGGATGCAGCTTTTGTCATAAAAGCAAAAGGTGGCCATATTAAATATTAAAATATCCTTTAAAATGTACGAGTACATACATGTTTAAGTTACAAAAGTGTTCATAAAATATTTTATATGTTTCTTACTATATTTTGAAGCAAATGTTATTTAGTTTAATTTTTTATTATTTATTTTATTATATAACATGTAACAAGTTTAAAACACAATGAATAAAATTTTTAAGTTACTACCAAGATGTATTTATACAAGGTGAGATTGTTAGACCAGCTGATGCAAATAATATTGTCAAAATTTGTTTGTTTTTTGTGTATTTTGTTTTGATAAACAATTTCGTTTTTTCTTATTGTGACAGAAGTTTTTATATTTTTCTTCTTTTTCTTTTCCTTTTGTACAAGCAACATAAATAAAAACTATAAAAATATTATAATTGTGTTTATGTTATTTCCCTCGTTAGGTTTTCAGTTATTCTTTACAAATAAACAAAATAATTTTCTTTTGTATTAAATTAACAACTTGAATAATTTATTGATTGTAAAAAGCGGAACGGAAAGATCTCTCCGAATCCCTTTTGAATGTTTCATGCATCTTTGTAATATCCTCTAATTTACTGCCAATAGATGAAGTACTTTGTTCAATCCATTGCAGAGAACTCATATGTGCATTTAATATTTTGCCAATTTGTATAATGGGATCCGAATTGTCCTGGCATTTATTTGACTCATTCAAATTATCTATAATTTCTTTAAGGTCTTCGGACATTTGTTTCAATTGTGTATCCAAGTTTTCCACCATCAAATATGTCTGTTGTTGGAGCCGCTGTTGTTACTGTTGTGGCACTGGAAACAAAGGGTTTTGTACCAGCATCACCTCCTCCTGTGGCGCCAAATGTAAAACCACCCGGTTTTGATTCCTCTCGTATTTCGGATACTGGTAGGCGGTCAGTCAGTCTCCATCGCATGTATTGTAGAATTATTCACAATTTCGTTGTTTTGTTTTCCCTTACAAATAATGAATCATAGAAAGTATATTACTTTAGTTTAATTGGCCACGGGACAACGTAAACGTTGCTTGATTGTTTTAAATTTTAGCTGAGTACGAAATTATTTAATAGATTGTTGAAGGATTGAATAGAAGTTATAAATTATATTATAAATTATATTATTTTAGAGAAGACTATGCGCGAGTGGTAAATTTATTTTTTCTTCCCATCGTCATTCTTTAGTCAGCTGTTTTTGACAAGATGATCAACTCGCAACAACAAAAAATGCCTGTTGTTTTTGTATTGTTGTACTTATTGTAATACTTATCTCACCTTGTATAAATACGCCTTGGTTACTACAAATATTTATAATTCGAAAAAAAAAGAATAATTTTGTATTTTTATGAACAGTTGTGGAAGTGACTGTATATGACACGTGTTTAATTGTAAATTGAGTAAATTAAACATTTACAAAGTAATTCATAAAAATAATTACTTTCTTTTTTCTATTCTTTCCACTACAGTCGTTTATTGTTATTGTTTACGTATTAAAAAAAAAATACAAATTTGACTTTTTACACATACTATGTACATTAGAGCGACTCATCAAAAAAAGTGCTCAATGTACCCCGCCTAAAAATGAACCTTGGACTTTTTTAAGATGACATTTAAAATATTTCGGCTCCAGCTTTGACCTCTCGTTAGCTGGACCATTTTGAAAAGGGGTCTATATTTGTACGTTTTGTTAATTTGAGAATCTGTTTCCTTACCAACATATACAAACAATATGGATATTAAGAAAGGTTCTTTTTAAGGTGCGTCCAACTGTATATACAATTTGTCCAAGGACGATCAACCATGTCCTTTTTTTAAGGATATTCTAGAAAAAATAACGATTTTTGAATTTTTTGTTCGAGGTTGTTTGTAATAAAAATGCCAAATTAACATATTATAAAACTTTAGTCGATTTAATTAAATACAGGTCTCACTTTTTTTTGAAATTCGTGCTAGTTCGCGTTTTGTAGTAGTTGTAGTTTGTAGTTTTGTAAATATAAACAAAATTTTATAACTTTTTTTTTAATTTGTGAAACAAATATGCCGCCAAAAAATCGTGGATCATTTCTTTTTTTTTCCTTCTTTAGTTCTATTTTCATCCATACATGATCTAGAAACCAGTGTTCGAAAAAATACTCTAAAGTACGCAACGTTTATATACTGTACTGAATGTCGTGGGTAAAGAACACAAACACATTCTCTACAACGGGAGCGAAACTTTTCGTTTCTTTTTTAATGTTTGTGAACATGTACGCAAACTCTAACATAACGTACTGAACAGAATTCCAAACACTATTTTTTAGTGTTTGTGTACAAAGTACACTAAAAAGATCAGTACACAACGAAAAAAATTGGGTTTTAGTGATCTTTTTTTGAGTATACTAACATTTTTAGTGTACGCGAGAGCTCATTCGGTATTTTTAGAGATCGCGTTGTGGTTTTTGATGCCATTTATTATTCTTTAGGAATAATAGACATATTTCGCTTAAGAATACAAATAAAAACTGGCCATTTCTCTCTCTCTCTTATTGAATGAGAATATAAACTCTCGCGTACACTAAAAATGTTAGTGTACTCAAAAAAAGATCACTAAAACCCAATTTTTTTTTGTTGCGTAGTGATCTTTTTAGTGTACTTTGTACACGAACACTAAAAAATTGTGTTTGTGGACTCTGTTCAGTACGTTATGTTAGAGTTTGCGTTCATTTGTTGTGTACATGTTGTGTACGTAATGTGTTTGCGTACGAGTTCGCAAACACTTAAATGAAAGTTAAAAGTATTTTATCTGTTACGTACACAATGGTTAGTGTACAGTATTTTTTCGAACACTGCTAGAAACTAAATCTGCTATCATATTTGAGCTACCACAAAATTGCATTTATATATGAGCCGTTCAGTGCACAAAGTGATTAACTCCACTTTTTGGAAAATCTTAAATTTAAGTGTCAAAGCACTTGGTATAGTCATAACTTTTTATATTTTTTATAACTTTCCTGAATAGTAAAGGTTAACACTATTAAACGACAAAATTTTTGGGGCTATTGAATAATAACTAATTCAAAAGACATTTTTATTAACTCCATACTCTTATGTAAATCGTTTCAATAACGCAATTCAAATGCACCACTAGCAACCGTTGAATGATAACTATATATTCAATTTGCAGCTATTATTATTATTATTTAATGCCACAGATATGTATTTATGTACTCTACAATATATATTTGTAAAGGGAATTTTAAAAAACAATTTCCATTATTTCATCGCAATTCTCTACTTTTTGTTTTATGGAGTTAATCGATTTGTGCACTGAGCGGCTCATATATTCCAGAGCACCGTGTAAAATGCATCTAATTTGCAAAAATCTAAATTATTTACATACAAAGATGATGTACTTGGCAAAAGAAAAAATTTGATACCCATATTGCCCTATTTAAAACGAAGGGGGGCTACCATCCCATTGTATTTTTTTCAAAACGCGAACTAGCGTGAATTTCAAAAAAAAAGCTGAGACCCGTGTTTAATTAAATCGACTAAAGTTTAAAATATGTTAATTTAGCATTTTTATTACAAACAACCCCGAACAAAAAATTCAAACACCGTTCTCTTTTACAGAATATCCTTAAAAAAAGAACATAGATGATCGTCCTTGGACAAGCTGTATATACAATTGGACGTGCCTTAATAAAACCTTTCTTATGATAACCATATTGTATATGTTGGTAAGGAAACAGATTCTCAAATTAACAAAACATGTAAAAATAGACCCTTTTTCAAAATGGTCCAGCTCACGAGAGGTCAAAGCTGGAGCCGAAATATTTTAAATGTCATCTTAAAAAATACCAATGTTCATTTTTAGGAGGGTGTACCCCTTTGCATGAATTTCGCTTCCATACAACTTTAGTCGCTCTAATGTACATGCGTACACATATGTACATATGTATGTAGTACATGTATACTATGTATATTAATTAATCTTTTAATTACATAATACATATATTACGTATAGAAAAAACTTTAATTTATTTTAAAAATTACGCTAAGAATCATTTTTTTATCAATCCTCAGCGCATGTTTTTGTTGATCACTTTTTTTTTTTTTCTTATATTTTTAATTTATTTGTCTAATCCTTGGTAGAATCTCTAACAGGTGAAGACTTTGGACTTAAATTATCATCGGAACTGAGTGGTGAAGATGCAGGTGGCGGTGAAGGTGAATGATTACGAATGGATGGCGGTGATGGTGAATGATTTCGTCGGGTAGGTGGTGGTGTTGGATGGATTTTATGTTGGATATTTTCCATTTCAATGTCCGAACAATTGTCTGAATTCGATAGTGCTGAATCCATAGAGGTTACAGTTATATTGACCTGTTTATCACTGCAATCCTGCGGCAGTAGAGGTTTTTCTGCTGCCATCTTTTCAACATCAGTCGGATCATTGTCTTTTGGCTGATTTTGAACAACAAAACTGTTGCTGTTGATATCCTCGATAGCTTTACGTAGCTGAAAAGGTAAGAATTATATTAATACTGGTATATACATATCTAATTTATTTAATACGATACATTTACTATGGAAAATTCATTCACCCTTATTCTGGTTGTCGTCGTCGAAGTCGTCTTGAGTCGACAGTTTAAAATTGGTATTCTGTTTGTCGTTATTGACAGTTATAGATGACTGTCGCACACACATTTGGTATTCTGTGAGTCAATACGCCGTCGATATTGTGTTGTGTCGACTCTGATTTTATCGACATCATTTTTGGTAACGACGGCGACGACGACGACGACAACCAGAATAAGGGTGATTGATATTGGTATTGATAGATTTTAAAGGAAAGATACTCGTATAAGATTGTAAAATTGTTTATGTTGAATTTGATTTTATTGTAAATTTCAATTTATAAATTTAGATTAGATTTATACACCGTTGTAGACATACAACTCAATACAATTTTTATCTAGAAAACATCTCGTCAAACATAATGCTTCCAACCCAGTAGTGCTTCTGATTCGGACTGCATGGGCAAAAGCATCCCGTCTGACAACCGCATTACATGTGGAGAGCAAGTCAGATCACAGAGCTTGCACTGTCTTGAAGAGATTTGCATACTGCGACGTGGACTCCCTCTCAGTTAAGGAGCAGAAGATGATCTAAGGTTCCTGGATAAGAGCGATGTCAACTTCAGGCGGCGCAGGGTGGTTAGAAGGTAGTGTGAGGCGGCTTCGCAGTGCTACAGATTAATCTGGACCACTTATAGCCTCCTCTGGGTTTTTGGCATCTTCTATTCCGGATGACGGACCCTTAGATTAGCCAACCCACACAACACTATGCCACCCTTTGCCCTTCGCCACTGAAGAGATGACTGATCAATCGCGATCCGGAGCCTTTCCTTTTACCATCGACACAGGGCCATTGTTTCGCGATATGAAACCAAATACCCGGGTGGTGTCCTGGATGCGAAGGAAAGTTCCTTGTGTGCGGATAAGAATGTGGAACCAATTGCTTCTACATCTAAAGCCGCAAGCAATAGCTACGCTTTTAACTGGAGGAAGGCACATCGTTAGATCTTTTGCTTTTTATGTGATTTCCTTTGCAGGAAACCTGCATGGACGACTGAGCTGTCGATGTGCCCTTCTTCGTTGTCAACCATACCTCCTTTTTCTTGGATAAAGGATTAGAGACAGTTTCTACCACCTTTCCAGTATCCATAGAAGAAGAAACACCAGCACCCTTACTTCCAACTGGTGTAAAAATACTTCCCGAGCCTTCAAACCTCCATAGCAAGGGTGCTATGGATAGTGGAAAGGGGGTAGAAACTATCGCTAATCCTTTATCCAAGAAAAAGGACGTATGGTTGACATCGAAGAAGGGCACATCGACAGCTCAGTCGTCCATGCAGGTTTCCTGCAAGGGAAATCACATAAAAAGAAGTAGATCTAACGATGTGCCTTCCTCCAGTTAAAAGCGTAGCTCTTGCTTGCGGCTTTAGATGTAGAAGCAATTGGTTCCACATTCTTATCCGCACACAAGGAACTTTCTTTCGCTTCCAGGACACCACCCGGGTATTTGGTTTCATATCGCGAAACAATGCCCCTGTGTCGATGGTAAAAGGAAAGGCTCCGGATCGCGATTGATCAGTAGTCATCTCTTCAGTGGCGAAGGGCAAAGGGTGGCATAGTGTTGTGTGGGTTGGCTAATCTAAGGGTCCGTCATCCGGAATAGAAGATGCCAAAAACCCAGAGGAGGCTATAAGTGGTCCAGATTAATCTGTAGCACTGCGAAGCCGCCTCACACTACCTTCTAACCACCCTGCGCCGCCTGAAGTTGACATCGCTCTTATCCAGGAACCTTGGATCCTTAGGGATAGGATTCTAGGTTTGAGCGATCCTGATTATAGGTTACTTGTTCTCAATACAAGTGATAAGAAAGTAAGAAAATGTACTTTTTTACAGGTGGCGTAACAACTGTGGCGTACAGAGATGACCTTGGGATCGAACTGATGCTGTCATCTGTGTACATGCCATAAGAGGATGCAGTTCCTCCTAGTGACTTCATCGCACTTTTGGCGGAACATGCGAAAAGAAAAAGATGTCGTTTCGTCTAGGGTTGTGATGCCAATGCTCATCACACCCAATCGGAAAGTGCAGACATACTACACATTAGGGGTGAATCGATTTTGGGTTTTATTATTCTTAATGGGTTTAACATATGTAACGTCGGTAATACTCCGATTTTTAGAAATGGTGTTAGGAGAGTTGTAATTCATATTGTGCTCTCCAACAAGGGTACGCTTCTTCTCGGATCACCATATGATAACCTTCAGTATTAATCTATCTAGTGGCTTTCAGAAGCCTTATATGAAACCGAGAAGAACCGACTGGATCAAATTTTAAAAAGGCTGTGGAGGAGGAACTTAGTTCCCTTAGGTTCATTCCATTCCTGCCATCAATGAGTTGGATCTTCGACGGACATTTTGTTGTCTTGATACAGAGAAACTTGTCCCCTTACTTACCTGGGTAAAAGGAACCAGCCAGCCTAGTGAAACCCGGAACTTTAAAAACCCGCTACTGTTCAAGGAGACTTTTTAACAAGACTAAAAGGTCGGGCGAAGATGTTGACTGGTCTGCATATAGATCCAGTTTTAAGGATTGTAAAAGGGAAATTCAGCGCTCATAAAGAGCAACCTGGCTAAGTTTCTGCGAAAGTATCGAGGGTGTTGATGCTGTGGCTCGTTTCCGTAGGTCACCAAAATCTTAGGCTTGGTCCAAAAGAACGATGGCACGTGGACTGTCTCGAGAATAGAAACCCTAGGGGTTCTACTGAACACTCATTTTTCCAATTGTGTGGATCCTGATAGCTTTCCGTTGGGAGTAGCTGAATCTGCCTGTAATGCTAGCATGACGCCTGACTTGGACGAAATCATTACCAGGGATAGGATCAAATGGACTATAATAGCTTTGAGCCTTTTAAGTCGCCTGGTTCGGATGGTAACTTTCCGGTTCTGCTTCAGCATGCTGGTGATATACTATACGAACACTAGGTGGACGTACATGTATGGATATTGTCTCCGGTGATGTAATACACCTGACGGTTGGAAAGATGTGCTTGTGGTGTTTGTACCGAAAGCCGGTTAACCCTGTCACGTTGGTCCTAAGGATTATAAACCGATGTCGTTCTTTCTTTTAAAAGCTCTTGAGAGACTAATCGATTTATATTTGAGATCAAACATGGACTGGTCTCTGTTGAGTACGTTGCAACAGGCTTAGTTGTAGCAAATTTGGCTAGGGGTGAGTACACTTTGTCAGCCTTCTTAGATATGGAGGAGGCCTTTAACAATGTTACCACCTCTTCAATTGAGGATATACGTGCCCCAGATTTTCTGGTACGGTTTATCACTCACAAGCTGGATGATAAACTGATCCGATCGAATCTGGTTGGATGTTCTATTGTTAAGCCTGTAACCAGTGGTACTCCGTAGGGGGATATTTCCCCTCTCTTATGACTCCTGGTGGCTAATGTTGGTTTAAGGCGTCTATAAAATTGAGGCTTTAAGGTTGAGACATATGCTGATGATGTGGTGGTTCTGGAAGGTGGCAAATTTTTGTCAACGCTGGGGGAACTGATGAAGTCTGCGTTTAGACTTGCAGCCTTGTCTTATTAGGATTTACACCCAGACCACAATTTGCAGCCCAAGAGAATAAAACCCCAAGCGCAGGCTTCATCATTTCCTCCAGGGTTGACAAAAATGTACCACCTACCAGAACCACCACATCATCAGCATACAAGCAACAACCTTAAAGCCTCAACTTTCTAGACGCTTTAAACCAACATTAGCCACCAGGAGCCATAAGAGAGGGGAAATACTCCGCTGTGGAGTACCACTGGTTGCACGCTTAACGATAGAACATCCACACAGATTCGATCGGATCAGTTTATCAGCCAGCATGTGAGTGACAAACCGCACCAGAAAATCTGGGGCACGTATATCCCTAAGTGAATCCTCAATTGAAGAGATGGTAACATTGTTAAAGGCCTCCTCCATATCTAAGAAGGCTGACAAAGTGTACTCACCCCTAGCCAAATTTGCTACAACTAAGCCTGTTGCAACGTACTCAACAGAGACCAGTCCATGTTTGACCTCAAATATAGATCGATGTCTCTCCAGAGCTTCCAAAAGAAAGAATGGTAACGATATCGGTTCATAATCCTTAGGACCAACGTGACAGAGTTAACCGGCTTTCTGTACAAACACCATAAGCACAACTTTCCAACTGTCAGGTGTATTACACCACCGGAGACAATCTCCATACATGTACGTCCACCTAGTGATCGTATAGTATATCACCAGCATGCTGAAGCAGAACCGGAAAGTTACCATCCGAACCAGGCGACTTAAAAGGCTCAAAGTTATTATAGTCCATTTGATCCTATCCCTGGTAATGATTTCGTCCAAGTCAGGCGTCATGCCAGCATTACAGGCAGATTCAGCTACTCCCAACGGAAAGCTATCAGGATCCACACTATTGGGAAAATGAGTATTCAGTAGAACCTCTAGGGTTTCTATTCTTGAGACAGTCCACGCGCCATCGTTCGTTTGGACCAAGCCTAAGATTTTGGGGACCAACGGAAACGAATCACAGCATCAACACCCTCGATACTTTCGCAGAAACTTAGAAAGGTTGCTCTTTATGAGCGCTGAATTTCCCTTTTACAATACTTAAAACTGGATCTATATGCAGACCAGTCAACATCTTCGCCCGACCTTTTAGCCTTGTTAAAAAAGCCTCCTTGAACCGCAGCGGGTTTTTAAAGTTCCGGGTACCACTAGGCTGGCTGGTTCCTTTTACGCAGGTAAGTAAGGGGACAAGCTTCTCTGTAACAAGACAACAAAATGTGCGTCGAAGATCCAACTCATTGATGGCAGGAATGGAATGTATCTAAGGGCCCTAAGTTCCTCCTCCACAGCATTTTCAAATTTGATCCAGTCGGTGCTTCTCGGTTTCCTATAAGGCTTCTGAAAGCCACTAGATTGATTAATACTGAAGGTTATCAGTTGGTGATCCGAAAAGAAGCGTATCCTTGTTGGAGAGCATAATATGAATTACAACTCTCCTAACACGATTTCTAAAAATCGGCGTATTACCAAAGTTACATATCTAAAGCCCATTAAGAATAATAAAATCTAAAATCGACTCACGCCTAATATTTATGTCCGCACTTTCCGATTATGTTGTGATGAGCATTGGCATTACAACCCAAGACGAGACGACATCTTTTCGTTTTCGCATGTTCCGCCAAAAGTGCAATGAGGTCACTAGGAGGAGCTGCAGCCTAATACGGCATGTACACAGGTGACAAAATCAGTTCGGTAATAGCTGGGAACTTTAGCCTAGGGCCATTCGCTGGATCTATCTGGCGATGATTAGACCGGTGATTACTTATGGTTGATATGATCTTAGTTGACAGTCAGGCTGCCCTAAGGGCTATTGCGTCGGTCTGGTGTAATCACGACTTGTTCGCGAATGCAAAGATTCCTTAAGGACCTTTGAACCAGATCTAATCCGCCTATGCTGGATTCTGGGACTCGGTAATGAGACGACATGTGCTCTCGCTAGATTAGGTTTACTTTCTGAGGGCCACTCCTTCAGCCTCATCACTGGATGGGTTAGGGAGTAAGAGCAGAGGCGTTGGGGTATGGATCGAGATGTGTGTCGGAGTCCATGGCCTGCTATATACAGTTATAGACCAGGTTTGCTGCTGGGCTTAGATAAGGCCACCCTGAGGTAAGTTATTGGTTTCATTTCAGGGCACTGCGAGATTCGATCGCTAACAAGGTCCTGGAACACATCCCAGGCGGATTATTGCAAATTAGCGATAAATTTAGATTTGATATAAAGTCTTGAATTTGGATATAAATGTATATGTTTTTTAAAATTTATCAATAAGTTAAATTCATAGAAACTGGATCAATAAATTTGATTACCATAAATAAAATTAAATTATCGATGAATGTTATACAAACAATTAAATTTACGAAATGTTTATCGATATTTGTGGTGTAATTTTTTCATATGAAAAATTCTACATACATATCTAGTAAGTATGGACTAAAATTTGCTATAAAAATACTAAATTATCGATACTGATGTCATTAGTATAGGTTTCAATAATTTATGATAATAATTTATGACATCAGTCGATTTTCAATTAAATTTTATCAATAGTTTCGATTTTCTTCTCTCGCAAAATCATATAATCTGCTTAGGGCCATTATTACAACTTGCCGTTAAAATTGAATTTAGTTAAAGGTAACTTTAGCTAAAGTGAACTTTAAAGTCACCTTTAACTTATTTTCGTTGTTACAACCTAATGATAAAATAAAGTTAACTTTTTCAAAAATGTGGCAGTGCCGGAGCAATGTCGATAACACTGCTCAATTAAACAGGTTTTTTTTTTAACGCAGTGGCAACGACGGCCTTTTCCTTTTTATTGCATTTACTCATTTTGTTTATATTTGAAGTTGCCATATTGAAAATAATATATATGTAATATGGCAAGGTCAGACATAAGGTAGGTAGGTAGGTAGAGGTGGCTGCCCATCCTAGAAAAGAAATTTTAGACGGACTCACTTAGGCCGCAATGGGCCCATTGTGTTACCACAGTTATTCACTATCCTAGTCTCGAAACCACTCGGAGCTCCTGATGAAGCGATTCAGGCTGCCAATGTCAATCCTTGACAGTTCCTCCAGATCATCCATGTAGTAAGTACCCAAGTACTTTCTTCTCCTTTGGCAAAGAGCCGGGCATGTACCCAGCAGGTGAGTGACTGTCTCCTCTTCTTCCTCATCTCTGCAGCTTCTGCAGAAGTCGTTAGCAAGGTGTCCAAGACCAAGGCGCCTCGCATGCGTACCCATAATGCAATGCCCCGTAATGACACCGACAACTACACTGAGCGCGCCTCTTTGGAGTTTGAGTAGACTTAATGTGCGCCCATCATCCAGCCTTGGCCAGATTTTACGAGCCATTCTACCCGTGTCTGAGGCCGCCCACCTGTCGTTGACGGAATCGACGATCGCATTATCAATTATGAGCTTGCAGGTCCTCATAGGGATGCCCAAATACGAGAACTCATCGGAGAGTTCGATGGTCGTGCCCCGCCTGGCAAGTTCATCAGCTTTGCAGTTACCAGGAATACCACTATGGCCCGGTACCCATACGATATGGATATCATATTGTTCCGCTATTTTGTCGAGATATCTGCGACAGCCGTACACCGTCTTAGAGTTCATTACGTTAGAACTTAGAGCCTTGATAGCCGCCTGGCTATCCGAAAGTATTGTCACGTTCCGCTTGGAGACCCTTTCGTCCCCAATAATTCTCGCCGCAGGTCAGACATAAACTTCAGTTTAAAAAGTTAAAGGTAGGATGATCTTTCCCTTAACGCTCACCTCTACCTTATTGTCCACTTATAATAATTAAAAACAATTTATCTGCCCGTTAAAATCCTCCCTTTAGTTAACGGCAAGTTGTAATAATGGCCCTAAGGGAGGATTTTAACGGGCAGATAAATTGTTTTTCTTTATTATGAGTATCCAATAAGATAGAAGTGATCGTTAAGCTAAAGGGAAGATTATCCTACCTTTAACATTTAAAGGTCACTTTATGTTTGAACTTGATATAATATCATATACTATTTTCGATATGGCAACTTCAAATTTAAACAAAATGAGCATATACAACAAAAAAACGAAGTCCGCTGTTGCCACTGCGTTAAAAAAAAAACTTGTTTAATTGAGCAGTTTTATCGACTTTGTTCCGGCACTGCCATATATATTTTAATTTTATTTTATCTGTAAGTTGTAATAACGAAAATCAGTTAAAGGTAACTTTACAGTTCCCTTTAGCTAAAGGTACCTTTAACTAAAAACCCCAGTTTAACGGCAACTTGTAATAATGCTCCTTAATATTATTATCTGTTTTAAGACTACGGAATACAAATTATAAATCGTACTTACCTCTTTGAGACCGACAACACCCACTAAACGACCAATTTTTGTTACATACGCATGATTAATGCCCACCATGGAGAAGAGAGAATGAACCTTGAGAATAGAGGTGCGTTCAACCAATTGAAATGGTGAGGGATCAATATGGACATTTGCCTTTTCCAAATCAGTAGGCTTTTGCATTTCTTCCATTTCCCATTTCTTTTGATCCTCGGGTGACATATCGATAACACGTTCGCGGGGCTAAAAAAAATGTTAAAGAAATTTCGTTTTTAAACTGTCTTTGAAAGATTAATTAAGGTTTTACATTTTTACAGTAAATTTCTTAGCATACTTTTGGGAGTGATTATTCTTTTCTGATGGCCTAAAAGTATGCTACCATAACTGTAAAAATGACAAATTATTAAAAGTTTCATTGTTTAACCCCACATACCAATTGTACACTTTTTTGTACTTTTTTTATACTGGCTTTATAAGACTGCTTATAAACAATAATACAGATCAGATAAAATACAGTTAAAGAGACATAGAAATATATATAAAAAGAAAGAGAGAGAGAGAGAGAACATACAATATTGATTAGAAAATATAATATGTATGAGATTTATAAGGATGGTTACTAAATAATGCCATTTCAAACAGTTGTTTAGCAAAATGCAACAAACCACCTACCGTTTCATCTTCATGATCACTTAAATCATTGTCTTTGTTATGATCATGATTATTTAAATCAAGATTGTTTAAATTCTGACTGTCAGTCAAATTATTTTCCTTTTTCGGCTGTAGCATGCATTAAAAAAACAAAACGCACAGAACAAAAATCAAAAATTTATAAAATACTCGTTATCATTTTCAAAAATTTATCTACAACATTCGATAACAAAACGGTAATTAAATTAATAGTAAACAGAGCATACCTCTTCACTTTTATTCTCGGCATCCTCTAACTCTAATGAATTTTTAGTTTTTAATAAATTTGTTTGCTTTTCTTTAACTAAAGTGCTATCGTTGTCGTTATCGTTATCAGCTGTTTCTGTTTCATTTTCCTGTTTAAGTTTTTTCAATTCACAAACGATTTCTGCAAAGCCCAAATGATTTGGCGATGGGGTACTAGGTTTTGATGCCAATTCCTGTTTACCAGAGGGCTGAGCTTGTTTCAAAATGACTTTCAAATTGTCATGTTTTTTCAAAATGCTTTTTATCGTAGGTTTATTGATTTTATTCTCTTGAGTGTTTTCGATAACTTTAGCATCGAATTCAGCCTCGCTGAGATTATGATAATAGGCATCTTTGCTTATTTGTGAATTCCTTAGTATTGATTTTAATGGCACTAATTCCTCTACTGCTGTAGTAGCAGTTTCAGAAATATTATATTTCTTAGCTTTGGCATTAGCCTTGGAATGATCGCGTATGCGTGCTCTTCTCCATTTCGAAAGGAAAGGATTGACATTATCATGGCTAATGTGATTAACGATTGGTTTCTCATGTTTCGTTTGAGTATCGGGTGGCACTTGCTTGCAAATATTTTATATTGCAATTAAAACTTTTTTTTTTAACTTTATAAATAACTTTAAAACTTTATAAACTGTTAACAATACTAAAATGGAATCAATTGAAGATGAGAAAAGAAAAACAATCACCCTTATTCTGGTTGTCGTCGTCGTCGTCGCCGTCGTCGTCGTTACCAAAAATGATGTCGATAAAATCAGAGTCGACACAACACAATATCGACGGCGTATTGACTCACAGAATACCAAATGTGTGCCCGACAGTAATCTATAACTGTCAATAACGACAAACAGAATACCAATTTTAAACTGTCGACGCAAGACGACGTCGACGACGACAACCAGAATAAGGGTGAATAAAAATGCGTGTAAATGCGAAAATACTACCAAGTGAACCTCCTGCTATAACTAGCTGACTAGTTGGCTAGTATAGCTGACTAGCTGGCAAGTATAGTTGACTAGTTGGCTAGCATAGTTGGCTAGCTCGCTAGTATAGCTGGCCAGTATAGCCGGCAAGTACAGCTGGCTAGTATAACTAGAATACAACATGGCTATTTAACTAGTATAGCTGGCAAGCACGCTAGTTTAGCTGGGTAGTATAGCTGCTTAGCTAGGCTTCGGATTGATTTCCGAAATATTTTGTAATAAAATGCAAGTTATCGAAACTTTGTCAAAGGAAAATGTTTCGTTTTATTTCAATACAAAATGGAATAAAGAATATGTTCGACAGTATAGCAGAGTTATTGACAAGTAATTCATTTTAATATCCTAATAATATATAGAAAAATTGTGGGGAATGTACAAGAAAATTAGCTTCGGTCTAAGGGACGCACAAGGTATTTTTAGGGCCGAAGATGTAACACTTTACAAGCAATATGCTGGCTAATGTAATAGCCGTTATACTGAAGGTACATATTCCATCACTAACGGACAGTCAAGCAGTTCTGTAGGACTTGGGTAGTGTTTATATGTAGTTTTGATTTGTTGGAGGCGTACATCTCTTAACGAAATGTTGAGACATTACAATTGTTACCTTTACTACGTGGGCAATAATGGAAGACTAGCCAAGGGAGTCCATTTCTGAACAGTCCGTTTCTGAAGAACAGACCTTTGTTATAACCCAGCAGATCATGTCAGCTTATCTTTGTTATGGCCAAACGAATTCGACCTACGCATGATGATCATGGAGGGCATGCACGTTACCGAATTGATATTTTCTGGGTTAACCTGGCGTCTGCAAACGTTGGAAGGCTACATCATTCTATTAGAACTTTAAGAATGTTTGAGTGTGAATCGTATTAGTCTCATTGTTGTTATTGTAACAGAAAAAACTTCTGGTTAATATAGCTTTTTCTGCTCGTACCAGAGCAGAGATCCGAATGTCGTAGAAACGGGTTGCTTTGTTAATTCATCCCGCTAATATTTTAGCTAAGATAGGTCTAAGATGGGTCTGGCAGTACAAAGGGGGCAAAACAAAGTATATGTTATCGACAAGTAGAGATGTGTGGCGATTTGATTCTCAGATTACGGCCGATAACTATACTTTTGATATAGTCAAGGAATTTGTTTATCTTGGCTCCGCCGTTACCACCAAAAATGATATCAGTCTGGAGTTTAAGCCCAGGATCACTCTTGCCAACAGGTGCTACTATGGTCTCAATAGGCAATTGATTAGCAGAAACCTCTCTCGTACGGCAAAACTAATACTTTACAAGGCGTTCATCCTACCCGTGCTTCTTTGTGGCGCAGAGGCATGGACCCTATTAAGCACTGATGCAGCAGCCTTGAGAGTATTCGAGAGAAAAGTCCTACGTAAGATCTTCGGTTCAGTGCGAGGTGGCGATGATTTCCGCATTCGAACCTCAACAACATAGACGTTGTACAGCGTATTAATATCCAGCGGCTGGGCTCTGGCTCGGCCACATGTCGTTCGAATGAAGGAGGATGCTCCGGCGAGACGGGTATTTGATGCGGGGATCTGCGGAAGTCGCCGAAGAGGACGACCTTGTTTGCGTTGGAAGTACCAAATCGAGGAAGCTCTGTCATCGATTGGTGTGACTAACTGGCGTAGGCGCGCAAGAAGCAGAGGCGCCTGGAAGGATGTGTTGCGGCAGGCCGAATTCCGGTAATCAGGTTGTTAATGGCCTATTAATTCAATAAGTAATATTTTAGCTTTCGCCAGAATTCTAAACGAGTTGAAATTCCTTGCAGCTGATTCTTCCCGAATAGTTTTAGGGGGACAGTATTGACTAAAATGAGCGACTAATTTAATTTTTGTGATAACTCACTTGTAATCGATAGCAAATTTGTTTATATTGTTACGCAAGAACAAACGAAACGACCTAATATCGTTTAACAATAAAAACAATAAGCAAAAGCCACAAAAACAAAGACCATGAGCATGAAAGAGATAGAAAACGCAAGCACAACGAACAAGAGGCAATGTGTACACAATACACAAATACACATTAACAAATACATCGAACATCTTCTAAATAAACCAGCAACAATAAACAATGTAGTCGCAAAAGAATTCTCGAGAAGGCGAGAACGCAAACCTTCTACCTCGAGAACCATCATCAGACTGAAGACGTTCGCATATAAAAGGGCAAGACAAGGCAGGCAGTGAGTCAGTTGTAATTGATTCAGTCTTGAGTGAAGTTGCGTGTGAACTAATCAGTCGCGGTTTGAAGATATCCGTTGTGAGCAGTATAGCGAATAGTTGTGTGTGAATAATAGTGAACAAGCAATAAATTGTAGTAATTATTGTTGTATCGGTTAAGTGTGAACAGTGGCACATAAGAAAGTGTGGGCAATAAAGAGAGTTTAATTAAAATAAGACACATATTTGTTTTTACTTGGTTTGCAATTAACGAACTCATATTTAAACGTTTTTAAAAAGGTAAAAACGTAACAATATAAAACAAAAAATTCTAAAATTGCAAAGGAAATGATTCTTTCAAAACGAATTGGTAAAAAATTTTTCTTCGATAGTCAATTTATAGAATTTGAATTAATGGTGTTTGATTGAGGTGAACAAAATGATAAAAAAAAAAAAATAGCATTAAAAATTGACTGAAGTCTAAATAAATAAAGAATAATTTTTTGTTAATAATTGTTTAACATTTACCATATTTTCGCTGGGATCATCTGAAGCCGCCTCAGATGACGTTTGTGCATGCTTTTATGTGTGTAATTAAATTAATTTAAAAACAAAATGTATAAACAATAATAAAATATTTTTAAATAGTATTTTAAATAAGTTAGTAACAGTAATTATAATTGAAACAGAAACAGAAATCAAACCAAATACACATGCATATTTAAAACCAAAATTGAAATAAAAATGTTCATAATTCACTTACCAATTGAACTTTTTTTGAAATACCAGGTGTACTGGGTGCCCTCTGTACAGAGGGGGTACCTGGTGGTGCCATGTCACCGGCACTGGTAGCAGCTGATATGCTACCACCCTCTGGATCAGTAGGTTGAACATCTTGCAGGGTGGTCGATTTCTTAAAGATGGCCTCAAAGGCATTACGTATGCGATACTCGGTACCAGTTATGGTAGTATATGGCGTTATATTCGGACTATGTAATGAGGTAGGAGCGAAGGCCTTAAGATTAAATGAATTTGTCTTTTTCAAAATGGATTTACGCGGCTGCAGTGTGTTATTCAAAGATTCCTGTTTCTTTTTGGGCGGTAACATTTCATCGTTGGCTATTTGCCGAAGGCTAATAATATCGGGTGCCGGTAAGACCTCAAAACGTGATGGCCGTCTCATCATCTGTTCGGCTTCTTGTCTTTTACGTTCTTCCTCACGTGCTCTTTCCTCTGCCTCCTTTTGCCACTTTTGAGCCACTTCCATGCGCTTTTCACGGCCAATATGTTTCTCAATCATTTTGATTAGTTCGTAACGTTGTACTGAGCCCAAAAGAATCATGTTATCGGGACTGTCGACCAAGGGCAGGGAACGTAGGGTTTTATTCGCTTTTAGCACTTCCTTTAGTTTTTGATATGTAATGCCCTGCCAAATGTATTTGACATCACGCACCATAAAGTCCTCCACATATATGCTGTACATGCCCGAAGAGGATGGTAACAGATCCGGCAGATAAGGCAGTTTTTTTATGAGAATAATGCTATCGTACATGGACGGTTGCAGAAGAGCGGCTATGGCATTCGATATTAGAACTGCTATCATTACTGGCACTACATGGGTTATTTGGCCTGTCATTTCAAATACGATCACAGCCACAGAAACTGTATGGGTAACAGCCCCCGAAAAAGCGGCCGCACCCACTACAGCATAACCACCCGGTATTATAGGTGATAGTCTGCCGCCATAGCGTACACCCTGGGGAAACCATAAGTGCATGCTTTCACCAATTAAACGTCCCAGACCGGCGCCAATTTTAAATACGGGTATAAAAATACCAGACGGCACAGGAATGGTCGAAGCCACAATGGAAAATAGGAACTGAAAACCGTTCAAAAAGAAAAAGGCTAGGTTTTATTGTCTTTGGAAATGATGTAGAATTCTGTATGGACTTACCGTAAAGAGCACATAACAGGATAAATTTATAAAAACATTTGTATAGATTGTCTTCCAGTGCATAACAATGGCTGCCTGTTCCACCGTTAAATAATCCTGTGACCATGTAAAATTGCTAAACAATTGGGTGACCTGTTCGTGGGTGCCCAGTTCACCGGCAATAAATTGGCCAGTTCCCAAGGGAAACGATAATGTCGATACCACTAAGGCCAAGAAACCGGGATATAAAAAACGGCTGTAATATGCAATAAACATTCAATTAATAAAAATATTGTTTTGTGTTCTTAAGGTTGTAAATATTTATTTCTTGATTTTTCGATTTTTATCAAAATTTCGATAGAAATGTTAAAAAACGATAAAGGTTCAACGCTAAAATTTAAATTTATCGATAATAAAATTTCATTAAAGCCTATAATTTTTCTATGGTATCTTCTGTTGATACAATATTCGATAATATCGATAAATTTTTTCAAGAAATTTTGAAAATCTATAGATTTATTGAGCAAAAGTATGATACAATATTATCTACAGAAATTAAATAGTAAATTAGTGGTATATTACAGTTATCGATTACTAGTAAATTACAGTTATCGATAGTAATTTCAATGTGTAAAGCTTATCGACGGAATACCTGTCGATTTTCATTAAGCATTACAATTTATATATATTTTTTTATAAAATTTTAACGCTATCGATAAATTTTCTCTGATAAATTAGGAAACTTTATTTAAAAAAATGTGATGCAACACTTCCCTACATGAATTAAATTAGTAGTAAATTTAAAAATTACAATAATCGATAGTGATCTATTAAAATAGATAAAATATAAATATCGATATATTACTTGTTCATATATTTTCCGTCTGAAATACGTAATATTGTTAATATTTAATTATTTTTTTTTTTATATAATTTCGCTTACTCAGTATTAATGTTATCGATATATGTAAAGGGTGATTTTTTAGCTATTATCTTTTTGGCAACACTGGTTTAAACAGCTCACGCACGTTTCATGTTTTGTTTCACTGTTAAACATCTTCAGTTTGGTCTATAATTTAACCATGAATCGTCTTACAAACGAACAACGCTTGCAAATCATTGAATTTTATTATCAAAATGCGTGCTCTGTTAAGAAAGTTCATGGTGAGCGCTACCGTGAGATGATATCCAACTTTTTTTTTGCCTAAAATGCAAGAGCTTGACTTGCATGACATGTGGTTTCAACAAGACGGTGCCACATGCCACACAGCACGCGTAACGATGGACTTATTGAGAGGCGAGTTCGGTGAACATTTTATTTCACGTTCGGGACCGGTCAATTGGCCGCCTAGATCGTGCGATTTAACGCCTTTAGACTATTTTTTGTGGGGCTATGTTAGAGCTCATGTCTATACAGACAAGCCCGCTTCAATTGACGCATTGGAAGACAACATTGAAGCATTTATTCGTGAGATACTGGCCGAAATGTTGTAAAGAGTATGCCAAAATTGGACTAAGCGGATGGACCATTTGAGGCGCAGTCGGGGTCAACATTTGCATGAAATAATCTTCAAACATTAAATTATATGGACCGTACTATCGATTCAAATAAAGATTTCATGCATTTTCTGAATTTTATGTGATTTTTTTTTTGAAAATTTTTCCTATAGCTCTTAAAAAATCACCCCTTATATCGATAACGATAAGATTTTCCATAAAAATTCATAATGTATTTATATATATGTATTATACTTCTATCTATCGAAACTTAATGTTATCGATTAATAACATATTGTATTAAATATTAAATAAGTAATTTATTCTATAATTAGTCAATTGAGTTATTACTCTCTTTAATTACATACTATCATTTTACTTACTTTTTCTGCAGAAATTTATTCATTTTTTTATTTGAGCGCATAAATAATACATAACGGCGATGGACCCAAACATAAGCAGCACCGCCCAAACCGCAAACAACACTAAAATTTAAAAGAAAGAGAGAAAAAAACAATAAATGAACGTTAAAAATTTCAAAAATTCTTAAAACTACTCACCCCATTAAAGCGAACACAAATAATTCTTGAGGATCAAATGGAAATTCGGTGGTAAAATTGGTTAGAAATACCGCCCTTACGGTGTCGGCATTTTGAAACCAAACGGCCAATAAACGAAATACCGTAGCACCGCAAACGGCCGCAAAAAAACCACGCCAATAATTACGCACCGCAAAATATGTCGTTGTTACCTCTATGCTAAATAAGACACCTTTAAGGATGCCAATGGAAAGTTACTTTAAAAAATTATTGATTGAGTTTACAGAAATTCGTGAAAACTTACCGCCCACCGGTGCTGCAAAACAGGCACCCACACCGACCGCACATGCGGCTGCCAACATTTCTGAATTGCGCGATTCATTTTCATAGATGCCTTGGAATGATGTCACTAGCTTACTTAATAATTGTGCTACTATACTGGCTATATGTACGAATGGACCCTATAATTTGAAATATTACATATGAATGATAACAATTATGATATTAAGAGTATGATGATGTATGAATGATTGGATCGTTGCACTTCACCAATTTAAATACTTACTTCCTTTCCTAATGGCATACCACTGCCCAAAGTTGCCGTTAAACCAACAATTTTGGCCACTAATGTTTTAAATGTTAAATATTCCTTTAAGGCCACACCACGTAATATTGTTTTCATTTCGGGTATACCGGAACCTGTATATATGCGTGACAGGGATGAGATAATATTTTTGAATTTTAACGACAAAAAAAAAAAAAGAAAAAGAATTAAAACTTATAATAATGGAAACAGACACATGAATCGTGCAATAGTTAGACATTTAAAAGGGATTTGCATGCAAACATAGTGTACTGCTCTTAGTTTATTGTTTATTGGCGTGGTGTTAGTATTAGTTGCAATACTGGTTCGATCTACAGTCCTAAGAGGCCATATGGCCTCAAGATTTCTTTAAAATGGTGATAGAAAGTCTGACAAAACGAATTGATCGTATTATGGTATTGCTAAGGTTATCTACAGTATTGGCCAAAACTAAAGCACTCCCTCAGTACGTTTAGGATTGGACCGTTGTCCGTTTGGCCTGTCTCTGGATGCCTTATGCCATCTGAATCCTTTAATTTAAACTTAGATTCGTCAGAAAACAGCACATTCATCCATTTTTGGACACTCCAGTTGAGATGGGCCTTGGCGAATTCAAGTTTGGCGATATCAAAGGTTTTTTGCTGGTCGTCGACTGAATAATCCGGCCTCTACCGCCCTTCTGGGAATCGTTCTTTCGGTTATTTTTAAATCTAAGCGGTTTCGTACGTGACTAGAAGATGCTGTAGGATCATTTTGGATTGTCCTTTTAATTAAGGAGTCTTCATGTCGCAAGGTTTCACGTGACCTTCCTCCAGAATGAGTAGGAGATGTGCGACCAGTCTGTAATAACTTTTAAATTAGCCTAGAAATAATTGATCTGTTGATTGAATATTTTGCACTCAATTGATGCCTTGATAAGCCTGCTCTCCAATCCAATCATTAACTTAAAAATCAACCCACAAAATTGCAAAACCAAAGAAGATTTATTTGAAGCCGCAAAAATAGCCTGGGAAGCAATATCTCCTGAAATAATTAATAATTTAATGTCCCCTATGCCTAAAAGATGTGCGTGTGTCATTCAGAATAAAGGATTCGCAACGAAATATTGATTTCAATAGTTTTTTGTGCACCTTAATGGGGGGGGGGTGCTTTAGTTTTGTCCGCTTATATTTGCGACTTAAAATGTTTTTTGAATTTTAACTTTTTTTTTTTTAAATTCTTAATTCCTTAAGTTTGTGTTTTTCAATAATAAGGATATAAATAAATAAAAAAAAATAAAAATAAAATTTTAATAGCTTTGTTTTCTTAAAAAAATTATCATTTAAAAAAAATGTACTGAGGGGGTGCTTTAGTTTTGGCCAATACTGTATATAAGGAAGACTACATAAGACTCATTCTGTGTCTCTGCTCGTCTTCGAAAGTACGTTTAACAGAAGCTTTTTAGTGATTTTCGACGATGACGATGAGGTTGGCTCTTATGCTGACTTCTACTGTTTGACTATTAGTGCCGGCAAGACCGTCTTTTTACAGAGCACTCTTCCAGTTTTCTTTTATAATTTCACCAATTTTATCTTTTATTCCTCTTTTAGGTTTACAACACCACCAACACTTTACTGCAGTGACCTGTTGACCTAACCTAAGATTACGTTTGAGTCCTTTAGATGCACCCAAAGTCAACAAAGAGAATTGCCTGCTAGACTCTTAACTACAGACAGCTAGTCTGTCAACATAAATGGTTTGGTTTCGGGTGTTGCGGTCTTTTTAAAAGTCATAATACTTAGAATATATTTTGTAATTGTAATGCAATAAATAAATCAAATCAATAAATAACATAATAAATACAACTTGTGGGATTATTAATCATATTCCAAGGGCCAGTTTTTGTTTATTATTAATTTATGGCAACTCTGTGTTACAGAGGTCAGTTTATTTAAATAAAAATTCAATTAAATAAATAAATAAATAAAGTTATTAAGATTTTGAAGTTAGTAAATGAAATCAAGAGGAAAACAAAGTTAATAACCATTAAAGTAAAGTAAGTAAGTAAAGAAATTTAGTAAATTATTCTTTTCTTATGTTTGATTAAGTTTTTACGAAAACTACATACATGCAACTACAAACTACGGCCTCTACATTTAGTACTAAATTGAATGCATACATACAGCTATGGACATTAAATTAGCACAAAATCCATTTATAGATTGATTATGATTTTTTTTCCTACAAGGATAAAGACCTCTCATTCTGGAAAAAAAAATACTTTGGAGTGATGAAACAAAGATAAATCGTTTGGGACCGGATGGTAGAGTCTTTGTTAATCGGCCAAAATGTCAGGCATTTAATCCACGTTACACTCAAAAGACCATAAAGCAACGATTACCATTTCATAGCACAATTGTGCTGAGAGAACTCACACGCATTCTTGTGTTTTTTGATTTAGTTGTCGATTAGACTGCGACAAGAACACATGTGCGGCGGATGCTTTACCATTTTTTTCAGAATGACACTCAAAAAATATTGTATGTTAAAAGATGCTTTTGATAATATTCCATGCCTTATATATTTTGTCGCATAGTATAATTTTTTTTAAATGCTTTGAAATGCTTGCTTTTTCTCTATTAATAAAAAATGGTTTATTATTTTTTTATTTTTATTTATCTAAAAACATGGTCTAATTTTTAAGCCAAAGATGGATACCTATACGATCTTTTAATAAAAAATGGATTTTTTTATTTTATTTTTATTTATCTAAAATTATTAAGCCAAAGATAGATAGCTTTACATATGTAAGTTGATAAAATGAAAATCAAAATAACGTATATTACAAACACTTTTCTATGGCTGTAAATAAATCAATTCTCTCAATTTATTTTCTCTCTCTTACTCACTAATACATAACCAAAAATTTTTTGGTAAACCCTGCCATAAAGCATGGTGGAGGAAGCATCATGGTGTGGGGATCATTTTCATGGCACGGTGTGGGTCCAATCGTCAAAATTAATAGAAAAATGGACCGTTACAAGTATTTGGACATTATGAAGAGCAAAATGGAACCATATGCTTTTGAAAACATGCCAGTTTCATTCATATTTATGCAAGATAATGATCCCAAACACACGTCTAAGCTGGTAAAGGATTGGTTTTACAAAGAGCACATTCGCACCGGCGCAAAGTCCTGACCTAAACCCGATTGAAAACCTCTGGCACGATGTGAAATGTGTAATTGCTCAACAAAAGTACAAAAATTTGGACGATTTGTGGCTTGGAACATGGAACGCTTGGTACTCGATTCCCAAAGAACGTTGCCAGAATTTGATTGAAAGCATGTCCTCTACGGGACGCGCGGTGCTTAAAAATAAAGGCTATTCTACCAAATATTGACCAAGTAAACGAAAAACAATAATATTTTTACTATTTATTAAAATATATTATTTTTATTTTAAAAATTTTAATTTTGTGCTATTTTACTGTCCAGCTAAAATCTAGCATTTGATATGTTGCAGGCCTTAATGAGCATACGATCGGCAATTTAGTCAAAATTTTTGTTTTTACTTTAAAGAAGAGGCCTGTTCGTAAATGCAACATTGCGCTGCAAATATGATTATTTTGCGCTAACGTTGCTAATCACATGTTGCAGATGCTTCTTTTTGCTGATTTATTTGTTTGCATTTACGAACGAACAAACACCGCAGAAATGGAAAAATTATTAATAAATTTGAATTTTGAACTGGACGATAAAACAAATGACAAAATGTTGTTAAATGCACAAAAAAGAAGACATTTATGGAAGAAAAAAGGAAACTTTCTGTTAAAACTCTCATTCTCTCTCTCTCTCACTCATTTAATGCATCAGCCATTTTTATGATTAGTGTTTTGTGTTTATTTGCTCATAATATGATTTAATGTTGCATTTACGAACATTTGACAGCTGCAGTGCTGCCAAGGTTTGCATTTATGAACACGATGCTCATAACATGAGCGCAATGATGCATTTACGAACAGGCCCAAGAATATGCCTTTTATGTTTTTATGTTTAAATTTTTTTGTAAATAGACTTAAAATACTATAAAAAATTAGATTGTTTTTATGAAAAATTTTTGTGCTAATTTAATGTCCATGGCTGTACATAGAAAACAAAAAAATAAATGCACATGCTGGCAACACTTACCTATACTTTGAGGCGCTATTAGATGCACAAAACCGGCTGAGAATAGAATTAAACAAACGGGCAATGAAACCCAAGCAACATATTGAGCAATAGGCTGTGATGTTAAATCGCGATAAAGCCAGACCCGGGCTAGAAAACAAAAAATCCAAATTTAAAATTAAATACACAAAATAGCGAAGTGGTTATTACTACATACGTACCATTTGTGCATATCGATATGCCCTTGTCCATGACATACGACAGCAATGCCATTATGATGCCCAATAATGCTAAAAATACCCAATCCTCGCCTAGGCGGGCAAATGTGTGTTTCCATATCCATGATGTTACTTTAAATGCACGGGATTTACGTTTACCTAAGAGTTCCTGAAAATATTTCCCAGTTCTGCTACTTTATAATCAATTTGTTTCAATTTAATTCAATTCAATACGAAAACAAAACAAAAAAAAAGAATATAAAAATACAGTTAAGAGAGGAAACTATAATTAGATAGAGAAAAAGAGAGTGTGCGTGAGTGTGTGCGTGTGTAAGTTACTCTGATAATGCTTAAAAGAGAATTTTTAATTAGCATTGTAGCAGTTTATTAACGAATGTAGCGATTTTATTTCTGAGTACAAATAAAGGTTTTTAGCGTTTTTTTTTTTTTTGCACATAATTAAATCGGACAGTTGTTTTGGCCAAATGCCAGAGTAAAACACACCTAACACATCAATCCCCCCCCATTAATATCGACGTTAGAATAGAAGTTAGAGGCAGCTATCCCAGCTATCACATACAGAAAATACTCCGAGTCTAACTGATACGGTATAATTACCGCTCTCGACAATCAGCATAAGAGCTTCGGTTTTAAAGCATTCCTCCCTTGGAATTAAGCTGAACAACAGCCTGAAAGTTTAATTAAGTGATCGATCCGAAAAGACAGCTCCGTTAGACTATCGAAAAAATGATAACCAACTAAGAGAAGATCTAGAGAAATCATTTGAAGGTAAGTGAAATATCTCTGCATGCCTACCTACATATATTACAGAATACGTAAAGGGACTGAAATTTAAAAAGTTGTTTAATACACATTCGATCCAATTTAGCTTGCACTTAAGCAAGATTCTTTCTCAGTCCAGGAATTATCAGCGGCCAATAAACATCTTTGTCTAATAGACAGTGATAACAGAGGTATGAGGGTTGGTATTCGATAGGAGTGATAGATAACCGCCCCAAAAGTTAATGAAGAAAGTCGTGGTCAACTAGAAAGAGATCTGATTGTTCTCCGGCTGCTACATAGAAAGCATATCGGGTCCGCCATCTAACGTTTTTTTTTTTTTTCAACTAGTGCTTATTTCGTGAATGGTAACACTTAGCTCATGTCTGATTTGACAGATAATTAGTTTTATCCTTCCGCTGAACGAATATGGTTGTGTATTAGCGTTTTCGCTTCGCTAAGTGGGCCTGCGATCGACTTACAGAAGATGCCGATTTTGGCAAAAAAAATCATCTTTTCAGATGAAGCTCATTTTGATCTTGGCGGGTATGTAAACAAGCGAAATTGTCGCATTTGGGGCACAGAAAACCCGCACGCATAAATTGACAGGCCGCAACACCCAAAACGAGTCACTGTTTTTTTTTTTTTTTTTTTTTTTTAAACCAGCACTCAGGGGATGGCCCCTACTCATGCAGTGCATTGTGCAGGTTTTTATGAAAATGGGTTATAGGAAGGTGGAAGAGAGGGAGTAGTGTTTGTGGACATCTCAAGATGCGAACGGCAAGGAAACGAGTTGCTGCTAGATGTCTATAAAATGGCCAGTGCTATACCTTCACCATTAGAAAGTCTACAGCAATCATCCCCAAGAAGCCCGCACCCTTCAGTCCTAGCTTCTCACACCACTCATGTTGTGTGTGTTAATTTTATACATGAGTGGCGGGACCTGCAGTTTAAAGTCGACTCCGAACGACAAATTTTTTTTTTGAGAAGCTTTTCATGGCAATTTTATTTACTATTACTGTTTGGTGCGGATTTTGGTCCAGAGGCATAATTGGGCCATTTTTCTTCGAAAATGAGCAAGGAGTGGCCGTTACCGTGAATGGCGATCGTTATCGGGCCATGTTGAACGAATTTTTGTTCACAAAAATTGAAAAGGAGGATATTGGTAACATTTGGTTTCAACAGGACGACGCTACGTGCCACACAGCCGAAGCTACACTCGATGATTTGCGCCCTGTTTTTGAAGATCGCATTATCAGCCGCAGAGCTGACGTCGTTTGGCCACCTCGGAGCTGCGATTTGACATCGTTGGACTATTATTTGTGGGGTGCCGTCAAAGATAAGTGTTACGCCGACAAGCCAGAGACAATTGACGCTTTAAAGGACAATATTCGTGAAGCCATTGGTGAAATACAGCTGTACACAATCGATAATGTGCTTAAAAATTAGACCGATCGTGTAGGCTACTGCATGGCCAGCCGAGGGAGCCATTTGAATGAAATTATTTTCCATTATTAACCGGAAGGATTGTACTTTCAAATAAAAAAAGAAATTTGAGAAAATATTCAGTAGTTTTTTTTTAAAGCATTTTCAAAAAAAAAAAAAAAAGTTATTTGGCGGACCCTTTACAAAAGCTACATAGATACATAGTTGGAGATTCCTCATTTAGGATTAGTTTCACAGCGTGACTTATGCCCATTACTGAGGCATGGAACACACTAGAGTAGTCTGGACGACTGAGGGTTAAGCCCTATCTTATCGAGGAATCGTAAGTGTAGACTTCCACAGAATGTCCAAACAATTAAAATATGTGTGGCTGTGTGTGTTTTTAAATGAAACAATAAAATTAAATGAATGAAAATAATTAAAATAAAAAATTATGGATACAACTGTATATGTAGATATAAATGATGCCATACTCTAATCTTTGTTTTTTATTTTTTTTTTATTTCATTTAATTTTCTTTTTTTTTTTCTAAATTTTTAATATCATCTGTGGCTATTAATGCACTACGTTTCAAAATATTTATGTACTTCTGGCAGGGTAAGTAAGGTAAAGAAACATAATTTAGATTCATGTTTTTTTTTTTAATAAAAATTTTCTATTTTGGGTTTATAAAATTAAATGGAAAGAAATAATTTGTTTTTCTTTTTACCTTAAAAATATTGTTTTCTTATGGTTAGTTTTTTTTTTTAAATTTATTTATTTTTTATTGTTTGCTTAACCAGTTTTCCAGTTTGTTAATATAAAAAGTGTTAGAAATGAAAGAAGAAAGGATTTAAAAAAATAATTGTAAATATTTTTGTAACTCTTACCTTATTCCTCTGTTTGTCCTCCAATTTTCGTCGCTTTTCGAGCAATTTAAGTTTTCTGGCTTCATCTTTGGCAAATTCTCCTAAATCTTTGGTATAACGGCCATACATCTAAACAAACAAAAAAAAATATTTTTTTTTATTAAAATAATGTTTTAATATTATCTTCTTAAATTATTTAATAACAAATGAGTAAGAAAATTAATTATTGAAAATATTTCTTAAGAAAAATAAATATTACCCAGCAAACATTTTCACGTTCATATGCTAACGTTTTTGTTTTTTACAATTTGAAACGCACAAACGATCTTTCTTTGAAATCGGGAGAACGAGTACCGAATAAGCCTCGATTAGTAATCAATGTGCTTTAGTAGATATTTTTTAATTGTTTTGAATTGATGAAGAAAAGCAAGACTTTCTTTCCACAAATGAAACGTATTGATGTTGGTACAAAATTCCATATTTTCAAAGGAAAAATAGACAAATACCCTATAAAATGCCGTATAGACATAGCTGCCAGATTTGACGATTTATCGTCATTTTGACGATTTTGAGCTCCAAAAATACCATTTTGACGACATGACGATTTATGCCTTTATTTTGACGATTTTTAGAAATTAAAAATTTACATCATTTTCTTTACTTTAGTACATTAAAAACCACTTTAAGCTTTGTATTTGCTTTGCAATTGTTACTATTGGAAATTTAGATTAGTAATAACAAGAAGTAAAGTATTATATTTTTAAGTTATTTTCGAATCCCTGTGATGATTTTTCTGTATTTTATGCCTTTTTAATCCCTTACAAATGAAAAAATTACAATTCCTAAATAACATCATAGTTGAGCATAAATTATCATATGCCGTTGCAGACAATTTTAAAAATTCGATTATAGCTTCTAATATTACCATCGGAAGGACAAAGCCAAGTGCCATTATTTTGTTTCGTACGACCAACACTCAGGGGATGGATAGCATTGTGTTGGAACTAGGAAAATATGTTTTGGGAAGGAGGAAAGAGGGAGCAGTGTTTATGGACACTAGGTTTGAATATTTTTATATTATAAATAACAGGAAAGATCTCTGCAGTAACGAAGTTCCACATACGAATAATCCGTCTAACAAACGAACTTTGTTTGTAATGGAATGTGCGATACACTGGCCAATCGACCACATACGGATGTGCTGGCCGAGAAAGACGAGTGTTACGTAGGAATACATGATTTTCATAAACAAGTCCCCTTATTTCGCTCGACCAATACCCGTTGCAGTAGCGATAGAACAGTGAAACACAAGCCACATTGCAACGATGCTCTAATGAATCAATGGAGATGGACACACTATCGTGACTAACGAGCTACTACGACCTCTCCTGTAAACGGTCGAGAAGTCTCAAAATAGACGTTAAGGGCCAACCCATACATGAGAGTTGTATTCCATTATCAGTGGGTTATAAATGGTAAGTAGATCAGATGGAGTCAAGTATTTATTGCACCGTCTTAAGAAACCAAGGCTCTGAAAAATGTGTCAGTTCTAGCGAACATCGCACAGAATTTTCATGCCCATAACATCAAGATCTTTTGACTCCCTAACATTTACACCACACATGGGTATAGATGATGCAATATTATTGCTGCTTGACATTGATTTTATATGTTTTTATTTTTAAAACCTTTCAATTTATTTATTTATTTTTTTCTGACGATTTTTTTACGATTTCAATGAACGTCTTTGACGATTTTGACGATTTTTTCTAAAATTCTTGACGATTTGATGCATCATGTATCTGGCAGCTATGCGTATAGAACACAAGTCTTCTATAATGTGCCATCTGTTTTGAATTCCTCACTTTATTTCTCTTTCTAACATTTTTACAAACCAAAATAGGGCTTAATTATCTAAATTACTTATTTCTTTGATTTCTTTTTACTACACCTTATATTTTATTTTTAATGTAAAAGAAAAAAATATTGGTCAGTAGACCAATTTGAATTTTGTGTTTAATTTCCTTGAAATTTTGCGCTTAAATTATTTCTTTTTTTAATTTTTTTTTTGTTGGTATTTTAACAATCCATCATACATACATATACATATATGTACATATGTATGTATTTTTGGATAACGAACAGATGTAAAATTGCTTTTATTACTTATTAATAAAAACAAATAAAATATTAATTTATTATTGGTTGATTTTAATAAAAACATTTTTTTATTATAAACTTATAAATTAAAAAACATTTCAACTCTAATAACAATAAAATTATTTGGAAAAAATTATTTCTTTTTTATAAGGGGTGATTTTTTAAGAGCTATAGGAAAATTTAAAAAAAAAAACATAAAAATCAGAAAAATGCATGAAATCTTTATTTGAATCGATAGTACGGTCCATATAATTTAATGTTTGAAGATTATTTCATGCAAATGTTGACCGCGACTGCGCCTCAAATGGTCAATCCGCTTAGTCCAATTTTGGCATACTCTTTCCAACGTTTCGGCCGGTATCTCACGAAAAAATGCTTCAATGTTGTCTTCCAATGCGTCAATTGAAGCGGGCTTGTCTGTATAGACATGAGCTTTAACATAGCCCCTCAAAAATGGTCTAAAGGCGTTAAATCGCACGATCTAGGCGGCCAATTGACCGGTCCCGAACGTGAAATAAAATGTTCACCGAACTCGCCTCTCAATAAGTCCATTGTTACGCGTGCTGTGTGGCATGTGGCACCGTCTTGTTGAAAAGACATGTCATGCAAGTCAAGCTCTTGCATTTTGGGCAAAAAAAAAGTTAGATATCATCTCACGGTAGCCGCTTCAGTGGGTCGATTAAACTGACCATAAAATGGAAGAAGCGCGCGATGAACTTTCGTTTGTAAGACGATTCATGGTTAAATTATAGACCAAATTGAAGATGTTTGACAGTGAAACAAAACACGAAACGTACGTGAGCTGTTTAAACCAGTGTTGCCAAAAAGATAATAGCTAAAAAATCACCCTTTTTAAAACTCTTTATTTTATTATTGTTTACTTTTAAATCCAACCACATATGGGTTAATTATAACGTAAGAAAACTTATTTTTGGCAGTGTAAAGCCAAACAAAAACAAAAATACAAATAAATAAAGAGACACTGTAAAACAAATTAGCGAATTATGCATTTCATTTTGAAATGTCGACCAAAATAAATAAAAAAACACACAGGCACAGGCACACGTACACGTACAAACTCAATAACATAGGGTGGACCATCTATCGGTTTAAATTTGAACCATCGGTTATTTCGAATCTGGGCAATATTACATGTGCCATTCTATTCTGTCACAAAATTCAGTTTATTATCTCCACTGAACATAATTATTCTAATCACGCTTGAGCAACGTTGGGGTTTATTGGGCCAAAGAGAAGCTGCCAAAATTAAATCATCCTTTCGAATGGAGCTCATTTTTTTCTTGGTGGGTACGTTAATAAGCAAAATTGTCGTATTTGGGGCTCAGAAAACCAACACAGAAGCCAATGCACCCATTACAAGTGACTGTTTGGTGCGGCATGTGGAGCGGAGGCTTCATTCTTTGAAAATGAGGACGGGGCAACCATTATAACCGATTTTTTTGTACCCGCTCTTCATTTTTGATTTCAATAGGATGGTGCAACTTGCCACGCATCTCATGCCACAATTGATTTATTGCTTCAAGCGCTTAATGGCCCTTTAATTAGCTGAAATGGTCATGTCAATTGATCGCCAAGAAGCTGCAATATGACACCGTTGGACTATTTTCTATGGGACGCCGTTAAAGAAAAGTGTTATGCCGACAAACCAAAGACAAATGAGCTTTTGAAGGCCAACATTCATGATGCCAGTGCCGAGATAAGACCCCATAAACTCGAAAAAGTGCACAAAAATTGGTCCGTTCGAATGAGGTACTGTGAGGCCAATTGTTCCGATTAGAAACGGAACAACTGTACTTCACAATAAACAATAAATTTGGCAAAATCTCAAACCGTTTTTGTTTTATTGCATTTTTAAATATAAACTTTTAAATTTCCCACCCTATATGTATACAACAACAACAAAACAATAGAAATACACAAATGTACATATTGTATTTAAAAATAGTTGAGGAAAAAAAAAAAGAAACATTTCAAATAATAAATACAGCTGGTACAACAAAATTTGTATTTATACTCAGTACAGTACACAGCGAGTGAGAGAGCTACAGTTAGAGAAGCGCAAAGAAAAGAGAGCAAGTGACAAAAATGACAAAGATGACGTTGATCTTTATTTTTAAGGCTTTGTTTTGTTTTTGTTTTCATTTCATTTTATGTATTACAAATACGACAACAACAAATACGAGTACTCAAGTGTAAATAATGCATAAATACTCTCACACATGTTGTTCAAATAGTAGAAAAAAGAATAACAACAAAAAAATCCATGTGATTTATGGTAAAGCCAGTGTAATTGCAATTGAAAGGGAGGATGTGTAATTGACAATTAAAAACACTTTAATAATGGCCAGCTTTTGTATACAATTACAAACGTTATTAATTACTTCCTTTATTTTTGTGTGTAATATTAAGTAATAAATATTTACACGATATACTTACTACATATGTACATATGTATGTATGAATGTGTATACGATAGCTATTATATGTACATTTTATTGTATTTTTCTTTTTCTACTGTGGGTTTTCTAGATTATGAGTTTCAAGGTAATTTAGGTGATTTTTTTTTTGTTTTGGTTTTAATTTTTTCCTTTTTTTTTATTTTTATTTTCATTGATTTTGTTGAAATTCTTTTCCTTTTTTTTTTTGTTGTTGCCATTTTAATCTCATTATTACAATGTGTATAATATTTAAAAATATATTACCAATATTATGTGTGTTTATTATTGTAGTTTTTGTTGTAACATTATATTTTGTTGTTACATTACATTTATGTTTTATTTATGATAAAAACAATTTTAAGGTCTGCATACATACATATTTGAATCATATTCTTAATTATACCAGAGCGTATGAATAATAATATTCGATATCATATATTGCGTATACGCACATGGGGGTACATTATGTAAATAAATGTAGCACACCAGCAAATCAAGGTTTAAAGAATACACGATTGCAATATACATACATACACATAACCTCCTACAGAACAACAAATTTTAAAAAGCGCGTTACCAATTAAAATTTGTTTGTTAAAGAAAGAGTAAACAAAAAGAGTAAACATTTGTTTTTAAACAAATTGAATTATTTGTTATTAAAATTGATTTTGAAATATTTTTAATTTTGTATTCAGTTCAATACGATTAAATTTTGACAATAGAAATCAGTGTCAATCATCGTTTTTCCACCAAACCCCCACCACACAGCATTTATTACTTTTATTGGTGCCATTCCTGTATGTGTCAACGTCTGTAAAACTACACTTTGTTACGGCCATGATATTTTTCTTAAATTATTGCCGTACATCGCGCCGGTAATCATTTGCTTCAAAATGATTAGGAAACAACCAGGCAGTTTTTATAGACAGATTTGTATAATTACAACCCACTTTGCTACCGAACTGCGACCATTGGGGTTTTAATAGGAATGTGCCCTCCGTACATATGTATTCGTAAAGGAGTATGCTATAAGCAGTGCTTTGAAGATGTAATTCGCTAATTCGCTCTGGTCCTTTGGACACATGAGTGTTGTAGGAAGCAGTCTGGATCTCATTACTTACATTATCTAATTGACTATTACTACCATTTAAGCGAGATTGTGATACGCCATGTGTATTAATATTATTCTTGAGAGGCGGAACCAACAGTTTAACATTGACTACGAACGACAGATTTGTAAAACTTTTTCACGTTAAGTTTTACTAACACAAGGATATGTGTATTTCTGGGCATATCTTTCAGGCTAAGATTCAGGCAATTTCGTTACGAACTGTAATAGCCCTACAGAAAGCTACTAGATGTATGCTTCGTTGATTATCTTCAACAATTCGGTGCGACGAGTATCTCATATGGACTCTGGGTCGCTTCAAAACTACTGATAGACTGCCCAGGAAAGAATTCGTAGAGCTCTTTTAACCTGTTAACTGGTTATGACGACATGGACATTTTTCGACTTGGAAATTTGCTGTAATATTATGAAAAGATAAATTTTTATGCAGTTTAATAAAAATATATTTCCCGGTTAACAGATTAAGGGCCATTATTACAACTTGCCGTTAAACTTGGCTTTAGTTAAAGGTACCTTTAGCTAAAGGGAACTGTAAAGTTACCTTTAACTGATTTTCGTTATTACAACTTACAGATAAAATAAAATTAAAATATGGCAGTGCCGGAGCAAAGTCGATAAAACTGTTCAATTAAACAATTTTTTTTAACGCAGGCCGCTGTTGCCAGACTTCGTTTTTTTTGTTGTATATGCTCATTTTGTTTAAATTTGAAGTTGCCATATCGAAAATAGTATATGATATGACAAGTTCAAACATAAAGTGACCTTTAAATGTTAAAGGTAGGATGATCTTCCCTTTAGCTTAACGATCACAACATGAATGACGCACTCACAAGTGACCTGATAACAATCTCTGAGTGGGGCCGCGTGAACAGAGTCGATTTTAATGCGCGCAAGACCCAAATGTTGTTTTTTGACACACCGCCGTGATGCTGGTGCTGGTGTTCTGTCATCTGTATCTATGGGTAATGTAAATATTGAGGAGGCGGATGCTCTTGATGTTCTGGGCATGAGAATTAGTTGTGATGCTCGTTGGAACGATCACATTTTTCGAGTGTCGAAGGAAGCATTCAAGTGCCTTGGTTTTTTAAAACGGTGCAGAAAATACTTCACTAAATCCGACCTTCTTACTATTTACAGGACCTTTATCCGACCTCGGATGGAGTACAACTCTCATGTATGGGCCGGTGCTTCAAAGTTTTTTTTAAGCTTCTCAACCGCATACAGGAGAAGATGAAGGTGCTTATTAATGACAGTAGGGTATCCAACTCTATTGATTCGTTCATTGTTCTATCGGTACTATAATGGGAGGTGTTCTCGAGAGATAGGGGGCTTGGTTCCCGATAATCATATATTTTTACGTGATACTCGTACTTTTCGCAGAGCACATCCTTTTGTGGTTGATTGTCCAGTGAACCGCACAATGCATTACAAGGAAAATTCATTTTTTGCCCGCACTGCTCGCTTGTGGAATGATCTTCCTGCAGAAGTTTTTCCCGTCAGTTACGATATTGGTAAGTTTAAATCAAATGTCCACAAACGCTACTCCCTCTTTCCACCTTCCTATAACCTATTTTCCTAAACATGCACAATGTACTGCATGAGTAGGGGCCATCCCCTGAGTGCTGGTTTTACCAAAAACAAAAAAAACGATTGTTTTTATAACGTTATACCATTAATTGGAAAAACATCCCAATAGGTCATGTTAGGTCAAGTTGTATGAGACGGAATGCTGGATCTATCTAGAGGATAATGGTTGACTAAACCAGTGTTTTTTCCTTTTTGGTATTAATGTTTTAAAAGATTATTTATTAAGGAGACTTTTGGTAATCGCGTTGCCAATTACAATCTTTAATTAACGATATTACTATCATTGTTCACTAAATTAGTAATTTTTAAATGTGATTATTTGCGTCAAGTCACACTAATTTCCCAAAAAAAAAAGTTTGTTCTTAAACGATAAATACATACATATTATAATTTAATATTTACAGAAGATGAAAAAAATCATATGTAAAGTAAACGAATAAGTAATTCAATTAACACCCAATTAAGGTCCCCTTTCATTATTTGTTATTATTGTAATAAAAATTATTTTATTTGCAATAAATACAAAAGAAAGAATACCAAATTTGATTATGATTACACTGTGTGTAAGAGTATGTAATTCGTTTATTATTTTATTTTGATTTTATTTACAATAATTTTGCAATAAATTTATTATTTTACTCATTTGTCTGCATATGTTTTATTTTCTATTTTTTGTTTTTTTTTTTAAATTTTTTTTTCTTCTTGGCAAAGTTCCTTTTTCTATAGCAGACGGTTGTTTTTTTTTTTCTATTTTTTTTGCTGTTTCTTTAATATTATTTGTCTCGAATGCATTTCCACTGTTTATTCGAAAATATATTTGAATAAATGTGTGTTGGCATTTCGTCTATAAAATATTTCGAATTTCGAAAAGACTAAACAAAAAAAAAAAAAAAAAAAACAAAATTATTCGGGGACATCCAAGACCTACGCTAGCAATGGCAGTGACATACAAATACAAAGAACAACAACAATAACAACAATAACCAAATATTAAGAAATAAGACTGAATAAGTATTTTTCAAGTATTTTAAGAAGGCATTATTAAATTTTTGCTTTCATCTAGTGCAACAATACACATGCAAGCAAGTATATTTTAAATTAATTTAATTTAATCAAAATAAATTTCTACTTTCATTTCATTTTCTGAAGAGGAAGAGGTTGGGCTTTACGAAATTCTCAAAATTATTATTAAAAATGTTTCACATGTAAAATAGAACACAATAAAAATTAAAAATCAAATATAAAAACTGCATTAATTTTAAACAAATCGTATTGCCAACAGTTATAAAGATTTACTGAAAAAAAGTCTAGTCCCAGATCAAACAACAAAACGAAAATGTTAAAAAATATTTCTTCGGCGAGTAAAAAAAAATTGCCATTAAAAGTTTCTTAAAAATCTGTCATTTGGAATCGACTTTAAAATGTAGCTCCCGCCACTCACGTATAAAATTAACACACACAACATTAGTGGTGTGAGAAGCTAGGTCGTAATCCTGACTGAAGGGTTGTAATGACCAATTATGCATGTATGTAGGTTAGGTTAGGTTGGAGTGCTAGCTTTGACACTAAAAGCTTACTTGAGCATGCATAACGGCCCGTTGTGACGCCACGCAGTCCCCGAACTGATCAAATACCACCGAACACATTGAAGAAATTAGTCAGCGCGAAGGCTGCACACTAAAAGCACGACTCCCTAAGCTGGAAACCAGCCTCAAAGTCTTATGAACGAAGCTATATTCTTGGTATTAAAAGGATGATAACTCCATTAAGCTAAATAATGCTGAGCCAAATAACCAAAATCTGCACCTTGTGAGAGATGGGCATTGGCAAAGAAATGGGATAACAGTTTCCACCTCTTCAGTTGACCACCACAACCTCGGCAGTATTCGTTCGATGGGATCTGCAGTCTTTCCGCGTGTCTTCTAATAACGCAGTGACCTGTGAGCATGACCACTGTGACTACTGTGTGATCGAGATAACCTTACGATGAAGTTTGAGTAGTTTGTTGGTACGTCTTCTATTCATCATGGGCCAAGTAGGTCTGGCAATTGAGCAAGATTCCTCATTTGTCCAGGATAGGTTGGCGTCCCGAAAGATAACTGCCTAATGAGCCATTTAATCGAGGTGAATGGCATACCCAATTCGAATGGCGAGGGTTCCGGAAGGAGAATACTTGCTCTGACAAGCTCATCAGCCCTACAGTTGCCGGGAAAGTCTCGTTCAGAGAGGACGTCGAGACAACGGCGACACTCCCTGGCGAGTTTGGAGTTGACCGTAACGCTGGAACGGAATCTAAGTGCAGATCGGCTATCAGAAAGGTGAAAGGAGCGCCGTTGATGAGAATGGAATTAGCTGCTTAGTGAATGGCCAACACCTCAGATTGAAACACGATACAATTAGGTAAGGGAACACACTTAAAAGCACCCAATATAGGAAGCCGCTATGCAGACTGTTTATTTCTGCAGTGGACAGCCCGTAGTTTTCAGGGATTAGAATAAAATTGTAATTGCTTGCGCTTAGTTCCTTTAGGAAGACAAAGTCCTTAAGTCTGAAGTTGCTGCCAAATATAGAACTTGACCTTTAACTTTTTTTCAAACCAAGTAAAGGGTCCGCCAAATGACTTTTTTTTTTTTGAAAATACTTTAAAAAAAAAAACTACTGAATATTTTCTCAAATTTCTTTTTTTATTTGAAAGTACAATCCTTCCGGTTAATAATGGAAAATAATATCATTCAAATGGCTGGCTGTCTCGGCTGGCCATGCAGTAGCCTACACGATCGGTCCAATTTTTAAGCACATTATCGATTGTGTGCTGCTGTATTTCACCAATGGCTTCACAAATATTGTCCTTTAAAGCGTCAATTGTCTCTGGCTTGTCGGCGTAACACTTATCTTTGACGGCACCCCACACAAATTATAGTCCAACGGTGTCAAATCGCAGCTCCGAGGTGGCCAAACGACATCAGCTCTGCGGCTGATAATGCGATCTTCAAAAACAGGGCGCAAAACATCGAGTGTAGCTTCGGCTGTGTGGCACGTAGCGCCGTCCTGTTGAAATCAAATGTTGCCAATATCCTCCTCTTCAATTTTTGTGAACAAAAATTCGTTCAACATGGCTCGATAACGATCGCCATTGACTGTATTCTGCATTCTGTAACATTACCATGATTTTCCAAGTAATGTCGCAATATTTCCCAGCGTTGTTCAAGCGTATACACAACCATATTCATTCAGCGGAAGGATAAAACTAATTATCTGTCAAATCAGACATGATTACCATTCACGAAATAAGCACTAGTTGAAAAAAAGAACGTTAGATGGCGGACCCGATACATCGCCTCTCTAAAACCAATTGCAAGTTTACACATAAAGGCTCAATCCTATAGGATTGATTGATTGATATGGATTGATTCAAGCCCGTATGGCTTGATTCTTTTTTTGAGTGTACTTCAGACACTTTTTAAAATTTGTAAATTAACTTTATATCAACAGCTAAAGTTATGATTTCACTCTTTAGGAAACAACAACTACAAAAATCACAAACTTACATGATAAAAAGCCTCGATCTCAACTTCAACTTGGCTCTTGTACTCATTGTAACTATCGGAACTTATGCGACGCGAATACGCTGAAGCGGTGGTATCGTCTAAGCGTGCCGCAGTTTCTGCGGCCGATTCGACGGGCGGTTGACGTTCCTGCTTTAAATAATCATCGCGATTGATTAACAACTCCGGCTCGAAGGCATATTCGCGTATGTATTCATCTTCGATGCTAAGCGAAGGTTCTTTTTTAAACATGAAAATTGCCGATGAAAACACATTAAAAACAAAAAAAAACAACGAAAAATTTGAATTTTATTTCCTTTCTTCTTGTGCTAAGGCAAAAAACAGCCTTAGTTTTTCTTAATATTGCTTTTCTTTTTAATTTCTTATTTGTTTTTATAATTTTATTGTAATTTTGTTTTGTTTTTTTTGTTTTTTTTTCAAATTATTTTTTAAAAAAATTATGATTTATTTTTGTGTGATGCAGTATAAATGCACCTGGTTTAAACATGCAAAACATTTTCTGTTTTCCCTTTTTGTTTTCTTTTTTTTTTCAGTAAAGAGGGAGGGGATCGATCTTTCACTTCTAAAAATCTTGGTTTTCCTTTTGTTGCAAAAATGTTGTTATCTTTTTTTTTTTTTTGTTTAATTCAATTATAAATTACATTGTATTATTTATGTATTTTTATTTTGTTGTTTTTATTTTTTTTTTATTTGAAATAAATTTTGAAATTTATTTGGCGCATAACCTAACAACAATTGCTGAAATATGTCACATGCATTTTTATTTTTATTATTTTTATTATTATTATTATTGTGTTGTTATTTTGCATATATTTGGCTTTATCTATGATGGGAATTTGTTTTTATTTGGAAACTATTTTTAGTAGATTTATTATTTTTAATTTAAAAAAATATTTTTTAATAATTTTTATTTTTTTTTTAATTTAAATCTTTTATTTGGTATTATTGAGATTGTTTGTAAGTCGAAGGACTATTTTTCCAATTACTGAATAAAATCTTGTATTGTTTTCACTAAATTTTTTTTTTTTTTTTTTAATATAAATCTTTTTTTTTTTGGTATTATTGAGATTGTTTGTAAATCGGGGGACTATTTTTCTAATTTGTGAAATTAAATTTTGATTTTTTTTTCAGTACGTTTATTATCAATAAAGAAATTTTTTTATTATCATACGTTGCTTTATAATTTCACAACCCTGCATATGTTTTGCAAATAAGATGGCTCCAGGTGTTTCCGAAAGCATTTTGCGCGCTGAACACGAATCTGGGTACAAAAACTTTCCATCACGTCAGGTTTTCGAGAAAAAGGAAACGCTAAAAATAGCGATTTTGGTCATTTTTGAAAAATTGTAGAGCTAAACACTGACGTGCTAGAACCATCGCTATTGTTAGAAATTGACAATTGATCTTTGCCTTTAAAATGAGCCCAAAGCCAAATTGTTTGCATGCACCCTTAAAGTGGGTTTATGTCAAGGGGATCAGGAGAAAAAGAAGCACATTACGGAGGTCCTTAAAAATTAATCAGATTTACTTGAGAATTGTTACTCTGGGGTTTTTGGGGTCGCTGATTACAGATCTTCATTCAGATTTTAAAAATTCAAAATGGCGAATCCAATATGGCGGTCGTATGACGTATGGCGGTTTACAAGTAAATCCGATTAATTTTTATAAACCTCGACTACCATATTAGATCTGCCATTTTGAATTTTTAAAATCTGCAGCACGTCAGTGTTTAGCTCTACAATTTCTCAAAAATGGCCAAAAAAAGCTATTTTTAGCGGGTTTCAACCCCCTTTTTCTCGAAAACCTGACGTGATGGAAAGTTTTTGATTCGTGTTCAGCGCGCAAAATCCCTTTGGAAACACCTGGAGCCATCTTATTTGCACAAAAAAGTCCAAATTTGCAGGGCTGTGTTATTATTAAAGTTTTATTTTGGAAGTTGTCGTAGTCTAGTAGGTAGTGTGTTGGCTTACACGAAATATGATAAAAAATATTTCTTCGGCGACTTCCGCTCAGCAGCTTTCTGGCAAAAACTCTGAGAGTAAATAAAATTGTCATGAAAAGTTTCATTAAAAATATGTCGTAGGGAGTCAACTGTGGGTGCCACCACTCATGTATAACAATTAATGCACACAACTTAAGTGGTGTGAGAAACTAGGTCGTAATCCTGACCAAAGGATTGTAATGACCAATTATGTTATGTATGTAATCATTTCATATATGTACATGTAAATTTAATTTATAAATTTAAAAATATTCGTTTTATGAATTATTACATTTGAATCCATTATTAAACAATTATTTCATATAAGTGGCCAGCCTACCTAGTCCTATAGGGTTTATTAATTTTTTTATTAGAATGAATCCACTATAATTTAATTTTTCATGATTTTATAAAACTATTGGTAGATTTTTTGTTTAATTCCATTCTAATTAGATATGTAATGCAGATATGATATGTGAAGTGTTAGTACTTTTTTAAACAATTCTTTAAAAAATTTCCGGTAGAAAGATGACAAAAATTGGTTAACTCCATGGGTCGTCGATGCAATACAGTAATTAAGAAAAGAGAATATTCCACAAAATATTAATTTTAAACAATACTTTATATTTTTTTCCCTAAATATTTGAAATTCTAATAAAATTGCTATTTTTTAGCACTTATATTTTCCTATAAGGTTTAAATTTTCCATTTTCACATTTTGTAAAAATGTTGTACAAAAAAAAAAAATAGTAATAAATAAAAATAGTAAATTTACAAAATAGTTTAAAACAATTCTTTAATAATTTTTGCAATAACAGGCAATGTCTATCTTAAAACTCTTCACTGCTATTATTTTGCACGGTACTGTATTATGAAAAATTCTGCAAATTTTTCTCTCAAACAAATAATTTTAATTTTTAAACTCTATCTAGAAAATTGTTATGTTTGTTTTTAGTGGGCTGAAACGATACTTTTTATAATTTTTTTTAAATATAATTTGTTAAAAAAATTCTAAGAATATTTGGAATTTCTTTTTAAAAACAATTTTTTGTGAATAATATTTTATATTTTATATGCAGAAAATGAAAACTCTTTTATTGTTTATTCTTTTTTTAATATTTATCGATTAAATCATTTATTATAATATTATGAACATCGATTTTATTCTTTCTTTATTAAGCAATATTTATGGGTCCACGTTTTTTAAATACGATTTATTTTTTTTTTTTTTTTAAATATAAATGTATTTTAGAATTTATATTTTTCTTTTATAACGTAATAATTTTATTTTTAAATTATTTATTTTTTAAACTCTTTTTTATTTTCTATTTCTCCAAATAATTTGTTTTATGATTTAAACAATATTTTTATTTTTTTTATATTTTTGAAACCTCTATGTTCATTACTAGTGTAACTAATCCAAATCAATTAAATTTTTCCTTTGTTTTTAACAAAATTTTTAAATGCAATATATTTTCATAATTCAACACTGGACTGTTTTTCCAATTATGTTTTATTATTTTTCTTTCAATTTGTAAATTTATTTATTATTTAAAAATGCAGATTTTCAAAGCACAAATAATCAATCATTTTAAATCCATTTTTTTATATTGACTCTTTTTATAACACAGCTAATCAGCAAATTTAAATATTTATTGTGTAAATTAGCATTTCGTAATATTAAAATTGTTTTCAAAAATAAATTTATTTTATTTAGAATTTTAATGTATTTCGTTCGTAATTTAAATATTTTTTGAGTATTTATTTTTTAATTATTATTATTTTTTTAACATTTGGATTTTATGACTGAGTTAATGAAATTTTTAGGACCCATTCTTTCGGGGTATTTTATAAAATTAGAATTTTGCGTTAAATTTTTAAAATTTTCTTTTACTATTTAATTCTATTCTAACGAAATTTTTTAATTTATTTTCAATATTTTATTATATTTTATTGTTATATTATATTTTATCTTTATATTATATTTTATTATATTATATTTTATTATAAGATATTTTATTATATTATATTTTATTATAAGATATTTTATTATATTATATTTTATTATAAGATATTTTATTATTATATTTTATAATTATATTTTATAATTATATAATATTTAATTATTTTTCAATTACTTCTCAAATTTTTATTTTTAAAATTATAAAAATTTTGTTCACATTTTGAAAAATTTTTTTTTAATTAATTTTTATTTTTATTACATTGAATATTTGGTTTTTTTTTTGATAATTTTCCGTTATAAGATTCCGATTAATTTTGCGATTTTTTTTAATTTTAAATTTTAATTCTTTTTTATTTTCAAAACCTTAATTGTTTTACAACTGATCCAAAATCTATGAACATTGATTCATTATTTTTCAATATTTATTGATTTATTTATTTTCCATTCTTTTTTTTAAGCCTAATAAGTAGTATGTATTACATAAATTTATTTAATTTAATTTTTAAACAAATTTAAAAAAACATTTTAACACTTTTTTATCTTTTTTTACTTTTTATAAATTTATTATATTTTAATCACAAGCTTTTAACAATGTTTTATACAGAAAACCACATCTTTTTATGTTTTAAAATTTTAATAATTTTTGCATTAAATTTTTCATTTGTTTTTTACATGTTCTAATATTTGCGAAAACTTTTCGTAAACTAAACATACGTTGAGCATTTTTACTCATGCTTCATGGTGGAAAATTATTATTGAGAAAAAGCAAAAAAAAATCGAAAAAAAAGAAGGAAAACAAGCACCGAAAAAAAAACAAGACCACAAGAAGTATCGAAAAAGAAATGAACGAAAAATAAATTTATAAAAAATATAAGAAGAATAATAATGGATAGAAATGTACAAATATATAAAAAGAATTTAAAAACGAAACATTTTTTAAATGTTTGTTATACTGTGTAGTGTGTCTGGGTGTCTGCAATGCAATTTTGAATTTTGCTTTTGTTTCAAAATAAAAAAAAAAACTCTTGAGGGTAAGTCTCAATGTTTCAGTAAATGGTAAACATTATTTTCTCAATATTGTTTTAAAACTTAACAGTTTAGGCCATAAGAATAACTACAGACTTGCCAAATCCTTAAAATATTTAAATATTTGAAGCCAAATAAACAAAAAATTGTTTAGACAAACAGAATTGTAGTTCTCATACATACATACATACATAATTGGTCATTACAACCCTTTAGTCAGGATTACGACCTAGTTTCTCACACCATTTATGTTGTGTGCGTTAATTTTTATACATTAGTGGTGGGACCAGCGTTGCCAGAATTTTTTTTTAAAACTTTTTATTTCTGGGAAAAAAAACTTTTCTTTACCAAAAAAAACTTGTTTTCTACAAAAATACCAAAATGTTTAAAAAAAATATCGGAAATTGATGCCCTCTGTTGGTGTTTCTTTGCTACTTACGGCACTAATAAAATACTCAATATTTTATTTAAAAATGTAAATATTACGTGTTATTATTATTGAATTTATTGAAAAAAAATTTTAATTGAATTTTGTCGTTTGTTGTTTTCTAACAAAACAAATTTTATGAAAACTTTTCCGTATCTCAAAAAACTTTGAAAAAAAAAGGGAAAACTTGGCAAATGGCAACGCTGGGTGGGACCTACAGTTTAAAGTCTACTCCGAACGACAGATTTTTGAGGAACTTCTCATGGCAATTTTATTTACTCTCAGAGTTTTTGCCAGAAATCTGCTGAGAGGAAGTTGCCGAAGAAATATTTTTTCATATTTCGTTTAGTTGGAGATGAACCGAGGCCTCACGTCTAATAAGCCAACACACTACCTACTAGACCACAGCGAATTGTAGTTCTGATTACATTTAAATTTCAATGCCTATTTCTTACAGAATAAAAGATTAAGATATAAAGCACGTCTCTACAAAGAACGGTTCTTGAAAATATTCTAACGCTCTGCTCTAGGTCCTAACATGTTCGAATAATATCAAGAATTTTAAAATTATTTCCTTTCTATATATTCAATAACCTTCTATAGGGCGGCTTATTTATGGACCCACTATTGTGACTAAAAATACTAGCTGGTCACCTCAAATATGTTTGTTTACAAATACTTATTGTAAATATTGTAATTAAATAAAAATAATATTTGAAAATATAAAGTGCCCTTTACCTTCACATTATTCAGAACAAAAACAAAAAAAACACAAAAAAAAACACAAAAAAAAAGAAACAAACAAAAATTGGTTTTCTTTTTCATTAACATTTTACTTACGCTCAGAGCATTTTTCTTTTTTCTTTTAATGCCAACAAAACTTTGTTGCTTTTAAACGAAATACAATAAAAATAAAATTAAAAAAAAAAAAACAAAAAAAACCAGAGAATGTGAAAACCAAAGAAATATGTTCTTTGAGAGAAATTTTTAAATTTCTTTGTTGGCAATTATAATGCGAATTAAAACAGAAATAGGCCCCCCTTTTTCAAATACTCACTCATTCACACGCAGTTCATCTGTCATCTATGCATTCATATTTCGTTAAAATTTTTTCTTTTTTATTTTAGAGAAATCTTTCAAATTTTTCTTGCCTTTTTGAACTGAAGGTGTTAAAAAGTGATTTAAATTTGAGTAAAAAGCTTGTAGATGTTTTAATAATTATTTTTGTTTTATTTACTTGTTATAATTTAGTTAAAAAACATATTAAAAAAAGATCTCTTATGAGTTTACCGGACAATAAAAATTATTGTAAATAAGAAAATAAAATTCAATTGTTGGGCGTTCATTTTTTTTTCTTTTTATAAATATTTTCGGAAGTAAACAAAAAAACCAAAAAAAAAAAAATTATTTCAAAACGTGTTAATTGATTATAAATAAGCAGCAAAATAGAAAGAATCTTTAATATTTTTATTTTTTTAAATAATTGTGCTGAATAACATAATATTGATGGACAATTAGAAATTTAAACAATAATTTTTGTTAAATAAAAAAAAAATAATTTTAAAAATAGAAAATTATTAATTAAAATTAGAAAGATAAAAAAATCAACAACAAAATAAAAAAGCAAAGTAAAAGAAAGGAAAATTTAAAAATTTCAACTCAAGACCTGTATCCTGCCGTCTGGTCAAAAAATTTTAAACTTACTTTCGTCCGTAAATATCACAACATTCCAGAAGTTTTCTGAGTTATTAACATAGTTTTTGGCATACTCTAAACGTAGCTTTACGTTCTTTTTTGAAAATACAGGTCTTGAGTTGAAAAATCTAAAGCCAACTTTAAAACATGGTGGTGGTAATGTGATGGTTTGGGGTGCCATGTCAGCAGGAGGTGTCGGAAATCTTGTTTTTGTTGAAACTACAATGGACAAACACCATTATTGGAATATTTTAAAGGAAAATTTGGAAGCTTGTGCAACGAATGGTTAAGAGAAAACGTAAAAAAGTGCTTTCTCATCCTCCTCAGAGTCCAGATCTTAACCCCAGAGAACATTTATGGGGAGTTTTGGAGAAAAAAATCCGTCAGCATACAATCACTGGCAAGGAAATGATCAAAAACGTTATTACCGAGGAATGACAGAATATTGGTCAATAAATTACCAGTAAATTAGTATTATCAATGAAGAACCGTTTAAATGACGTTATTAAAGCCAAATGATATCACACCCGTTAATAGCACACCACATTAATTAGTTTTAAGGTATAAATATTATTCCGTACGGATAATTTTTTGAGTTTGGTTTCTGAAGTATTTTTCAATTTTTGTTAGTTCAATAAAATTTATTTCTTTTTTAACCTTTATATGTTTGTATTCGTGTAATATGCCTGTTGCACTTTTTAAAAATCAACAACTCATTTTCATTGGGTATATATTTTCCAAACTACATTAAATTATATTTTCAATAGTTGAGGGTACGGAGAATTATTTGAGTCAGTGTATGTATATACTGAATAACACATTTCAATTTCACAGAAGTCATTGCATCTCCTATCATTATGGGATATGTCACAGTCAGTGGTGTTGTCGAGCCGGAACGCTCCGGAACGTCATTCCGGTACTTCCTTTTTGGACAGGAACGCGTTCCGGAACTGAAGATGATTTCTGATAACGAGAATTGGCTGACGTTTTGAAAAAAAAAAATTAAAAAGAATTGCTGATTTTTCTTTTCTAATTTTTAACGAATTTTTATATGTATTTTTATAAACAAGGGTTTGAACCGAACCCGAACCGGACCAAAAACCGGAACGGACCGGCTTGTTTTTCCGAACCGTGAACCGGAGTCCGGAACGTTTTTTTCTGCTGAACCGGAACTCGACCTGAACCGAAACAAATACGTAAACCCGAACCCGAACTAATTACTACTTAAGAATTTGAATTGGGGGAATCTCCCTCCCCCCCGTCGTCAAATTTGGGACATGAGACCAAAAAAAAAAATACGCCGCCGCCAGGATTATCATGGAAAATCACCCCCGTCGTTAAATTTGTGACATGAGACCGCACAGAGCGGTCGCCTACCCAGGATCGGCCCTGTCTACATAATTATATATACGCGTTCCGGTAAAAAAAAATTAGCACAACACCACTGCTCACAGTAGAAGCCTTGCTAAGCTAAAAAAGCTTGATTAATGGATTTCAAACAAGCCAACGAAAATAAAACGGAAACCTAAACTGAACCAGAAGGCCGCATTTAGCGAAAAAGAAAATGCTGCTACATCAAGATATTGCAAAATCAATGAATTAAAGTTTAAATGGCTTCAACACGTATTCCATTCGCGCTACATTTGCCTCAAGTGGTAAAAGATATGCCCCCAATTAAGGAGTACAGTCTGTAATGTTGCCTACTGTAAGCAGGGTATCGAAGCTTGATTGCCACTGGAAAAAGTGTATCGATCTTAAAGAGGATTACATTTAGAAATTAACTAAAAAATTTCTTTAACCTGTTGACACTAAAGATTCTTTCATAGTTTAACTAATTTTCGGATAATTTTAGTTTTGTATGTTTCAATGCCGTTCTAGCTCAATGAAAAAATAGATTAGGAGTGGGTACACATACATACATAATTGGTCATTACAACCCTTCAGTCAGGATTACGACCTAGCTTCTCACACCACTTATGTTGTGTGCGTTAATTTTATACATGAGTGGCGGGACCTACAGTTTAAAGTCGACTCCGAACGACAGTATTTTGAGAAGCTTTTCATGGCAATTTTATTTACTCTCAGAGTTTTTGCCAGAAATCTGCTGAGAGGAAGTCGCCGAAGAAATATTTTCATATTTTCGTTTTGATGTCTGACCTGGGATTCGAACTCGGGCCTTCAGTCTAATAAGCCAACACACTACCTACTAGACCACGGCGAGGAGTGGGTACAAGGTTTGTTAAAACAAAGCACACTTGAGCATACATAGCGGCACATAAAACGGTTCCTCAGAGGCTTATTCGCTTATCCGATTAGCATCAAGATTTCGAATTTAAGGTATGACTTTCACAGGCTTAGCCTGAGAAACAGCTCGAAAGTTTATAATTAATTTAATAATCGATTTTATATCATGTAACGCGATACTTTCGTTAAACTGTCGAGAAAAGGCAAGCGTTGACAAGTCTGCATCGAACCAGAAACGGATATTAGAAAATAAAGTAGACAATATTCACATCCTTCTTAACCGATCTGCAACCTCTGCAGAAGTCATATGCAGGTAAACAGAGTCTCTCATATTATTTAAAGATTTGTGAGAATGGATAGCGGCAGAGATGCTGGTTCACTTCCCATCCAATAGAATAAAGCAAGATTCTTCCTCAGTCTAGAATTTGTCAGCGACTAACAAATGCACGGAGAGGATTGTGAGGAGAGGAATGTGAGGATTGGTATTCGGTAAGATTGTTTCTGCTCCAGAATGTAGAATTAAAAAATCCATTTTTTCAATTGTTACACTTAGACCAAATGAGGGTCGATGGCGGACGTCTACGGTAAATATTAGGAAAATGCAACCGGCCCGACTTTAAGCAAAGTTTGTTTGTGCTTTTAAGTTAAATTTTAACTGAGTATGTACGGGGATTCATCTTTTTTGACGATATTGTTTTAGTTTTCATTGGATTAAAATTTTTACGTGATGGGTTCCAAGCCCTTTGCACAACCCAAATTTGACGTCCAGGGGATTGGACTTCGCTGCAGGCATTAGTTAACATCTAGCGGGTGCTAGAATGCCATCCAGGAGGGGTCGCGAGGAGGCTGCGTGTCAGCTTGAATGCAGCAAGACAAAGATCGTCCTGGTGGTCGCCACGTTGACCACAATCAGAAACTACCTTGTTTGCATGCATTCCAACCCTGTATTTGATGCGAGGATCTGCGGAAGTCGGCGAAGAGGACAACCTTGTATGCGTTGGAAGGACCAAATCGAGAAAGCCCTGTCATCGATTGGTGTGACCAACTGGCGTAGGCGCGCAAGAAGCAGAGGCACCTGGAAGGATGTGTTGCGGCAGGCCGAAATCCGTTAATCGGGTTGTTAATGGCCAATTCAGTAAGTAAGTAAGTAAGTACGTACGGATTGAACTTTTTACTTTAACCATATAAGATTTCCACTTTGCATTGCGAAAATTTTGAATATTGACTAACACGGGGACTTAAATTTTCCATTTTCAAATTTTCTAGACTTGCCAACGGATTTTTGCACGAGTATTTACACATTTAAACACAGAGAAATATTCTTTTAATGTTATGAAGTTAACACATTGACTGCCACGGCAATTTACAGAAAACTGGCCAAAAAACGACAATTTGATTTTTTAAACATTAGTGAGTACGAGATAACTCGTAGTTAGCACTCTAGAAAGGAAGTCAATCTACGAGTTATCTCGTAGTTGGCAGTCAATGTGTTAAATAATAATAATTTATCCCACTTAAATTATCACAGACACTATTCTTTTATCTTTAACAAGAATTTTTAATTATTTTTTCTTTAGTTAAACATTATTTGAAAAAATATTAAAAAATTTTAAGAAATGAATTGTTTTACTTACAAAAATATATGAATTTTAAAAATAAAAAATAAATAATGAAAAGAAATAGAAATAGATTTCGTTTAATGCTTACAATCGTATCAATATAACCAAAAGGATCATCATCATCTGAGGATGAATCTGAATCTCGACCGTGCTCGGCTGGTGGTGGACAAGGATAAAAAGCTTGTGACTTAATGCGTGGCTGTCGTTGGACATGGCGCAATTCTTCCTCCATCGATGTGGTACTGCTGCGTCGTTGCCGTAATTCACGAATGAACTTTTCAAAATCAGCCCATTCTGAATCGACTTGTTCGACATTTTCTTCACCGAATTCCTCATCATGTATGATGCGTTGTTCGACTTGTTGTTTTAAGCGATCGCGTTCACGATTGCGTTCTCTATCGCGTAAATAAACCATTTTTTTAAATTAATTTCAATTTTTTTTTTTGTTTTTTTTTTTTTCCCAAATAATAATCGATAAATGATGGGTTGTTTTTTCTTTTGTTTTTGTTTTAATTGTTGTTTGTTTTATTATTAAAGTCGTTAATAAAAGAAATTATAGATGAAAACGTTACGTTGCGTTATTGAATATCGTTTAAATGAATGTTTAAAATACTACAACAATTGTATCCAATTGACAAGAAATTTTTTTTGTTTTTTGTTTTTTTACTTTATAACACACAACCAACCCCCGGGGGTAGCATGAAATTTTTTTTAAAAATTTTTTGTTTTTGGTTTTTTTTTTTCTTATTTAATTTTAATTAAAAATTATGAAACATTTTTAATGGTTTTTTGACGTTTTATTTTTTTTTTATTCTCTTTTTTTCATTAAAAAAAATTGTTTTAAACTTTCCAACGTTTCCAGCTCAACTGAAAATTTTAATTCCATTTCGTTTGTATTTCTTCTTAATCAATTTGGGGTTTAAATTTCAATCCAAAAATATGAGTTAAAACTCAATTCCTTCTTGAGAATTTCTACTCATTGTTTGTTGGCCGTTGAAAGATCTTTAACCCCAGGCCTAGAAAGACTTATTTGACTCACACTTAAATGCGGCTACATGTGGAGGCTGTATTACATTTTCTCTTATTTTATTTTCTTTTTTCTTTTAAATTGTCTTGGATAATACTTTATAATGGAATTTAAAGTGTGCAAAAAAAGAAAAAACGAGAAAGAAATAAAACTTTGAGCTGAAATTCAATTAAGTTGAGTCAGAAGTGTTAAATTATTAACATGTACTCTCCACCAAAGTGTATCTATCATGCATGTATCATCTCTTTTTTCTACAATCCAATTCCACAGCATACCCCATATCTCAGCGTATATCATCTTAGTTTTTTTTTTCTTATTTATTTCACAAGTGATTTAATTAAATCAAGTGAAACGAAAGAAAAAAAAATATAAATAAACAAACTATTGGCCATAAAGATCGCCTAGACGATACTCTATTCTAATACATAATCATTGCGATTTGTAGGGCCTCAGTTTTTAAGGCGAGAGTTCCAAGTTCAACCCATCTTTCTCCAGGATTTTTTTTCACATTAAATCACAAGTACTGTTAAGAAGTGAAGAAAACCTTATCTGGTTACAAAAATTACGAATTGTTGGCCTGCTATTACCACTTCGTAACCGAAGCATAGGTAGGTACAGGTGGCTGTCCTTCTAAGAGAGTTGGAAGCATAACTCACAGAGAATATCGAGCAATGGATGTTCTGATCGGACGTGATATAAACCTCTAGAGCTCTACACAACTGTAATCGAATAAAATAATTCAAATTTAAACGAACAATTAAAAACTGTTGACAACATCGGCTTATACTAGGTTCATATTGAGTCAATATTCGTTTATTTGAGTACAATATTTTAAGTGTTCAGACACATAATATACGCAATATTTATTTGACAGTGGTAAACAAAACAGCTGGTTGTTTCAACAACATTATTTTTATTTTGTTTTTTTTTTTTTGTTATGTTGTTTTTTTGTTTTGTTTGTAGTTGTTGACATTTGAGTTGTCAAATATCAATTGAAAGTATTCGGAAAATTGTAATATGCACACTGAACGTACTTATGACAACAGTGCTGTATTTGAAGTTTTACTTAATATTATAACAATTTGCGTATTTATTGCACAATAATTTATTGAAACTTTATAAGTGTCTGTCTGAACATAGTATTACACCCAATATAACCTCTAATCTACAGTAGAGTGTGGTTCGTTATAAACATGACAGACAATGTAAAGAGTAGCGTGGCGTTTCGTTTTCTTTGTCGTATTCTTCGTTACTCTCATCGACATCTTTTTTTTTTACTATTTTTTATTGTTGTTTATTTTTTTTATTATTAAATTCATTAATTTTACCATTTAACGCCTATAAAAATAATTTTATTTGCTACACTGAACGAAAAAATAGGTGTTAAATGGCAATAAGAAAGACAAATAACACACAGTAAATTAAAATGTAAAGTAAAGGGAAAAAAACAATATTCAAGTCAATAAGGAATTGAAGCAAAAAAGAAATGTTTTTCCTTAAAGAGCCTATATTTCAGAAAAAGACAAAGTCACTTAGGGCCATTATTACAACTTGCCGTTAAAATTGGATTTAGTTAAAGGTAACTTTAGCTAAAGTGAACTTTAAAGTCACCTTTAACTTTTTTACGTTATTACAACTTACAGATAAAATAAAGTAAAAAATATGGCAGTGCCGGAGCAATGTCGATAACACTGCTCAACAGCGTTGCCATTTGCCAAGTTTTCCCTTTTTTTTTCAAGTTTTTGGAGATGCGAAAAAGTTTTCATTAAATTTGTTTTCTAACAAAACAAGTTTTTTCGACAAAATTAAATTTAAAATTTTTTTCAATAAATTCAGTATTAAAACAGGAAAATATTTACATTTTTAAATAAAATATTGTGTATTTTATTAGTCCCGGACAAAAAGCGCAAAAAAACACCAACAGAGGGTACCGGGCTTCGGAATGTTGGTACTTTTGTAGTTTTTTTTGTAAAAAAAAAAGTTTTTTTTTTCCAGAAATAAAGTTTAAAAAAAAATCTGGCAACGCTGTTGCTCAAGTAAACAAGTTTTTTTTAAAAACGCAGTGGCAACGACGGGCTTCTTTTTTCGGTTGTATATGCTCATTTTGTTTACATTTGAAGTCGCCATATTGAAAGTAATATGCATATAATATGGCAAGTTCAAGCATAAACTTAACTTTAAAAGTTAGAGGTAAGATGATCTTCCCTTTAGCTCAACGCTTACGTCTACCTTATTGTAGACTTATAATAATGAATTATAATAATGAAAAACAATTTATCTGCCCGTTAAAATCCTCCCTTTAGTTAAAGGCAAGTTGTAATAATGGCCCTTAGATTGTTAAGTGGAAAGTTGCGTTAAGAACCTTCAACTTCTCGACACCCTTTTTTAAATGGATTTTTTGGTATTTCCCATAACAAAATCTGACTTTCAAATTAACAAATTTTTCAGTGAGACTACGATAACAAATTTCAAATAATTTTTGCCTGTATTACTTTGTCTTCATGATGTGTGTATTCAGAACCTTTTTAAATTTGTTTTCTTTTTTATGCGTGCAAACATTTCAATTGCCACAACTAAATTAGATGCTGGTTAAACAATATGTTTTCAATCAATTAAATTGTCAGTAAATATATTAAAATGAACATCGCAGCTCTATTGACAAAAAAGTCTTAATGGTTGGCAGAAATCACAAAAAAAGAAATCATAATAAAATTACGCGATCATAGAAATAAAACAAATTTTGTCCATAGGCAACACTATTAAAGTCTTCTGGTAATAAGAGAGCGGTTACAAAATGAGCGTAGTTAACAGAAAAACGGAATGATTTTCAGATAAAATTTCCGCGATGTTCAGTAGCTTTTATATCCGATTTATAATAAGAATCGTTTCCACTTAGACCAGTCTATGTGTGTCATCGTATTCCTCGCTTATCATATTCTATTTAACTAAAGAGGCGTTTCTGTGCATCATTAGAAAGAGTCCTCTAGCCTAAACCCTCTTCTAAACGAAGACAGCTAACTTCTGACAGCTCTTCTTGGACGTGTTCCTCCAATTACTGTGCAGTGAAACATGAAGTGAGAGACGGTGGCTTGATCCTTCTCCGAGTCGCTGCCTCAATAGAAATTACGAAATGCACGCCTAGCTGACTGTTATACCCCATAAGACAACGTCCCGTAAGGAATTGAGATAAGAGGTAGATTTTCGATAAAAAAAAAAAAAACGAAAACCACGATCATGTCCGCAGTTCGAATTTTCTACGATACTACAAATCCAATCCACAGCTTTGACTATTCTTTTGCCTTAGTTTTGACAACAATTGACACTGCTAAACGAATGGTTTTTGTCTATGCTAGTGACATTTAAATTTATTACCATGAGCCAGCCAACTGGCTTAATTTTATTGTTTTTATTTTCTATTTTGTTAAAGTTTCAATAAAACTACAAACCAAAATTATATTTTTCTATTTCAATTGTATGGCTTTCATTATAATTAGCAAGTATTTGTTTATTTAATTTGGCTTTTTTTTAATTATTTATTGATAACGAAAACAAAAATTTTTATAACAAAAAAAAAAGAAATAGAAAAAATTTATAATTAATGAAAGTTTCCATGGTTTAATAAATACCAGAGATGGGAAAACTTAAATGATGTGTAGTAAGACGATATAGTATTCATCGTTAATTGTTAGCAGGCGTCTACTTTTGACACTGCTTTATCTCAGGTGTGAAGTGGTGGATTCATATCTCATCCATGGCTTTAAATAGGCACAAAAACATGGCCTGTATTAAAGTAAAACTTCGCCAAAAGCTCTATTCTTCAGCGGCTGTGATCATCCGCTATCAGTTTGTGAGTTTTCTGAACCATTTTTGAAGTGATTTTCGAATTGGGAAATCATACGGCTTCGTTTAAACTCTTTTAGCTTCCAAACCTTTCTTAAATTACATAACACTTCACAGACATGGCAAGTTCTAGATCCGAAAATTATAAAGGATCCGCCAAATAACTTTTTTTTTTGAAAATGCTTTAAAAAAAAAAACTACGGAATATTTTCTAAAATTTCTTTTTTTATTTGAAAGTACAATCCTTCCGGTTAATAATGGAAAATAATTTCATTCAAATAGCTGCCTCGTCTGGCCATGCAGTAGCCTACACGATCGGATGCCGATTTTGGCAAAAAAAAAAAAATTATCTTTTCAGATGAAGCTCATTTTGATCTTGGCGGGTATGTAAACAAGCAAAATTGTCGCATTTGGGGCACAGAAAACCCGCACGCATACATTGAAAAGCCGACGCACCCAAAACGAGTCACTGTTTGGTGCGGATTTTGGTCCAGAGGCATAATTGGGCCATTTTTCTTCGAAAATGAGCAAGGAGTGGCCGTTACAGTCAATGGCAATCGTTATAGGGCCATGTTGAACGAATTTTTGTTCACAAAAATTGAAGAGGAGGATATTGGCAACATTTGGTTTCAACAGGACGGCGCTATGTGCGCCGATGATTTGCGCCCTGTTTTTGAAGATCGCATTATCAGCCGCAGAGCTGATATCGTTTGGCCACCTCGGAGCTGCGATTTGACACCGTTGGACTATTGTTTGTGGGTTGCCGTCAAAGGTAAGTGTTACGCCGACAAGCCAGAGACAATTGACGCTTTAAAGGACAATATTCGTGAAGCCATTGGTGAAATACAGCTGCACACAATCGATAATGTGCTTAAAAATTGGACCGATTGTGTAGGCTACTGCATGGCCAGCCGAGGCAGCCATTTGAATGAAATTATTTTCCATTATTAACCGGAAGGATTATACTTTCAAATAAAAAAAGAAATTTGAGAAAATATTCAGTAGTTTTTTTTTAAAGCATTTTCAAAAAAAAAAGTTATTTGGCGGACCCTTTAGTAGACATGACAATGGCGTTGCAAAAAAAAGAATAGTTAAGAAAGAAATAGTACAACAAGACCATCTAGAAAGGATTTTACATACAAAAATATGAACAAAAGGCCCACCACATATTTGTTATTTTAGAAACTTCTCCCAGTTACCAAAATAAGATGACTTCGAATATAGAAAAAGAGTTGAGTAGAACAAGTAGAGAAGAAAAATGTAGAGCAGTATAAAAGAGAGTGGCGCAGGAAAGAGATATGTGAAGGTAACTGGTCCTAGGATAGGGTAGGTTTGACTAGAATAGAGCAGGCTATAGTAGAATAATTGTAGACTATAGTAGCCTAGAGTAGAGTGTAAATGGAGTAGACTATAGAATAGATAGAATCGAATAGATAAGAACAGACTAGAATGGATTACAGTCAATGAGATAAGATTAGATCAGTCTAGCAAAGTCTAGAATAAAATAGGCTAAGTGCTGACTAAATAACAATAGACGACAATGAAATAGACAACTGGATTGGATTACAGTATAAAAAAGTATTGTAGATCAGAGCGGTTTAGATTAGACTTGAATAGAGTACACCTGACTAGGACAGATCATACAGATTAAACTTGAGTAGAGTAGACTACAATAGACTTGAGTAGGCTATACTGGAGCATAATAGACGATATCAGGCCTGAGATAGTAGAGTAATCTAAAACAAGCTAGAGTAGAGTAAAATAAACCGAAGAAGTCTTAGAAAAAATAGACCAAAACAGACAAACTACACTAGAAAATACTAGAGTACTGTAGTCTAGTAAATGTTAAAATAGAAACGTTTAGACTAGAGAGGGCTTGAGTAGAAAAGAAAAGAGTAGAAGGGGAGCAAGACCTTGAGATAGATTTCTTCAAGAGAAGGTGAAGTGTCTTCAGATCTTGATAATAGAATTTCAATGCATGGTATTCTTGGCCGACAGTTGAAAAGTTTCTACTGCTAAAAACTGGGAACAGAAGCATAGAACATACAACACAATCCAGCCAACCTCCTTAACTTGACAGCACAAAAACCTTTGTGCAAGATTTCTACATCACAGTAAAAAGTCTGGGTTTCATTTTAAAACTCAGCGCTTTTCATTATATACTATTTTGTAATTAATTTTAAATTTAATTCCAAAATAGTTTATTCGTGAAACCTAAAAAGAATTGTGCGACTTTTTTAATAATTACTTGGAATAAAAATAATACCAAAAGTTGAATTTTGTTTTTTTAATTGAAAAAAAATATATTCCTTGTCGAATATATTTAATATCGAAACAGGCATTAAAAATATTTCTCTCTTTATTTTATTACTTTAAGTTTTACTATAATGCCAAAAAAGAATAAAAATTCTCTCTTTTAATAATATTATTCTTTTAAGTTTACAAATAACACCTAAAAAGAACTAAAACCCTCTCTGTTTCAATTAATTCAACAATTAATACCGTTAATGGTATTAAATTAATGCTTTTTATACCATGTGGTTTAAAAGTGTGGAAAAGCTAATTCATTCAAAGACAATTTGCGTTTCAGTATGTAAGTATGTAAAAATTAAAAGTGGTGGAAAATTTTTTATTGTAAAGATTTGTGATCCTGAAAGTGAGGAATTCACTTCAAATGGAATAATAATTTCAGGTAAGTATTGAATACAAGTTTAATTTATTGATATGGCCTAAAAGCAACAAAATCTATCTTGAGTCTACCAAGATATTAGAGACATTTTTATGGTAACGCTATGCACCAAATTGTCCATGTGAATCTCAGATATTTTTTTACATTTTTAGTAATAAACAAGCTGAATTTAGAAGTAGAAGGAAAAGAGCTGCAATTTAATGATCGCGATGGTGCCGAAATTGATTTTGAAGTGCTCCCAGGAATAATTTTGCAATATACATAGATGCAGCAGCAGTTTTTTTTGTCGAGTTTTGCTTAGACGGAAGAACAACCAAAAGTATAAACATTAAAAAGCTAAAGTAAAATTTTATTAATTCACTTCAATTTTAATATAGCGTTTTTATTACAGGAATTGGAATCTTATCTTAAAAATGGTGATTATTCTGCAATATTAAATGAATATTCAGCTAAAAAAAACCCTGAGTGACTCTTCCCGACGATGTTTGGTACGTGAAGCTATTAACTTTTTTTATTTTTAAGGTCATATGAAAGTTATGGGATTAACTCAAGAGAGTACTTAGTAACACCCGATATTCTAGAACAATAAGTAGAATTGTATTATCTAATTTAAGATTAATTAAAAAAAATAAAAATAACAAAATGCAATAAAATTTGTTTTATTTTAAGCTGTGAAATTTTACAAACATGGTATTATATTAATTCTGTCTAGGTTATAAGCAACACCAATCATGCATACAATTTATTCAGTGGGGTATCAAAATTTACACCTACTGAAGAATACTATTCATTCCGGATGGTATGAATACAATTCTTATTTATATGTATACAAAATAACACTTTAAATGGTATACAAAGTATACGATATGGTATAACATCAATTCTTTTAACATATTATTTATATATTGCGGTAGTTTAATTTGAATACCGAAGGAATAATGAAACGTAATTCATTTTAGTGTTATTATAATGCTCTGAAAAAATGAGTACAAATATATCTCTCATTTAGTCTCTTTAAATTCATGCTATACTGGTGTAAATTTAATTCATTTTTGGGTTTGTTATATATAAACACCAGCTTGGTGTAAAAATTAACCAAAAACTTTTTACTGTGATCTTCTGTAGGCATCCAAATTAAACGATGATGTTGCGGCCTTTCAGCCTTTCATTTCGATACTTCCGTTACTCATCTCATGTTTAAGAGCGATTGTAGATTACATTCGATGTATAAGGCTGAAGAAATCTAAGCTAACATCGATTCAATCGTTTTACTGATTATTTAGCCCCTAAAGTGGCAAGCAAAAAGGTATTATTGTAGGTTTTCTTTTAAATTTTTAATTTCCAATTCATTAATATTTCGCTTATCATTATGCGTATGTATGTACATACATATATAAAAAAAACCGAATTTTTATTATGATGAATTAACAATAAAATTATAAAAAAACAAAACAAAAAAACTTATTTCTTTCAAATGAAAAATTATTGTGATGGATTAATTTTAAAAACTGCGAAACACCTGAAACTACAGTCTCTATTATTTCAATTCAATGGTTATGAATTTGTATATTAATTTTAAAGTAAAAAAAAATTTAAAAAAAAAAAATTATTTGCTGGAAAATAACCGTAGAATTGTTGTTTAAATTGTGCAAGTAATTAAAAAAAAAAATTTATTTTTTTTTTTTTATATATTTAAACAAGTGTTTTTGATGCTATTTTTAATAAACAATGAATTATTTTTAAAAGCTTAGGAAAACTTTATCCATGACTAATTAGTTTAAATAATTACGATATCAAGAGTATCTTTCTTCTGGTCTAGCAGATAATTAGAAAATAGACATTGAAATGGAAAATTACTCAAGGCCCTTACTTCTCCACCATATTATGTGGAAAACGGGAAAGCTTTCAAACCCATATCACGGGGCAAAGTCGGTTGTTGAATCATTTCGAAATACATACTTGAATCTTATATTGTCCATTACCGATTACCCGATGACTGTATTTCTATTCAGGCTAAAATAATTGCTATTCACCCTTATTCTGGTTGTCGGCGTCGACGTCGTCTTGCGTCGACAGTTTAAAATTGGTATTCTGTTTGTCGTTATTGACAGTTATAGATGACTGTCGACACACATTTGGTATTCTGTGAGTCAATACGCCGTCGATATTGTGTTGTGTCGACTCTGATTTTGTCGACTCTGATTTTATCGACATCATTTTTGGTAACGACGACGACGACGACAACCAGAATAAGGGTGATTATAATTGCTGACGCTGTGCAAATCAGGTAGTATTAGTTTGGTATAGATTTTGTAAATCAGAGGCTATATTCCCTTCAGAGATACCCTTTCGCAATCTTAGCTATGATGTACGTGTAAATATGCGTATACATATCTCTATTAGGTATTCTCTTAATGGTTTCTGGACACGGGAACATTAAAGGTAAAAAAGGTAAAGCAATTGCAAAGGCGGGTACAATCAGCGTTGCCAGATTTTTTTTTTTTTTTTAAACTTTATTTCTGGGAAAAAAAACCTTTTTTTTACAAAAAAAAAAACTTGTTTTCTACAAAAGTACCAACATTTTGAAAGGAAATTCCGGAGCCCGGTATCCTCTGTTGGTGTTTTTTTTGCGTTTTTTGTCCGGGACTAATAAAATACACAATATTTTATTTAAAAATGTAAATATTTCCTGTTTTAATACCGAATTTATTGAAAAAAATTTTAAATTTAATTTTGTCGAAAAAACTTGTTTTGTTAGAAAACAAATTTAATGAAAACTTTTTCGCATCTCCAAAAACTTGAAAAAAAAGGGAAAACTTGGCAAATGGTAACGCTGGGTACAATAGAAAATTCGAAAGAATTTATAAAAGCTGATCTGTAAGAATCTTTAACTCTGTGCATAGAGATCAGACAAAATAGATTTGCGTTAAACCTAACCGGTGGCCATCTTAGGCATCTCATAGCGGTTATAAAGGGACAATGCCCTCTGTATACAAACACCCAGTAGTTCCGTATAACTCACAATGTCTTCTGCAGAAGATTTAATGACGAGAATGAAGAGGAGATCATTTCATCATGTTATTGTGCGGTAACATGAGATTGGGCAACTTGGCAACCACAAATTTATGACCTGAACGTATCCAGCCAAAGGTGATTTGAATAAAATTCACACTTTCAAGAAACTATCAGGATAGTTGAGAAATACCAGCCCGAACTTATAGATCATTGGCGGAATAGATACTATAGTAATAGAAATAGTGTTACCACAGGATCTTAGATAAATACCAAAAGACCAAGAGACCAAATAATATGTTCAAAACCAAGGCCATGTTTTTATTTACTTCTTGAAAAGCTTTAAAACTATTATAATGAACGTTCACCTTTGACAACCCAGCATTAATAGAACCAGACAAGCCTACGATCAAATACCGCCAGTATAGAACTCCCAAAACAGTTTATGCCGCACTATACTGAATATTTCTAACAGCTGTATGAAATTAGTTGCACAGTAGCTGGATGCGGGCTCAGGGCAATTCAGATCTTTGTCAAACGATGCCTGAGAAGAGTCCAGGGAATTTTCTATAAAACATAGAAAAGAGTGAAGATAAACTAATCGTGGAATAAGCGGAAGCCACTTGTAACGGATGCAAGACAATGGGGCTCAATTGTTAAGGCGTAGGAGCATTGGCAATTTTTATATAAAGGGCTATCCATTTCGTGGTTTCAAAAGTATGGGACTGGAATTCTACATCTGTCAAACTAAGTTGTGAAACCAATTTTTTTCTTTTCAGTTGAAAGTCTGACATTGACGAAAATGGATCGCTTAACTATCACACAACGCATAAAAATTATCAAAACCTACTAAAAAAATGGTGATTCTGCCACAGCCACGTATCGAACAAAATTTTCTTCAGCGAAGAAGCACATTTCACACTCGGTGGGTATGTTAATAAACAAAATTGTCGTATTTGGGGTCCTGAGAATCCTCAAGTAATTGAAGAGAGGCCATTACATCTAGAAAAAGTCACTGTTTGGTGCGCTCTTTGGTCCGAAGGTGTGATTGGACCTTACTTCTTCGAAAACGACGATGGAACGACTGTCACCGTCAATTCTGAGCGTTATGGTCATATGATAACCGACTTTTTTTTGCCTGCTATTGAAGAATACGACTTGGAGAATATGTGGTTTCAACAAGACGGTGCCACATGCCACACAACTTGAGCGAATATGGCTTTATTGCAAGAGACATTTCCTGGCCGCGTAATTTCTCGTCGTGACGATATCAACTGGCCACCAAGATCATGCGATTTGACACCATTAGACTTTTTTTGTGGGGCTACGCGAAAGACCGTGTTTATGCAGATAAACCTTCAACTCTTGAGCACTTAAAAACCAACATTCGTCAAGTTATGGCTGAGATACCGCCCAATATGTGTGAAAAAGTAGTCGAAAATTACCTCAAAAGAATCAATGCTTGCAACACTTCGCGTGGAGGTCATTTAAATGATGTAGTGTTTCACACATAATGTCAACGTTCAAACTTTGCAATACAAAAGAAATATCATGAAAAAAATATTTTATATGTATTTTATTTACGTTTACTTTTGAAACCACGAAATGGATAACCCGGTATATTAAGGCGGCTGCAAATTTAACCTAACTGAAGCTTACTTCAAGAATATTTTGATGTCAAAGCTTTTAATACATACGTTAGTTAAATAGGCCTCAGTTATAAAAATATAGGAATTTCAATTCTTAAAAAGTAAATATCATTCCCTTTTCAATTTCCTTCAAATGCTAATAACTAAGTAAATAGGCGTCCTTACTAGAATAGTAACAAATTTTCATTTTACTAGCACACTAGCAGGAGAGTTCAGTGACAAATTTTTTTCAAATTGTTCCTGGTCAATAGGCCTTTAATTACACGGTGCGACAGTGAAAATACACCGGAGCAACTACATAGTCTAAGTTATTCACTAGGTTGAGTAGAACTCAAAAATACCTTTTTTATTTTTCTCGAACACTCCAAACTTGTTTTATTTGACAAAAACCTTGTTTTTGATCTTTTCACACAAAATTATTGATTATCCAAATATGTTTGAACCTATTTTAAAAATCCAAAGTTTTTTAGAAAGGGGAGAGATTAGGCTTTAAAACGGTATACATAAACGTTTTATCCAAACTTATATGTTATGAGTTTTGATGGGGTAAACTTGGAAAATATAATTTTTTTCTTGTTTTTTCAAGTTTAGCTTTCCTTAATTGCAAAATTTAATTAAAAACTATAAAACAAGTGGAGATATTCTTAAAGGCCACTCTCTTGTGAAGAGATTGACACTTCGTTTGATCAAATCGTTTGATTACCGTAGTTATAATTCAAATAGTATAACAGTGATGTCGTATTCTTTATATATGTGATCTTATCAAATAAACTTTCAGTTCAAAAATTTTCAAAAGAATTTGGATTTTGATTGTTTATCGCACAATGTGTCAATTTGCACGACTTCCAGAAGTCGGATAATATTTGTGTTTTTTGCAAATATTATTATTTCTCTTTGCGCAATCATTGGTCAACTTCTGGTGATCGCTCAAACGTGAAATTGATACATTTTGTGATAAACAATCAAGATCCATCAAAAATTCTGAAAATTTGTGAACTAAAAGTTAATTTGATGAGATGACATATATAAAAAATATAACACGACTGTTATACTATTTATATAATAACTACGGTAATTTTTGTCCGATTTGATCAAACTGAGTACTAATCTCTTCACAAGATAATGCACTTTCAGAATGTCATTACTTATTTCATATTTTTTAAGTAAAGTTTGCTACTATGAACGGACAATCTTGAAAAATATGAAAAAAATTCGCATTTTCCAAGTTTACCTCATCAAATCTCATAGCATATTAAGTCAAATAATAGATATATGTATACCATTTTAAAGGTCCATCTCTCCCCTTTTCAACAAGATTTAAATTTTGGAAATTGGGTCAGAAATGTTTGAGTAATCTAGAAATTTGTGCGTAAAGTCTAAAAAAAAACAGTTTTTGTCAAATAAAAAAAGTTTGGAGGGTTCGAGAAATATAAAAAAAAATATTTTTGAGATCTACTCAACAAAACTCACAACCTACACTATGTCATTAGCCGGATGTATTTAATTTTTTTCATTTTGACGCATAGTGTTATTATAAATATATCTTAATTGCATATATTTTTTACTTACTTTTCCTGTAAGATCTTTTCCATTTAACTCCACTGCCATTGTAATTTTTTTTTCAATTTTCCACTTTTTTTTTAAATTTTCAAGAATTAAATTTTTAAGGAGATGTTTAAAATTAATTTCTTTCTTTTTTTTTATTAAATCGCAAAAAATTCTTAAAACATCTTTTAGTAAGGCTTTAAATTTTAAACAAATTCCTTTTAGGCTTTTTAGGGAAATATATTTTTTTTTATTTAAAACTTCGTTGATATTTAAAAATAATTTCTTTTTTCCTTTTATTAAATCGCAAAAAATTCTTAAAACGTTTTCTATTAAGGCTTTAAATATTAAAGAAATTCCTTTTAGGCCTTTTAGGGAAATATTTTTTTTTTTTTTTTAACACTCATACGCCTTCGTTATGAAAAGAATTCTACTTGAATTGATGAAAAATTTTAAAAATTATATTAAAAAAAAATATAAAAAATTATTTAAAACACGAAAAGTTAACCGTAATAAAGCCAAGTCAAGAAGCACTGGTAATGGCAAAAATGCGTTTAAACGTTGTGTACGATTCGTTTGCCAAAAAGCACAACAAAAAAAAAATTAAAAAGAAGAATTGACTCTGAAATTTGTATTTTGTCCCCAACATTGTCACACGAGAAAAACTGTAGAAATTGTTTTACTTTTTTTCTACTTGATACACCCCCTTTCCCACTACCCGCCATTCACCAAACTTAAGACCAAGTAATTATGTACATACGTGTAGAATTAAGCCATTTGACCAAATAGATGTGCGACAACAGATACAGCTGCAGTATCAGTAGATATGAGATACAGAGAGGAACGAATAATAACAACAACAACAACAAATTGATTAAACAAATAGAATCAACAGTAATAATCGTTTACGCAAATGTTTAATAAACAAATTTAATTAAAAACACTACCAATTCATATTCACCGTTAATACCAAAAACAAACAAACAAAAACAATATAAACAAGCAAACAAAACGCCGTAACATCATCCTTAAAGTGTAAGGAGTGCGCACAAAAAAAATGGGCCTACTTTTAAGCTTATAATTTTTATCATAATTGAAAAAAAAATTAATACCGTTGCATTGTTTTTGTTAGTCATCTGTTTCAAAATCCACGTGCTAAATGTCATTGCAATAGCAAAATTAGTTTTTTGAAAATGGGCACCCAACAAGAATGTCGTAAAAAATAATTGAAATTTTCGATGAAAAACCGCGCCGCTTACAAAAAACGATTGCTAGGCTCGCAGGTGTTAACCAAAAAACAGTTTCTAAGGTAAGAATAAAACTATATAAGGAGTCTTTAAGTATTGAGAGAAAGCGTGGAAGTGGAAGAAAAAAAGGATTTGCCGACCAAAACAAAGCAAGTAAAATAATACGTATTTTTCAAAAAACACCCTAACATGTCTGGAAGAAAAGTGGCTCAAAAAGTTGGATGCTCTGAGACCTTTGTCAGAAAAAAATTTTATACACAAAAGAATTCAAATATTATTTACTTTAATTGAAATATAAAACGAAAAAAATCCGCCACTTAGTTTTATTTCTATAACGAAAAGTGTAAGTCAAGTTTTTTTCGTGCGCACTCCTTAATTGTGGCAGTTAAAAAACGTCAATTGAAATCGGAAAAATAAATAAGAAACCTTTTAAGAAATAAAGCCGACAACCGACAAAGCTAAAGAATCGGCAGCGAAGGATTAAATCGACAAATTAATTTTAAAAAAATGTGTTAAAAAAAAAGGAAAAGATTAACACTTAATGGAACCGAAGAAGATCTAAAACAAAAAACTAAACAAGGCATACAGAATCTATAAATAAGACTTTGAAACTAAACCCTTACCGCTGCAAGTTTTTTTTTTTAGCTCATTTCACAAAGTATTTTTACTGCCTCTATTTCCCGTTGGCAAAACCAGTCTTAATTGTCCTCTGGGAATTCCAATTGGAGCCTGCTCAAGTTTTTTTGATAGTGTTTGCCTAGCAAATACACTAAATTCGTCCCGGTCATCGGTTGACAAAGCTCTGAAATATCCTGAGATCACAACAAACTACATTCTATGATTCGTATCCGTGTGTGAAGTCACAGCTTTTAAAAATTTTCAATATAGACCGTCGTGAGCTTTGCCGACAGTTCCGCACTGAGTGTAGATGAGTGTGATGCTATTCTGGCCCTGTTAATGTGCGTTTCAATGTCCTCTTATGAGCCGTTGTAATAGTACATACATACCTAATTGGTCATTACAACCAGCGTTGCCAGATTTTTTTTTAAATAAAACTTTATTTCTGGAAAAAAAAAAAACTTTTTTTACAAAAAAAACTTGTTTTCTACAAAAGTGCCAACATTTTTAAAGGAAATTCCGGAGTCCGGTGCCATCTGTTGGTGTTTTCTTGCGTTTTTTGTCCGGGACTAATAAAATACACAATATTTTATTTAAAAATGTAAATATTTTCTGAATTTATTGAAAAAAATTTTTAATTTAATTTTGTCGAAAAAACTTGTTTTGTTAGAAAACAAATTTAATGAAAACTTTTTCGCATCTCCATAAACTTGAAAAAAAGGAAAAACTTGGCAAATGGCAACGCTGATTACAACCCTTTAGTCTGGATTACGACCCAGCTTCACACATCACTTATGTATGTTGTGTCTGATAATTTTATGCATGAGTGGCGGGACCCACATTTTGAAGTCGACTCCGAACGACAGATTTTTGAGAAACTTTTTCATGGCAATTTTGTTTGCTCTCAGAGTTTTTGCCAGAAATCTGCTGAGAGAAAGTCGCCGAAGAAATATTTTTTTATATTTCGTTTAGTTGGAGATGCCTGGCCTAGGGGGGTTTGTACCGAGGCCTTACGTCCAATAAGCCAACACACTACCTACTAGACTACGGCGACTACTGTTGTAATAGTGCTCCCTAGATAGTATTCCGACATTCATATACAAGGATACGATTAGTAACGTAAGTTGCTCTGGTACTTCTCTACACGAAGTGCATTCACCATTCTAGGATCTACTTTGTTGTAATTCCAGGATTAATTTTGTAAAAGATTATAAGCATTATAATGGGGAACACAGTAGGCACATTCTTTTATACAAAATCTTTTTGGAGTTTATTTTAAATTAAATGAATTTACAAATCGCAAATCCATACTTTTTCTTGTAAGAGGTGCCAACTCTCTTTTACTTCCTATTCACATTTTCCTTCAATATACTCTGTGATCAGCGTTTCCAGTATTTTTTTTTTTTTAACTTTTTATTTTTGGAAAAAAAAACCTTGTTTTTACAAAAAAAAAAACTTGTTTTGTACGAAAGTACCGAACTTTTAAAAGAAAATACCAGAGTTTGGAGTCTATTGAAAAAAGTTGTTTTGTTTGAAAGCAAATTTATTGAAAAATTTTTTGCATCTCAAAAAAACTTGGAAAAAAAAGGAAAACTTGGCAAATGGCAACGCCGTCTGTGATTAAAATACAATTGACCTCTCGTCTACTCCTTCTTTTATTATTAAAACAATGCCTCTTCAAAACTACCTGTTGTAAATGAAAACAAACAAATCAGCCAACTCATCTACCAACCCACACAACAATATATTAAAAAATGTAAAAAAACATGTATGTATGTATGTACATATGTATGTGTATGTTATTCTTATCATTGCCTGCCAGGGTATGTAAACAAAAACCAAAACAAACACTTATAAACGAATAATACAATAACAAAAGCAATAACAATAACAATGAAAGAAATTAAATCAAAACAAATAAATGATTGACGGTAAACAAAAAAAAATCAAATGTAAACAAACAAAATATTAAACGGTATTTATTTAAATTAAAGTGGTCAAGTGCCTTCTTAAGAGTTAAACTACAAGCATGTTTATTTAAGAGTACAAGACAAGACAAGAGAGAACGTAAATAACAACAGTGTGTTTATTTAAGAGATAGCCAAGACAAAAACCTTTGTAACTACAACAACGTTGTCTATTAGAGGAATTTTAAAAATCGCTAAAATAAGCAACAAACATAATGTTTTCTAATGAAAAAAAAAAGAAAACAATTAAATATTTATACATTTTGTAATAAAAATTAAATCATTTTCTCTTATTAATTCTTAAATAATTTTTTTATAACAAAATATGTTTTTAAAAACTAATCGAAACGTGTAATAATTATTAAAAAATTAATAAATTCTGTTTATACGGTCGATGTTGATCGACTTTTATTTTAATTAATTGAAACTTAACAATTTAAATGCTTATCTCAAGCAAAATCTCAAATAATTTATGAATTTTATTGAAATAAAAAAAAATTTTATTCGAAAGCAAAGAATTTATAAGGCGGTAGCTATGCTAGAAGGTCTAAATTTATAGTTTTTAGGCTGTCATAAATTATATAAAATCATTTATTAATATTTAATGCCTATTCATTTCTAAATTATAAATTATTATAAGAAATTTAAAAAATAAAATAAATAAAAAGATGAGAAGAAAAAAGGGGAATAATGAATAAAATAATAAAAAGTAATTGTAACAACAAACAAATTTTGAACAAATTACATCATTCTATAAAAAATGAAGTCAAACATGTGCTTCCCATAAGTAACCACTATCATAGTACCAGCTATACTCCAAGATAACTAATAACGTAAGAATTATTTTTAATACAAAATCAAAAAGAACGCTAATAAATTAGCGACTTACAACTAAGCGTTTATTGAATATTAAAAATATAAAAAATTTCGTTCGCATTATTTCTTTTTTTGCGATTTCATTTAATATCTTAAATTTCAAAATTCCTTTTAATATTCATTACAACTCCGCAAAACGGAAGTGTATTAAAAAGAAATCATTTTAACAAATTACGAGTACGTTACAGTGATGACAGTAAAATTAGCAGCGTTAAATATAATTAACTTACATAAACGACTTACTGCATGAACAAGAGCTCTTATGTATATTCTTTAGTGTGGTTTAAGTAAATTGAATTGTTGAGAAGACTATTTTCAGGAAATTAGATCATACCAGATTAGATTTTGTAAGGCTAAATTTTCAGCCGCAAAGCTTACTTGAATCCTATAAGGTCCTGATAATATTATGATGGTGAGGATTTTATCCAAATCATCTTTGGCAAGATATATGTACATATGAAGCCAATTTATTCTAATTACCCAAGAAGTCGTTATTAGGTACTTATTCCTAGCCTCTGGGCCTGTATACTCAATCGCCCATTATAGCAATATCGGTTTGCACTTAAGATTTTAAAATATTTTTTTTAATCTTTCGTTCTATTTAATTACCCGATGCTATAATTTCACTACAGTGGTGTCAGTAAATTATGCTGCGTGATCATTTCTGGCATTTAAATGGCATAGATTCAGATTACATTACAATAATAATGCAATTTAAGGCCATTAAATAACAGCAATAAGACAACAATAACGACAGCAATAACGACAGCAACAACAACAATAACACAACTAAACGGTACAAATTACAAATAAACATGAACATTTTCTTCTGCTTTAAAGCATTTTAATGCGACTCATCATCATCATCAACATCATTAGCCATCAGCATCAGTCTTCTTTATGAATGCAAACCAATACGCACCGTTTTGTAATAATGATGACGTTGGATCATGTGCACTTACATATCTCCCACACACACACTCATCCTTATACATTCCCATGATAAAGAGAATTTATTAATCGTATTACAACAATAGCAATAAGAACAAGCATGACATTTTTCAATATTTATTATCATTACACAATTATTTTGTTGTTGTTGTTATTGTTGTAAGTAAAAAAAATTCTTTGTAATATCATGTAAATAACGGTTTTATTATAATAATAACGATCATTTTTATTATCATTATGACCATAATACAATAAGAATGTGATGTGATGCTGATTTAATTTGATGGCGATTATAATGAACCACGATGTTGGTGTTCTTTAGTTTCTCTGCTGGCTGAAGTGCTTAAAGGTTCATGACCTTTTTCGTATTTTGAAAATATAAATGAAGGATGAGCGCCCTGGTAGTCTAGTGGGTAGTGTGCTAGACTATTAGCGTGAGGGTCGTGGGTTCGATTCCCACCAGAGGCTCTGGTCTGTGACACTATACCGAGCACATGCTCGAAGTTACTCAGCTCGTATATAATTAGAATATAATTTGTAATTGTATTGTAATTAATAAATAAATAAATGAAGGATGTTTGAAAATTTTGAAAGAAATGCAAGGGTCGTCTATCTATCTATTGTAGGGCCGACGAGCTCGCCAGAGCTGGTGCGCTCCTTCCGGAATCCTCTTCTGTTGAATTGGGCATGCCACTTGTCTCGGTCAAGCTGACCATTGCGCAGAAGTTCTTTCGGGACGCCAATCTATCCTGGGTCAATGAGGAGTCCTGCTCCACCGCTAGACTCACCTGGCCCAAGATGGATAGAAGGCGTACCAACCGATTACTTGGTCTCGGCAGTGATGTCATCTCGATTACAGTGGCCGTGCTTACAGGTCATTGCGTCATGGGTAGACACGCGGAAAGAATGAGGCTCCCTTTCAACGACTTCTGCCGTGGATGCAGGTCCGCTGAGGAAGAGGAGACTGTTGTTCACTTTTTTTGTCAGTGCCCGTCTCTTGCTAGGTGTAGGTCAGCTTAACGGAGCTATCATCTATTGACATCAAGGATATAGCTTCGTTCATCAAACTTTCTGGCTGGTTTTCCAGTGCGGGATGCAGGTCCGCTGAGGAAGAGGAGACTGTTGTTCACTTTTTTATCAGTGCCCGTCTCTTGCTAGGTGTAGGTCAGCTTAACGGAGCTATCATCTATTGACATCAAGGATATAGCTTCGTTCATCAAACTTTCTGGCTGGTTTTCCAGTGCGTGGTAGTCCTGCTTTTGTTGTGCAGCCCTTGCGCTGACCAACTTCTTCCTTTTCCCTGATTTTGATGGAACTTGGTTAGTACAGGGACTGCGTTTACCCGTGGCATTACAACGGGCCGCTATGCGTGCTCAAGTGAGCTTTGTGATATCAGAGCTACCACTCCGACCTAACCTAACCTAAGGGTCGTCTAGAACAGGCCAAGTCGGCATGTAATAATGGAAAACTAAGCCGATTTAAATAAAAAATCTTTTAGGCTCTTATTTCGAAAATGTTGATTAATTTTTAAAATTTTTGCAATAGAATCAACAACAATAAGTATTTCTAGTTTATTGGGTACCCACTGTTGAATTGACTCTTAAAAGAAATCACTTTAAAATTGGAACATTCTAATCGAAAATAAAAAATTCTTTTTTGTAACCAAAAACAATGCCTACGTAAGTAATTATTTGAAGTATTTTTTTATTTCTTTTTTTTAATTTTTTTTCTTAGTACAAATAATATGGAGTGACTATCAAACTCGATCGATATTTTATTTCAAATATTTTGATTTATTAGGTACGCTTATAACGGTAGAAAAAAATCTAAAAGTGCCAAATGAATTGGTCAAGGGGAGTGGAGAAAATTCAATATTTTATGGTTGAAGACGAAAAGCAAAAAACCTCAGTTTATAACATAATTTATGTGTTTAACAATTTAATAATGATGGATTAATTTATTCCACTCGCATATTTTATTGAAATTTTAATCAGATTTTTTACTTTTTTTTTTTTTTGATTTGAAAATAAAACTAGAAGCAGGCGGAATAGTTTGTTTGATTTGACTTTTAGATTTAATGAGACTTTATTTATTGTTTTTTGTATTTAACACATTTATTAGAATGGTAATGGTAAGTGAAGTTGAAATGTTCACACTGCTTTTTTTTAATGAAATTTAAAAGAAGGCAAGATAACATCTCTTCGCTTGGAGTTAAGAAATATGTCTTTATCATGATTTATAATTTCGTAATGCTTTTATTTCTCTTGGTTATCATTTGATTTTTTTTTAAATTTTATTGTGTTTTCTTTTCTACAAAGAAAATGTCACCCTCTTACAAGGTACATTAAAAAAATTGCTGATCAACCCTGTCGTAATGTAATTTTTTATTTGAGAAGAACAAAACACAAATTTTAAAAAAGGGTATGCCCTGTGTTTGCCTCTTATTAAAGCCCACTTCACACGGTAATACTTTACGTACGTAAAGTCTAATGAAAAAGTAAAATGAAATTGCATCCGTATGACAAAAAAGAGAATAAAAGTCGTATGATTTATATTTTTTGCGTTTACATGATCGGTATAAGACAATAACAAAGTAAAATGAAAACAGCTGTTACACTTTTTTTCTATGTGTTTACATAAAAATACATCCCTGATCTAATGCGACTTTCTTGTTTTTTGAATCATTTCAAAAAATGAAGAGAGCCATACGACTGTCAAACTTTTCATCCGTATTTTCTCTCAATGTGTGATGGTTTCATTACATAGTTCGTTTAGACGATCACATCCGTACTCTTCTACACAAAATTTTGACAGATCATATTACTTGTGGGATCGTGTAAAGTAGGCTTAAGAAAATAAATGAGGAAATGCCAATTTGTACAAAAGATTTAATTTCAAAATATGTTGTATTTTTTGATTTGTTTTCAATAAAATATGTAAATATGAAAAAGGTGTTGCCAGATCGCTAATTTTTCGACTTAATTTTTTGAGCACTTTTTTTATAACCAAATAAAATTTTTTAACACTGTTCTAACACTGAATACAATTTCTTTTTATATTACTGACCATGTAGCTTTAATAATGTAATGTTTCCTTCATGTTACTGCACAAAACAATTTAAAAATTAACTTCAAAATTGGATAACGATACCAGGCGACTTTTTTCAAATTTCATCTGGTAGCCCTATAAATAAACAAAAGTCATCTGCTTTACAGGGCATTATCAGCACTCTTGATTTATACAGAGCTTAAAATGCAATGCCCTCCACCATTGGCAAGTGCAAATTATTTAGAATAAAACATACCACCCTTTTAGAGGGCGAAACATTTTTAAGAAACAAACACAAAATTGCATTTTTTTTAAATAAAATGCACATTTTTTTGGTAGAAAAGAAAACACCATTAAAGACAATTTTTAAAATTTAAAGAGTAAAGCTAACATTAAAATAAATTTTGTTTTTTGTTTTATTTTTAAAATATATAATTTTTTTTTTTTCTTATTATTACTGATAATTACAGCGTATTGCTAATTTGCCTTCACCTTGTTTAGTACAATTATGGCAAAAAATATAAAAAAAAAAACAAAAATTATTAAATTTTAAATACTTTGTGATAAAATGTACGAAAAAAAAATAGAGGAGGGCTAAATTACTTAGCAACTGGTTACAACATTTTTCTTTTTAAACTACGTTCCATTAAAAAAAAAAAACAAAAAAGTAAAATTTTATAAAAAAAAAAAAAAATTAATACATTTTTGCAATAAATTAAAATGAAAAAAAATATACATATTAATACCAGTTTATTTATTATTTTAAATATTTTTTACGTTTTTTGCATATGAAATGGATTTTGATTGTAACTTATAAATCATGACAATTTTTTAACACAACTCGTGGCTACGATGAAAAAAAAAATGAAAAAAAATATTTTTTTTTACTCAATAGCACCTGTTGTTTAAATATTTTGTTTAACACCTCATTTACTTTTAAGTTCTCTGATGAATACGAAAAAATGCGAAATAAAATAATAAAAAAATTAATAAAAAAAACAAAACGAAACTGAACAGGCAGTCTGTTGATATCATTTGTTTTATATTTTTTAATAAATTTATTCTCTCTTAATTAGTTTATTTAGCGTAATTACTTTATGCATCACAATATTTTGTTAATTGTATCGCATAACATACATATGTACATACTTGTACAAACGGACATACATATGTACATACATACATACAACTCACGTGACAATTTAATTTAAAAACTGTAGCTTTCAATTTTTTTTTAATACCCTACACACGGTTGCATTCGAAATGAGGAATATTTTAAACAGTCTCAAGAAAACAGCCTAAAAATAGGGAGATCATATAAAGTACAGCTACCCAGAGATCTTTCCTGAATCCAGATCTCCAACAGATACAGAAAAACAGCAACGTCGGGACAATAAAAATGGAAATGCTATTTCAAAGAAAATGATATTGCAAATGCAATTATAGGCAAAACTAAGATTCAAAACTATTCAATGGAAACAGATGCAAGATTGTCTTCCGCTCAATCTGTTTGGGCATCCCTATGATCTCTCTCTCTGAAGTCGCCGTGGTCTAGTAGGTAGTGTGTTGGCTTCTTAGACATGAGGCTTCGGTTCAAACCCCAGATCAGGCATCTCCAACTAAACGAAATATGACAAAATATTTCTTCGGCGACTTCCTCTCACCAGATTTTTGGCAAAAACTTTTAGGGCCATTATTACAACTTGCCGTTAAACTTGGGTTTAGTTAAAGGTACCTTTGTGCAGCCCTTGCGCTGACCAACTTCTTCCTTTTCCCTGATTGTGGAGGAACTTGGTCAGTACAGGGACTGCGTTCACCCGTGGCATCACAACGGGCCGCTATGCGTGCTCAAGTGAGCTTTGTGACATCAGAGCTACCACTCCGACCTAAAGGTACCTTTAGCTAAAGGGAACTGTAAAGTTACCTTTAACTGATTTTCGTTATTACAACTTACAGATAAAATAAAATTAAAATATGGCAGTGCTGGAGCAAAGTCGATAAAACTGCTCAATTAAACAAGTTTTTTTTTCAACGCAGTGGCAACAGTGGACTTCGTTATTTTATTGTATATGCTCATTTTGTTTAAATTTGAAGTTGCCATATTGAAAATAGTATATGATATGGCAAGTTCAAACATAAAGTGACCTTTAAATGTTAAGGTAGGATGATCTTCCCTTTAGCTTAACGATCACTTCTATCTTATTGGATACTCATAATAATGAAAAACAATTTATCTGCGCGTTAAAATCCCCCCTTTAGTTAACGGCAAGTTGTAATAATGGCCCTTAGAGTAAATAAAATTGCCATGAAAAGTTTTTCACAAATCTGTTGTTCAGAGTTGACTTTATACTGTAGGTCCCAGCACTTATGTATAAAAATTAACGCTCACAACCTAAGAGGTGTAAGAAACTAGGTCGTAATCCTGACAAAAGAGTTGTAATGACCAATTATGTATGTAAGTAGATAAAATCTCTCTCTTTCATACCTGTAGCCTTGACAAAATTCAGCATGTTACCGGTGTCTCTGAATATACAGTGCCCGTTCAAAAGGTTGATTTTTATCCTCAGGCTACTCCTGAATACCTGCGTTTATAAATTTCCTTTCTTTATAATTAACCAACAAAATTGTTTCAACCGCATTTGACTTGACAAGAGTCTCTGACTCACTTTGTCTTTTCTTTCACTGAATAAGCTTTCCAAACATTTCTTCCTACTCTACGAAAAGGTTTTGAATCTATCAGCGGAATAAAAGCACCCTTCCTCGCAAGCTCATCTATCTACTAATTGCCGTGAATTTCCACACATGATTAAACCTATTGAATGTCACTGGGAAAAGGAGATTATGTTAAGAAATTTCAAGGTTTTTTTTTTTGCCTGACTCATTTTGAGACCACCCTCGAACATTTTAGGAAAACTATACTAAGGTGCGCCAATAAATACGTTCTTTTTGCACCAAAGTTTTATGAGAATACTACCACAAGATTAAAATTCTCAAAGGATTATAAAAAATTAGTCAAAATAGTTCCCAATATAGACTTTGAATAAACAATTAGTCAACCAGATATTTTTAAACAAAATTTAAAATTGTATATAATATAAAAAGTAAATATTTTAAATAAAAAAGAATATAAAATTTAAATTAATTGAAAAAACTTACCAAAGTATGTGTATAGCCTAAGCCCTCCTCTTCATCGTCTGGCACTATATCCAAGGGGGTGCCATTTGGTTGCACACGTACTGGGTGTACGGTAAATTTTGGTACCACCAGTAGAGATTCTTTGGCACTTGCATTATCCATAATATTTCGAGATTTCATTTTGATTTTAAGTTTTTTTTTTATCGTTATTGTTTAAATACTTTAAACTTTTATTTCAAAATATTTATTGTTTAAAAAAAATATCACAATTAAATTCGTATTGGTTAGCCCAAAAAGATAAAATAAATAAAATTAAGTAGACACAGCACCGAAAAATCTAAAATTAAAAAAAAAAACATGCATTTATTTATTTGTTTTTTACTTTTAAAAATGTTTATAGTATAATATGTAAGTTAAAAAGTAATAACTATAAAATTTTTAAACAATACAATCATTTCTTTATTTAAATTTTAATTGGAAAATTATTTTAAATAATTTTCTTTTGGTTGTTAAGATTTTTTTTTTATTAAAATTGAATTAAGATTAAAAAATTTATTTTAATTCCGTTTTATTCTATCATTGTTTTACTCCTTTTTAGATGTTTTATTTTTTTTTTCGGCTACTTTTATTTGTTAAAATTTTAATTTGTTTTTTTTTTAAATTTCTAATAAAAATTTTTAAACTTTAAATATCGGGTCCTCCATTTAACCTTTTTTTTTCAACTAGTGCTTATTTCGTGAATGGTAACACTTAGCTCATGTCTGATTTGACAGATAATTAGTTTTATCCTTCCGCTGAACAAATATGGTTGTGTATACGCTTGAACAACAACGCTAAGTGGGCCTGCGATCGACTTACAGAAGATGCCGATTTTGGCAAAAAAAATCATCTTTTCAGATGAAGCTCATTTTAATCTTGGCGGGTATGTAAACAAGCAAAATTGTCGCATTTGGGGCACAGAAAACCCGCACGCATACATTGAAAAGCCGACGCACCCAAAATGAGTCACTGTTTGGTGCGGATTTTATTCCAGAGGCATAATTGGGTCATTTTTCTTCGAAAATGAGCAAGGAGTGGCCGTTACATTCAATGGCGATCGTTATCGAGTCATGTTGAACGAATTTTTGTTCACAAAAATTGAAGAGGAGGATATTGGCAACATTTGGTTTCAACAGGACGGCGCTAAGTGCCACACAGCCGAAGCTACACTCGATGATTTGCGCCCTGTTTTTGAAGCTCGCATTATCAGCCGCAGAGCTGATGTCGTTTGGCCACCTCGGAGCTGCGATTTGACACCGTTGGACTATTATTTGTGGGGTGCCGTCAAAGGTAAGTGTTACGCCGACAAGCCAGAGACAATTGACGCTTTAAAGGACAATATGCGTGAAGCCATTGTTGAAATACAGCTGCACACAATCGATAATGTGCTTAAAAATTGGACCGATCGTGTAGGCTACTGCATGGCCAGCCGAGGCAGCCATTTGAATGAAATTATTTTCCATTATTAACCGGAAGGATTGTACTTTCAAATAAAAAAAGAAATTTGAGAAAATATTCAGTAGTTTTTTTTTAAAGCATTTTCAAAAAAAAAAAAGTTATTTGGCGGACCCTTTATTTAATAATTAATTTATGATTTACTTAAAAATTATTTAAAATTTAAATTTCTTTAAATATTTTTCTTTTATTTTTTTACTAACATTATATGTATACTTTATATCATATTTATTGTCTTATGGCTCATTATTTAATTTTTAAAATATTCGTGATTATATACTATATTTTTATATTTATATTTTAACAATAAAATAAATTAATACTCGTATATACTAGTACATGTATACAATTTTTAAGATCATTTTTATTGTATTTTTATTATTTTTGGAATTCTCTTTTTTGTATGTTTATTTTTAATTATTCTTATTTCAGCACTTTGTTATTTTTTCTCTCAATTTTCCGAATATTTTAATTTATTTTTTAATAGTTTTTTATTTTATTAACCACAACAAAAAATATATTTGAAAATCTAAGCACTTTTTTAAATGTTTCGTAATTCTGATTAATTTTCAATTAATATTTTTACTAAATTTACATTACATATTTAATTACAGTCAAAGAAAAAAGTCTACATGCAACTAATTTTTAATGTTTCCCAATAATTTATATTTTATATTCTTTTCATATTCGTTTTGTTCTTCAAACATTCTTGAATGAAATTGTCCTAAACAACGCTATAACAACTTTTTCAATTTGATAAAAAGTGTATGTATGTAGATTTTTTTCTTTGACTGTATATTATTTACATATATTTTTTTACTAATTTATTTTCGTTTTTTATTTCACTATTTAATTATTATATGCAATTGTAGCCTTTTTTAGATTCAATAATTTTTTAGTATTTTTGTTTTATAATAATTTATCTTTTTTACAAATTTTAATCACACTTTTAGTTTAAATTTATTATTATAGTTTTTAATTAGTTTTAGTTTATATATCTAATTTGTATTGTTTATTTTTTTTTTTTTTTTTTGTTTTACAGCATTCTGTTGTTTCATAGTTTTTTAGAATTAATATTTTGTAATATCACCTAATTGCCTGCAAGGAATATTTCCATAGGCAAAATAAAATAAAACATTTAAAATTTTTTTTTATATTTTATTATTCAATTATTTGTGTCCTTTTATAATTGTTTAATTTTATTTGCGTATTTAATTATGGATTTTAATGCAAATTAATAAATTTCTTTTATTTTGCAATAATTTGTTCTTAAAAAATTTTTATTTATTTTTATCTATTTTATTTTGTTATTTTTATTTATTTTTACTTTCATTCTTTTTCAGTAATTTTTTTAATTGCATTTACTAATTTAATTTTTTTTTTTTGTATTTATTTTATTATTTAATTGTAATATAAAATTATTATATTTATTTTATTTCATTATTTTTAATAAGGTTTTTATTTAATAGTTCATATTTTTTAAATACATATATTATCGTTTTAGTTTATTTGGTATTAAATATATGTATGTATATTAATAAAAAAAAATAAATCAGTTATAAGGATTACCTTTTGGTTTTTAAAATTAATTTTTTAAAGTTGCTCCCGTTGTAACTACTCGTATTTCTTAATTTCTGCACAACCTTTGTTGAAATTTATGTAAAAAAATAAAAAAATTTACATAATAACCAGTTTATGTATAGTTTTGTTAATTGTTTATAACAATTAAGTATTTATTTGATTTTAATATTTAATTAATTTATTCATTTATTAATTTCCTTTTAAATTTGATAATTACAGCGTTTAAATTAAAATTCCGTTGAAGTTTTATTCACGATTTTCAGAAGACTGATTGACCGACTGATTTAAGTGTAGCGAGAGAGACGACATCGAGTTCAGTGCTGAAGTTTTGTCAGACGCCAATCAAACAACTAAACAGTCAACACACAGGCTTTTTCTCACTTTATAACAGAAACGAAAAATCAAGTAAAATACAGTGACAACAACAACAATAATAACAGCGGCAAAAACAAAATCAAAACAAGTGAAATATAAAAAAGTGAGTGCTGTATGTTGTTGTTGATAAGTACAGTAATATTTACACACAGTGATAATTTTGTTGTTACTTTTGCAGTTGATTTGCTTGTTAAGGGCTATAATTTAAAACGAAGAACAGTTATGTACACATACACACCCACACACACTCTCTTGCACTTTCAGAGTGATAGATAGTCCGTCAGATGCACCCTGTTGTTCTCTATTATTATTGTATTATTCAGTTTGGATTTCTGTTTCCTTTTTTTATTGCAAATGATTTTGTATTTCAAGGGAATTTAAACTTGATTTTAAAAATTAAAAAGTTTTTTGTTGTTGTTTTTTTTTGTTTTTTCTTTTAATAAAATCTCAAATCATATGATTTGATTTGTTTGCCAAGAGTTGTGGTGGTATAATTTATAAAGAATTTTTTCTAAAGATAAGATTTATTTTTCCCCACTTTAGATTGTAAAATATTTTATTTGTTGTTTTATGTTTTTATAAGAGATGTTCTTGTAGATTATAGATTATTTTTGTTTTTTGTTTTTTTTGGTTTTTGTTTAAAAACTTACTGTCTCTTATTGCAGTTTTTTAAAACGATAAATTTATAGAACTTTTAAAATTTCATTTTTTGTTTTTTATTATTTTCGTAGCACTTGTAGATATTTTTTTAAAAAAAAGTTATTCTTTGAGATCATTTAGTTGCAACTTTTTAAGTTTTGAATTTTATTATTTTTTATATGTTATTAAAATCTTATTTTGCCTTATTATTTATTATTATTTTTTACGATTTAATTAACACGCTTTAGTAACCAAAAATATTTTTTTTAACATTTATGACGATATTATTTTTATATTTTTATTTGTTTATTTATTTAAATCATTTAGTAGAATTAAGTAAAAGTGTTTAATGACCAGCCATTTATTGCATTAAAGGAAGAAAATCTAAAAAGAAGTTAAAAAAAAAGAAAAAATCAATTTAAATTGCAATATTAAGTGGAATTTAAATTATAGAAAATCAAAACTTAATAAAAATCAGAAACACTTAACTAAAATGACATTTTAAAGCTTACCATTGGTAGTGCTAAGGAAAAAAAATTTAGTTCGATCAAGCCATATTTTATAATACAACTATAGTCCGCCCGCCCTGATCACTGTGATCACAAATATCATAATAATTGGCGGCATTGATTGCCTTCCAATTCTCAGGTGTATCAAATTCTCCGATGTAATGTAACTCTGCTATTAGTCACACCTTTTTTTGCCAATATTCCTTTAGCTTTATATATAATTACGTAGAACAGCTTTCGAATTTTCATTTCAAAAAAGAATTCCGCCAAAATTTTTACAGCCTTTACAGTTCACGGCTCTATAAACTAACACTGTAGCGATAAGTAGGCACATTTCGTTAAAATAAAATTTAAAATTCAAATCAAACTGGCAGTTTTCAGTTGAAAGAGAAAAGAGTTGAGTCAACAAAACAAAATATACCAGCCGAAATGTCTAGAAAATCACAGACAATTGTTCCTAACTTTAGCGTGAATTAAAATGAAAGAAAAAAGCTTCAAAAGTGCCGCATAAACATCTTCACACTGCTCGCATAAAATTCACACCAAATAAACAATTTTAGCGGCAACTACCGAAAATTAAAATGAATTTCTTGAGAAAATGATCACAATAATAATAAATAGGACTTGGTTATATTTTTTCTATCTGGGAATAATGGAACTGAATTCTTCGAAAATGGACAGCTTATGCATCATTTACAGGCTCAGTCACTATACCTGATACCCAATAACATCAGAACAATGACGGAAAAAATATATAGTCACACTGTCTTCTTATATGCGCCCCAGCGGGAAATGTTTACTTAAATCCAGAGTCCACTACTTTGTCAGTACTATTCCCTTAACTTCCATGCTGCTATAACAATATTCGTTTAAAAGAAAGCATCAGTGTAAACACCTATTGTGCGTTTCTCTCATGGTAAGCTTAGAAACGTTACGCAGACTCCATAGGATAATTTACTTGTTTACCTTTCAGCACCAGATCGTTCTGAGTTTTCTTCTTTGGAATCTATAATTCTACAATTCCCAAGCATTAACAGTTCACTGTTTGGACCTAGCTCTTCATTCTCAAGTTCATTTGGAGGCTTTTATCCCCATTTTTTCACATGTTCGTTATCGTAGAACCAGCCATTAATACTGCAAAAACTATTCAAGGTCACGTTTGCAAAATACAGCTTGAGATCCTATAAGATCTCGACGTTAACTTCACATTAGATTTCCATAACAGCAATGATATTCACTTTCCTTATGTTGCCATATCGAAAATTGGATTTTATCTCCCTATTCCCATCATTTCAGTATCATTTTCATTATAATGCCATCCATAATTGTTATTATGGAAGAAAACTTAAAAATTAAACATTTTTTTATAAAAGAAAAAACGTTAATTTAACAAAATTTAACGTTTTCGTTAACGTTTGCGTATTCTCTTACATTCAATGGCCCTTTGACAGTCACAGTAAAAAAACCATGTGTTTACATTTAAGCACTTAACTAAATAGCAACCAACCGGCTTATCTTTTAAAAGAGCAATAAAAACATGCTTTCAACAGAAACTATAAGAAGAGAAAATTAACAGAGAGTGAGAGAGAGAGTGAACGAAATCCTACATAAAAACAAACAAAACAAAATTTGCAAAAAAAGAAAAAAAACAACATTAAACAGCTGATTTGTTGTGATTTTTTCCATGATCCCCAAACAATAGTAAAGTAAACATACACACATGCTCGTATAAACATTAAAACACACAGCAACAATAGAAAACAAAAATGTACACACGTTGTTGGTATTTAGCAAATGAGTGTGTAAAATAAAAACAAAACGTAAAGCAAAGAAGAAACAGTGATTGCTGCTCAAATACAAGATAATTTTTATACGAAAAAAGTAATACAAAAAAAAAAAGAAAAATATGTATGGGGAAGTGTATTATAATAAAATAAAACAAAATGAAATGAAAAACAAAGATTTTAATTCTACTTGTTTATACTGGATATATTCATTTCACAAACAATCACTTCTTATCACTTTTAAAGGAAATTCAGAGATTATTGCAATAATAAATAAATTTTGTATACAAAATAATTCAAAAAAATTGTTAAAAAACAAGAAAGTCTCTTCTCTTTAAGTCAGACTTTCATTTTGAAAGAAAAATCTAGAGATGTTATGCCAATACATACATAGGTACATACATTCACTCATTAATTTACTTACTTTTTAAACGTGGTCTATTTTTTTTATTATTTTTATAAGCAACAAATAATTAAATTGTGTGGTAAACAAAACAATAAAAAAAAAAAAACACTTGTTCTAACAAATAGTTTATTTACTTGGAATTTTACATTTTTTTCTTCTCATTTCATTTTTTAATTGTAGCACCGTCTACTGTAATCTTTAAAACCGCGTACGTTTTCTTAAGCGCTTTTTAAAAATCCGTCTCTGTTATAAACACCACTTTTACTGTTGAGTTGCGTTAGTTAAACTGATTACAAAGTTTGTTGGCATTTTATTCCCAACTTGTAATTTTTGTTTTTGTGCTAAAGTAATGTATGTACGTATGTATGTGCGCTTATGTGTTTTGATTTAAAAAAAAATAAGCTTAGTTTAGCTCTCTCACTCTCTCGCTCTCTCTTAATATTAAATATCAACTGTTTTAAACTCAGCTCTCTGTAATTAATTTTATAGAGTAAGGCGAGCAAAATCAAAACCAATTTCATGTTGTTTTTTTTTCTCATTTTAATATTTAGATTTTAAATTACTTTCTTTTGTTAGTGTTGTGGGAGAGAGAGTAGCTATTTATTATACACTCGGGTCTCGTTTTATGCGGATTCGAATTTATGCGATTTTACATGAAAATTTTTTTTTTTTAGGTTTTTTATAGATTTTAAAATGTTATGATACTTTTTGAACTTTAGCATCATTTTTAAATTAAACCACGTTTGCACCACTGATATAATCATTATGATGTGTTTCATTTTGTCGTCACTAACCAGTGAAATAATTGACTTAGCTCATCAAATTGGCGGAGATAGATTTGACTCGCTGAAGCAGAGGATGATGTAGAAGAATTGTTAGCTGTCGAACCATTAACCGATATCGACGTCATTAGTTCGGTTACCGAGAATGAGAAAAACATGGATGGTGAAGAGAGTGATTCCGAAGAAAGTGTTGTACAATTCAATTCAAAACAAATTGGTGATATCCTCAACAAAGTTAATGATTTACAAAATCTTATTCTTAGTATGAACCAAGACATCGAAAAAGCACTGAAGATTCAACGCGGTTTGGCTGATCTGTTTTCTGGATATCATGAGTTGCATAGGCAACTTAAAACCTCAAAGTTACAAAGTTTAATAACAGACTACATATCCTGCAATAAAAGAAACAATTAAACTTTCTAAAAATTCGTTGATCTAGTCCCCTACATATGTATGCACTACCTGATAGGTACAGTAGTGGACTAAAGCGGATACATAATTGAATATTTTTAAAATTACATTAATAACTTTTGTTTAGTTTGTCGCATCAAAATCCACAAAAACTGGCCTATTGATGACTGGAAACGAGTGATATGGTCCGATGAAACAAAAGTTAATCGTTTCCAGTCTGATGGGATTCAGTATTGTTGGAAGAGGCCCACTGACACCATTCAACGACATCACGTCAAGCAAACAGTAAAGCACGGTGGTGGAAATTTAATGGTGTGGGGATGTTTTACTTGGTGCGGTGTTGGCCCCCTAGTTAAAATAGATGGTATAATGAATAAGGAGCAGTATTTAAGTATTTTGGAGAACAATTTGCCCATATTTATTGAGGAGTGCGCTTATCTGGCGAAGGAAATAACTTTTCAGCAAGATGGGGACCCGAAGCACACCGCCAAGATTGTGCAAAAATGGCTTTCCGAACAAGAATTCAAAACAATGAAATGGCCTGCACAAAGCCCCGATTTAAACCCCATCGAAAATTTGTGGGCGATTATAAAAAGAAGACTTTCCCAATATGAACGAGCACCGACCAATATGGATGAACTTTGGTCAAGAGTTTCCACGGAATGGGTCAATCTTCCACTCGAAACCATTAAAAATCTCGTGGAATGTATGCCTAATCGAATAAAATCTGTAATAAAGAACAAAGACCTTTGGACAAAGTACTAACAACAAAAATTGCAGAAAATTCAAAAATGGACAAAACCGGATAAAAGTTAAATCAATTTGTAATTCCTTTTATTTAATTTTTTAAGATATGTTATACTGAATTAAAGCCATTTTCATTGAAGAAATATGCATAAGTTTAATGCAAAAATTTTTCTTTTTAAGTTTTTTTTCATTAAAAGATAAATATATAACAAATTTAAAAAAATTTAATTTTATGTATCCACTTTAGTCCACTACTGTATGTAATAATAAAAGTGACGCCGAACCAATTCTAAAACGATGCAGAATGATTGATCGTACATTCATAATTATAAACTTCAGTTTATTATTTATTTCATATTTTTTGAAACATTTTGTTTTTTATGTAAATAATGAATTAATACTTTATTTTTGTTTATTATTTTTTGGAACATTTTGTTTTTATTAAATGAAAATGAAATAAGTATTCTTTTGTTGACTTTTTTATGCGACTTTGCTTTGATTTTTCAATTAAAATTTGAATTTATGCGGTTTTTCAGGATTTTGGAACGAATCATTAATTTGTATATGAAGCTAGAGTATCGTTTTATGCAAATTCAATTTATATGATTTTTTTTTTTGGAACACATCTATCGCATAAAACGAGACCTGAGTGTATTATTATATTTACTCAGTTTTTTAGGCTTTGTTTTGTAATGCGTTTCATAAATAAATGGCGATAAGTTTTGATAACATTGAAGGAACGTGGTCCTCCATACTTCACTGATCCTAATGATTTTTTTTTGTTTACAGGAAATAGAAACCTTGCAAATGTTTTCCTAATTACAACTAGGATATTGAGTTTACGATAGCCGTAAACCTTCCAACTAGGTACCGCAGAGCGGTACCAGAGCATAGCGGTATTCAATAAAATGCAGACAGGATCAGTTGGCCAAACATGACACAACTATTGAACTTTCTTGTCAGCTTTCTACTTTAGTAACACCATTGAGAACCTGCAAGCGTAGTATTGACAATGCAATATAAGATTCACTTAACGCTGTGTGGGTATATCTGGTCATGGATAAATAAAGTGTGAACGAAATCTCTGCTCAAAATGGATTGGTCTTAACCATACGGTCAACAACGTCTGCAGTAGCTGCAGGAGAAGTAAGCCTACGAGATCATTAAAGCTACGGATAGCTCCATCCAACAAGCATTGATTCGTTTTCAATATGCCCTTGACCTAAGCCTGGAGCACGCTACAGTTACCAGGTAGCCAAATCAAAAGTCTTATGTCAGAAATTTTCATAGCCCAGAGCTTAGACTGTCCAACCTTTTTGGAAACATCGCTATATTTGTCAAGTGTTCTATAAAAAAAGAAGAGAGGCGTTTGAGTACAGGACAGATTAGTCTAAGTGGTCCTCTTGTTATTGTAAATTTTTAATTGTGGTTTATGGCAATAACTTCACAAGCTTTTAAATCTTTTTTTTCCATTTACAAACCCCCCCTTCTTTTTTGTTTGCAAGTGGTGTCATAAACTGACGCACAGTACAGACAGATTGATGGTGTGAAAATGATTGATTCGAAATTCTCAGAATTTTTATAGTTTTTGCAGTTGATCGACGTAACACGTTTTTATTGCTGACGGAAATTAGTCTGAAAGTTAAATTTGCTTTTAAATTTCCTAAAATAGCTCAACCATAAAAACTTTTAACGGGAAAAAAATTAAAAAAAAAAAAACATTCCATTATTTCAACAATAAATCTATTGTTGGTCCAGAATTTTATTACCCATTCTCAATAAATATACGAGCATATTAGTTAGCCACGTAAAAATTTTGCAAAATAACAAATGATTTACAAAGTCACAAACGCGATGAGGTTTTTCAATCTTTGAAATCTCTTTCGATTATCTCCACACTTCCCTTGGCACTATAAGTCTAAGCAGTGACACTAAAAAGCCAGTTTTCGAGCCTAATTTGTGAATATCGATGTCATACTCGATTTACTGTGCAAGGAATTGGAAAGATTGTAAATAAATTTGAAGAGGCTGAATAATCCGAATATCTAACGGCTTATTATGGCCTATTAATCGGGCATTCACGACGCTGTAGATATGTATGTATATTGATTGGATGCTGAAGCAACAGGTTTTCAATGAAAATTCAAAATCTACTTCAGCGCTCATGGTGCTCAAAGCATTTAGCATTGACTGTGGAGAACTCATTGCATAGGAAATAAGTGGCTGTTTTACGAAAATATCTTTTGAAGAGCCGTTACCCTTAATTCAGAGCGCTATACCCGTAGGATACATACATAATTGGTCATTACAACCCTTCAGTCAGGATTCGACCTAGCTTCTCACATCACTTATGTTGTGTGCGTTAATTTTATACATGAGTGACGGGCCTACAGTTTAAAGTCGACTCCGAACGACAGATTTTTGAGAAGCTCTTCATGGCAATTTTATTTACTCTCAAAGTTTTTGCCAGAAATCTGCTGAAGAAATATTTTTTTTTTATATTTCGTTTTGATGCCTGACCTGTGATACGAACCCGGGCTTTACGTCTAATAACCCTACACACTACCTACTAGACTACGGCGACTACATACCCGTAGGATAACTGACATTTTTTTGGCATACAATTAAAGATCATGTCCTTGAACGTGTTTGGTTTGAAAGAAAAATATTTTCACGTTTTGACAACTTGAATTAGCCACCAGGGTATTGGAATTTTAAGTCGTTAGATTTTTTTGTGACGCTATGTCAATTACAATGTCTATGCGAATAATATATGAATGTTAGAGCATTCGAAAATCAACATTCCTAAGATGTGTACATCCTACTAGAGTCGGATTCAAAGGTCCAAGTATTATAATGAATTAGCAGATTGTACCCGGCGTTGCGCGGGTTATGTAGTTTGGATTAGTTTAAAAAATGAAAAATATTTTTAAATTAAAAAAAAAAACTGATTATTTGAAACCGGTTTTGAAACCAGTTTCTTAAAAAATGCAATTTTTCAAATTATTCGGAAACCGGTTTAACAAACAACCCAGTTTTTTTAATACTCTAAGTCCTAAATATAAATGCACTCAATTTGCCCGTTTTTCGCCCCTTTCCCCTTTTTGGACCCCTTTTGGTTCAACTTTAGAAACGGAACACCTCTAATAGCTATTTGGGAAACTTAACCAAACTAAATCGTAAAAAATTACCTATAAAACAGATAAAATACAGCATTTATGCATAAAAGTACTAATTTTTGCCCATTTTTTCCCCTTTGGGTCAAAATCTTGAAAACATTTTTTGCCTATAACCTGCACCGACAAAAGCTCGATCAATATCCCAAATTTCAAGAAAATCGGTCCAGGCGTTCAGGCATGATTGACTATGCACTCAATTTGCCCGTTTTTAGCCCCTTTCCCCCTTTTGGTTCAACTTTAGAAACGGAACACCTCCAATAGCTATTTGGGAAACTTAACCAAGCTAAATCGTAAAAAATTACCTATATAACAGATAAAAAAGTACTAATTTTTGCCCATTTTTTCCCCTTTTGGTCAAAATTTTGAAAAGATTTATAGCCTATAACCTGCGCCGACAAAAGCTCGATCTATATCCCGAATTTCAAGAAAATCGGTCCAGGCGTTCAGGCGTGATTGCCTAACAAACAAACCAACAAACAAACAGACTTACAGAAAGATTTATAATATATAGTAGGATTGAAAGTTCCATTGTAATCATAGCTTTAATTGTGCTTTATTTAACTGTACTTTTGAAATCTATAACTGAATATCCCTTTACATTTAACCTCCGCTATGACAATAGGATTCTAGGGTGACATTTTCCATTTTTGGAATTTGAATAACTTATCTAACGATCATTGTCAATTCCGTATTTATAATTATTTATTTAATTATTTACTTTTTTGATATTCTGATATTTAATGTACAATTATTTGTTTTTAATTGTGAGAGACTCTTGCATATTAATTATTATTATTTTTTTTTTTTTTGCTTTTTAATTTTATATTTGAAAATAATTTATTTGTTTTAGTTGTGGTTTATTTATGAAAATTCTATTGTAAATAAATTGTTTATTTTATTTTGCTTTTCAATTATTATTTTTGTTAATTTATTTATAATTATTAGAACTTGATACACCTTCTTTTTTTTTGTTTGTTTTTATCCAATTATTATTAATGACAATATCTAATTTGTTTTTATTTTAATTTTGTTGTTTATTTATTGTATTATTTAATCATTATCTTTCGTAAAACAATTATAACGTTATTAATTAATTAATATGTATGTATGTATGTATATATATATCTACAAACATTCGTTCATTTGTTCAATATTTGATTTGAGTTTATGACGCATTTTTTATTACATTTTTTAATGATTTTTTTTCCTTTGATAATTTTTTTAATACTGCTTGTATTACACATACATATAAATATATATTTAATATACATACTTATACATAAATATATAAAGTCAAATGTTTGTTGGTTTGTTTGTCAGTTATAATTGCATACACCAGTGAACCGTTGTTACTGAAATCTTCAGAGTAGCTTTAGGCTTTAGGGTTACTTTAGGTATCCCATCGCTCTAGGTGATAATGGAAAATAAAACTCTTTCTAGTGCTTTAACATTAAAGAGTATTCCTGAACTGAAAGGAATGCGAAGCACATCGGACTTTGTCCGGGTGTTTAAAATATCGATGTCACCCACCACATCGTTGTTGCTGACGTTAATTTTTTAACTTTTTTTTTTTTTTTTCTTCAGTCATTGGACTATAAACCCATTAAATCGGAAAGTTTATTCTTCTTAAAGATTTATTAATTCGATTTAAGGAAAGATGACTGGGGTTTTAAAAAGCACACAGTAAATCATTTTTCTTCCTTAAGATTAATTTTTATGATAAAATTTTTATTGACAATTTTAATTGTGATGCATTTTTAAATGCCTTACAAATGCAAACAAACAACAATAGTAATTAAGTAATCATCATGAAAGCCTGCCTTAACTCGCAAATGATATAACCAGTTGAAACGATATAACCTGTTAATAACATGGCTTTAATAATGTGAAGATATCCTCATTAGCCCACTTTCACATGTAAAACGATGTAAATAAGACCATACAAGAAGAGAATATCAACATACTCATCAACACAAATACAAAAATCTAGTCCAGGAGAGGGGGTGTTCTACCGCTACCATGCATACCAGCAGGTCTGCAGCCTCCTTAGGATTTATTGGACAAGATTGAACTGGGATAATGGAATCGTAGATTGCTTTTCCTCATTATGATTGCCTATCCATGAACTTATTGATCTTAACAGCATTTATGTCAAAATTTATAGGAGCCCAAAGAAGAAATTAAATTTCTTTTGATTTTCTTGCTCTACTTGTGAAGGTGGTATTCAACTTTAACTCAGAGCATCCAGTTACACGTGTACATATATAGACGAAATAAACTTCCGGCCAATTAAAATAATGCATACACGCGGTTTTTGCACATAACCTCACAAAATGAAGTCTAATGAAATCAAATTGTGTGAAACTTTCTGGATACTTCTTATGAAATGAAGCAAAAATTGGTTGTGTTGTGTGACTGGTGGCAACATATTGTTGAAATCACATACGATCCGGGTCATAATCTTCAAATAATAATGTGCACCAAACAATGATTACTTCTGGCTCCTCCGAGCCACATATGTGACAATTTTAGTTGTAAGTTAACAATCATATAAGTGAGTTTCAACATGCTTTTTAAGACTTTTTAATTCCTGTACCCAAAAATGCTGAACGTTTTCCCTAACCTCACTTCGAAAGTGTTTTAGTATAACAAACGTCAGTACGCATGCACCCGTTGTAGTCAGCAATACTACCGTTAGGCCACTTGAATTAGAACCGCGAGCAACTTTCTTTACATGGCGAATCTAATTGATAATTCTGATAATAATAGTAAACGTCCGGCTATAAAATATTGCCGTCAGCAAAATTTAATATGAAATAATTAGGCAAAGTTAACAAATGTACTTACTTACCTTCTGTATTGAAAATTAATCTTTACCACCGCACTTTATCACAATATTTTCATTATTTTTTTCTCTTTTCTTTCTTATAAACAATAATAGATTCTATAACACAAGAGATTTTCTTCTACTTCTGTGGCATTTAGCAACAAATTCTTTTTTTCACTTCATTGTTATTGTTTTTGTGTTTTAGCGCCAATCTATTGAAGCTTTTTCTACACGATTTTATTATTCCATACACACGATCACGACTATACTAAAAACATGGTGACAGCAAAATGTCCACAAATACCCCTTTTTTGATTTCTTTTGGTTTTGCATCAATTAGACATGTTTGTGTTTGCCTTATGAACATTCATACATACATACCTACATGTATATTTTTGTTTGTTTATTTTGAAGAGAGCAAAAGGGAGTCGGTAAATAACAGTGTTGAATAGAGAGTACTTAGCTACCGTGTGAAATTGAGTGTCACCAACTTGTTTGTATGCATGTACATACGTATGTATGACGAAGTGCTGCCAACCCAATGGCTAGCACAAGTTGTTAATGAAATTTTTGTGCTTCGCTAAAAGAATATAAAGAGACAATAAAATTCACCTTTGCTCTGAGTAAATATAAGGCACATAATATTTTTATTTTATATGCCAGGAATTTCCTTTCAATAACAAAAGCAAATTGATGAAAATATTTAAAACAAACAACAACACTGTTGTATAGAAACAAAAACAACAAACAACCTACAAACCAAGAGATCAGCTGTTTTTTATTTAATAATCATGTTTTTACTTATTTTATCTCGTTTTCGTTTTACCAAACAGAGAGTGTTAGAAAAATACTTGCTTGTACTCTTTAAAATTACAGAGAGTCTATGAAAAAAGAGTGTTGCCTAGTGTTGTTGCTTTCATTTAACAAATTGTTAATGTTATTGTTTCTTTAGCTGCCTGTCTGGAATTTAACACCACAGGAGATTTTATTTTACACATGTTTCTCTGTACATACTAGCAAAAGTAATGATTCCCTGTAGTTGTTGTTGTTGTTTTTTATAACAGCTGTTAAGTCAAAACCTACATACAGAGCCTAGTGTTTTCTAAAACGAAAGTGTTTTAAAATGAAAATCTAACCAAAATTAACAGAAAAAAAGGAAAAAAGTTTAATGATATTCGATAAAACGATGTTAGACGTTCTAATTAAATTAATTTATATTCGTTAATTTATTATTATAACGTCTGCATGCCGTTTATGGTCACTTTACTAGCCATATGCAGACATTGAACATACGAGGGCTGTTTCAAAAGTTGTTCATCATACTAACTTTAGCCGTAGGCAATGCGGTGTTTTTTATGCGGAAGTTCTTTAGTGCTGGAGTATTCTCTGAAATTCTCTGAATTTATTTAGACAGCCAGATTGTCTCTAACGAATTACCTAGAAATATTACTAGACATTGAAAGGTAAGTCTTATATGGGTTCCAGGACACAGGGATATTGTTGGAAATTACGTTCCTTATGAACTGACCAAGGCTGGTAAAAAGTTCACAGTCTCCGACACATTACAGGGCTTTGGTGTTCCAATGCCTCGATTAAACTGAGTATTCTTCGATTGCTCTACAAGGAAGCCCTACATCGTTGGCATGAAATATTGCTAGGCTCTGCTAGACTGATATAGATTGGAACAGGCCTAATTGTCGGGTTGGTTGCCTATTGAGAATGTTTGCTTCATATGTTACGTATTAATTTGTGGTATTACAATGGGCCTTAGTGAGATCTTACTCTTCAAGGAGGATTTGCCACCGAAACTAAGAAGTTAGAAGCCTAAAGGCATCAAAATCATTGTATATGGCTGGGAAAAGTATAGTCTTGAAACCTTAAAAATAAGCATTTGGTGGTTAATAATTGGTCATAATTGTAATTGGTCATTACAACCCAGGTTAGTCAGGATTACGACCTAGCTTCTCACACCATTTATGTTGTGTGCGTTAATTTTATACATGAGCGGCGGGACCTACAGTTTAAAGTCGACTCCGAACGACAGTTTTTGAGAAGCTTTTCATGGCAATTTTATTTACTCTCAGAGTTTTTGCCAGAAATCTGCTGAGAGGAAGTTTTCATATTTTCGTTTTGATGTCTGACCTGGGATTTGAACTCGGGCCTTACGTCTAATAAGCCAACACACTACCTACTACACTACCTACTGACCTACTATTTATCATCAATAAATTCAAAATAAAATCCAAGTGGTTAATTAAAAAATTAAGCAAAAAATGAATATGTTTTTTGATTATTAAACCTTCAATAAAACTCTAAGGAACACTCCCCAGTAATAAACGTTATAAGGCGGCACAAATAAATTTATTATACAAATTTTATAACCATTTTATAACCTTTGAATTTTGTTTAAACCATAAACCACAATATTTAAATAAATTTGGGGGCAATAAACAAATTCACAAAAGAAGTTTTTTTCTTGAATATGCCATAAAATCTTTAAAATCAATTTCACACTACATATAATCAAATTGATAAACGATTTTAATCGTTCAAGGTGAATGAGTGTCTAATTTAAATTGGTAATGAAAACGTCCAAACGTTCCAAACAATATCCGAAGCTGCCCACCTGCGGTTGACAGAGTCCGTGATCTCGTTGTCAATCACGAGCTTGCAGATTTCCAAATGGACTCCAATATTCAAGAATTCGTCGGCGAGTTCGATGGTCGTACCGTGTCTGGCCAGTTCATCCGCTCTGCAGTTGCCCGGGATATCATTGATATCAAATGATGTGTAGATTATATTTCTTCGCCAGCCTGTTTAACACATTGGAGCCCAGAGCCCTGAAAGCCGCCGTCGGAGAGTATGGTGATGTGTCCACTGAGGACATTCGCATCCCAAATAATCGTAACCGCAGCCTGTATTGCCAACACTTCCACTGTGTGGAAACTAAGAAAATAAGTTGTGAGAGAGATGAAGGAGGGGGTAGCGTCTATGAACGTTTGGTTTTAATCTATATCGTCATCAGAGGGAATAGCAGGACGAGCGTTCCATATCGAATAGTTCGGATCAAAAACGAATGTAACGTTGTAATGCATTGAGGGGATCATCCAATATGGATCACCAACGAGAAAGACAAGCAATACGTAAAAATATCTAATTTTCAAGGACATGTCGCTGTCACTAGTAGCCATAGAACAGTCAGACACAAACCACATTGTGACAGTCTCCCAAATGAATCAATAGAATTGGATACAGCACTGTCATTATTCTAATTCCACAGAGATTAAAATTATGGAGATTAGATAGCGTGAAGTACAGTTTTAAGTAATTAAGTCTATTGGATGTTTCTTTTGACACTTTGAAAAATAGTGCTGGTTTCAAGAGCAGGAGCTTCTATGATCCATAGTAATAGGTTACTTATTAAAGTCGATAATATGAGTCCTAAATATGAAGCCATTTTGCCATAATATTCGAAAAGCTCGATCAATAATCAAAGAACCATGGATAACAAATACGACTGCCCTCTACAAAAGAGTAGCAAGGAAATTAAAGAGAGAAGATCATTAAGGACAATATGGATTAGAGTTGGAGATAGAACAGAGCCTTGTGGTAGTACCTCTGAATTTTTACTTAACTCATTTGATTGGACTACATGGAATAGACAATATTGTTGGGAATGAGAAGATTTCATTCCAATGATAAGGTGACTTTTAGTTCTCGTCGTAGAAGCTGTCAACCCTATTTAATCATCAGGTAATGGGTTGGTATGAAAATGCAAAGACGTTGGCAGAATAGATCGGATAACTATGTGGTTAGAAGTCCTTGGCCATCGATTGACGCTGTTAGAACTAGCTCGCTTCTGGGATTCATAAGGCCAACGTGATGCTGGTAACAAGTTTCCTTATGGCACGTTATGGTGTCAAGTCGCAGACAGGAATCAAACCAATATCTGCAGAGTATTTCGAGATGTTTTATGATTGTTCGGATCGTAGTAGAAAGTGGTTAAATAATCTGTTGTGGGGATTCTTTGAAGATATATTCTGGTTCTTCTAAATTTTGTTCGCGGCTTACGCTGACTGAATTCTGATTCTTTACTTTTCCTTCGGGCTTGGGCGAACACAAGAGGTTTCATGACTTGCGTGTGTTTTGTATTAGACATCAATGCGAACCCACACTCAAATCCGTCTTCTTATCTACGGGATCTACAATTTCTAATCGTTTGGAATTCCCTTTTGAACCCAACGAGCTACACTCTGACTTCCTTACTTTTTTCATAGTAAATGTGTTTGGTATAAATCAATTTTATGGAGGTAACTACAACGAATTGCTTTACGTCTCCGAGAGGAGGTGTCGCACCTATCTTCCGAATATAATATAACTTTTTGGATTTTTTTCGAAAAGCACTTGAGTGATGAAATTGAAGAAAAATCGTTGCATTTGGCAAAAAAAAAAAATACAAGGCAGTTCAATATCAATAAATTAAAATTCCAATTGCCTCATCACGTACTTTGTTCCCCAGATTAGGTTTCTTCATATTGTTTTTCGTTTCCACTTAAAAGAAGCCCGCTGGTCGAAGATTTGGAAACAATGAGTGAAAAGAGCTTGAGGTTGATAGTTAGTTAGGTTAGAGGACGTGTACTTGTTGTCAAGTTGACCCATTGTACAAAACGTCCTTAAGATGAGAGGAGAAATAGAGGGGATAGGAAAAAGGAGAGGTAGTAGGAAAGGGAGAATAGGAAGCGGAGGAAATTACACAGACCAATAAACACACTAGGGACAGCGCGACGACACTAATGAAGCCCTAGCACTTCTCAACCAGCTGAAGCTAATAATGAATCTATGAAGAGCCTTAATGTCAGCTCTCGACACAGAATTCAAATCCGCAAAGAAGCCCCTGCCAAGGGTCTTCAACCTTATCCTACTAAGGGCTGGGCAGTTACAGAGAAGGTGCTCGATAGTCTCCAACTCCTCCTCATCGCAACATACCCTGCAATAGTCCGGCTGGGATCTGTTCCAGATCCTTGTCAGCGACCTAATCTCGCAGTGCCCTGTAATAAAACCAAAACTAACCTTAAACATGCCTTATCCAAGCCCAGCAGCCAATCTGTTCTTACACTGTCTACAGCAGGTCATAGACACCTAGAAACATATTGTGGTTGATAACTATTTCAAAAGACTAGGCAACTAGGTATTGAAGCAATTGAATATCGCTAAAAGAAGTGCATAGAGTTCAAAGGAGAATGTGTTGAAAAGTAATGAAAAATTTTTAAAATTAGTGGCGTTAGCCAGGTGGTCTCAGGCTACACTTTAAAAGTCTTGCTTTGATTCCTTATTTTAAAAAGAATTTCTTTATTTTCCGTGAACCAAACAAAATAAAAATCTTAATAAAAAAATGCAATAAAAACATTATTTTTTCCTTCTCTGACAAAATCTCAGACAATAATTGGCGTTTCATTTTGAAAGGTTTCAACAACTGGAAATTTCTAGTTCATATTTATGTAGAACGAATTACTTCCGACGATTATTTTTTTATTCTTTTTTTTATAATTTTTTCATATTTTATTTACTACTGCATTAAAAATAAATTATTTTGTATGTGTTTACATATTTGTTTTGGCATTATTATTGTTATTAAATCGAATTGTGTTTGTTATTTAAAAAAAAATTATTAAAAAATTCGCTTGACAATTGTATTGCTTATTATCGATCGATCAGTTATGTAGGTAGATAGGTGGATGGAAATCGAAAATTGGATGTTAATTTGATTTAAGAATTTATTTTGAATTTATTTTGAATTTATTTGTTTTATTTATTTTACCATATCGATTTGTGTATTTGAATTCACTTTGAATTCCCAAGCCGCCTTATAACAATGGGAATAGCAAGCGTAGTGTCACAAGCCATGTTTTTTTTTTTTGTTGATTTCTTCTATGTTCCGCTTGGTTGCTATAATTGAAATAGTAAATTAAGTTTTTTTTTCTTTCTTCGCAGGTTTTCTAATAACTTTATTAAAAGAAATATAGGGTTAACCATTCAGTGATTCTTTCTGGCAAGGCTTTTATATATGTTCCTTTTGCTCCTCTAGAGAGCATAGGGCCGCAACAATTTGATTCCAATGAGCTCGATGATCAGCGTGATGTTTGACTTCGTTCCACTGTAGACGTAGTTTGGATAATTCGATTGTGATTTGCAGTTTTCAGGTGTGTGATGGTCGTCCGATACGCCTGCTTCGCTTATGGCTTTCTTTGTGATGTCATCTAATGGCTTGTGAAGTGTGCCCAAGCCGTTTCCACCTGCGTCTCCTTATTTCCCTCTGAATTGGTTGCTGGTTTGTATCTGTTGGAGCGAGAAAATCTGGCATCACTGTTTCTACCTTTTATAATGCATTTTTGTGCTCTTACTACAACTTTATTTGCATTCCCTTTTTTGTAACTCTTACTTCTTTTTTGATCTCTTACTTCAATAACACGTGTGCTTCACATCTTTAAATATATTGTTCTGAAATCAGTATTTTAATTAAGCATCCCAACAGGTTATGGGCCCAGCCACTGTTTAAACAATATGTCAATAGCTAATTTTAATATTGAAAAATTAATTGGTCGTGAAAATTATTCCACATGGGCGTTTGCTGTTAAGAACTTATTACAGCATGAAGAACTGTGGGATACAGTAGAAGGAATATATCCAACGACTGGAATTGATGTGAAGCTTGACACCAAAGCCAAGACAAAGATTATTTTGCTCATCGACAAAATAAATTATGTCCACATAGAAGACGCCAATACATCTCACGAGGTTTGGAACAAACTAAAAGCGGCTTTTCAGGATTCAGGGCTCACAAGGAGAGTTGGATTGTTGCGTCAATTGATCACAACTAGTTATTCTACTTCCGATAGCATAGAAGATTATGTAAGTAGAATTGTATCAACGGCTAACAAATTGAGAGAGGTGAACATGCCGGTCAGCGATGAATGGATTGGAACGTTGTTTGTTAGCAGGCCTTCCTGAAGAATATGCTTCCATGATCATTGGCATTGGAAGCTCAGGCGTCAAAATCACATGCGATTCAATTAAAACAAAACTTCTGCAAGATATTAAGAAATCAACGACAGGCGGAGCTTTGTTTTCTAAAGCAAAAAAGAAGTTTGAGGTTAAAAAGGGCTTTCGTTGTTTTAATTGTAATCAATATGGACACAAAGCTGCTGACTGCCGAGTGAATGCTAAGAAAAAGAGTCAAAACAGAGAAGTTGGGTTTTGTACTGTGCAGCAGGTTCCATTAATACAACAGATTGGTTTGTTGACTCTGGTGCCAGCTTGCACATATTGATGCGCAAGGATTGGTTTGGCAAAATAAGAGATTCACATGTAAAGGAAATATTTGTCGCGAACAAACAAAAGCTCAATGTTGAAGGAGTTGGCGATATTTCAATGGTTATTGAAGATAAAAATGGTGATAAAGTGAATATCACAATCCACGATGTGTTATACATTCCAGACTTGACAGTAAATCTTCTATCAGTAAGTCAAATGATGAAGAGAGGTTTGTCTGTCAAATTTGTTGGTGAAAAATGCACAATTGCAAAAGATGGGTTAATTGTTGCAACAGCGTACCTTCAGGAGAACATGTTTAAGTTGAACAGTGTAAAACAACGCAGGGTGACATTAAGTTGTGGCATGCACGCATGGGTCATCTCAACTACAGTGACTTGGCAAAAACAAGAGATTTAGTAAATGGAATGCAATTTCACCAAAAAAATTTTGATAGTTGCATAGCATGTCTGAAAGGTAAAGTGGCGAAAAAAACATATCGTGCTTCCGAAACTTGCTCTAAGGATTTGCTACAACAGTATCTGCCCAGAGTTGGACATTGGATATTATGGAGGGCCAGTAAACACGCAAAAAACATTTGTTAACAAATACCTGAAGAGACTGGGAATCGCGAAGTGCCATACAGTAATGTACTGTACAGTAATGTGGGTTTAACGTTGGAGTTGAACATTTTAATTTTGGTTTGGCTTTGTGGATATTCATCTTCAGTCCAGCTAGCTTTGCGGTTTCGCTAATTAGATTTAGTTTTGACTGCATGTCGGAGAAAGAATGACTTAGTAAGCATATATTATCCGCATAGTCCAGGGCTTCCAATCTGTCTTGCAGATCCCATGTAATCCCTCTCTTATAAGCAAGAAATTGACAAGATTATAAAGAAATATGAAAAGACTGAAAGCGTTACTGAAGTAGTCAGGTCTGTGCATCATCCCAATATACGCACTGCCTAAATTATCGTTTGGAATACACTTTAAATTCCCAATCCCAAGACGCATGCTGTACCTACGTATTCTGATCAAAGCTGATGATGGTACAATTACGTTTTCTGGCCCTTCTTGCCTATGCTATCGTTCATAGTGGGTAGGAAACCAACCATATGATTAGTGTCTGTAAGCGGTTGTAGTAGTAACTGCCTTAGCTAAACTATCGTCAACAAGCTTTCCCTCATTGCGTGATCGAACGCCTGAAGTTGCCATGATCTTTCCATTAGGATCTGAATCCGATCTCTGTCGTTTAAAAGTGGGCCCATTGTAGAGTGATAATCATATACATATGTATATGTACAAAGAAATCATGCCAGAACGAAGAAATTGAACTTCAGCAGCCTGTATTATTACGATATAAACTTCGGTTTGATGAATTAAAAAAGTAAAATTAACGTATTTCTGGTGACAAGATGGCTGAGGCACATGCGAGATTAGTTTCTCACTCGATTGGTTGTGTGGTGTAAGCTTACAATCTGCTACCACTATGCAGGGGAGATAGGTCCGAGAAATGAAGTCGAGTCGCTAAGAGGTTAAATCGAGATACTACGTAGCCAGGAGGCTTTGGAACTTAATGTGAGACTGAAGACTGTATTCCTTTGATGACATTGTGATGTCAGGCGGATTTCTGCAGGATATATGGAGATAAAGGGGAGTTGGAGACGATAAAGCATCACTTCTGTAACTGTTCGACTCTTTGTAGAAGGTAGAAGAAGTCGCCGTAGTCTAGTAGGTAGTGTGTTGGCTTATTAGACGAAAGGCCCGAGTTCAAATCCCAGGTCAGATATCAAAACGAAAATATGAAAATATATCTTCGGCGACTTCCTCTCAGCAGATTTCTGGCAAAAACTCTGAGAGTAAAAATTTCCATGAAAAGCTTCTCAAAAATCTGTCGTTCGGAGTCGACTTTAAACTGTAGGTCCCGCCACTCATGTATAAAATTAACGCACACAACATGAGTGGTGTGAGAAGCTAGGACGTTGTACAATGGGTCAATTCGACCTCCGGGTATTGTACTTGTCACAGTTGACAAGTACACGTCCTCTAACCTAACCTAACCTTTGTAGAAGGAGGTTGAATATCTTGAGAGATGGTTTCTTTAAGGATTTAAACTCCCTACCGGAAACTGAGAGATAGGAATTCATTCTTGTTCAGCTAATTCTTCGGCTTTGTTTTTTGCACTCTCTCTATCTCTCTCTCTCTATTCTATTGCTTTTACTTCACTTCTACACTCTTACTAGGACGAACGTTATAGGCAGACGTCGGCACAAAGAGAACATGATAAAAATGTGAGTGTATTTGTGAGAAGCATGTGTATAACCCAGAGGAAAATTGTTAGTAATTATTGTTTCAAGCAGTGTTCGAACAAATATTGTGCTTTTTGATGCCATTGGTATTTTTCGCACAAGTTTTTATGGATTGAATGCATTTTTATGGTCTTTTTAACGAACATTGTTGATGTTCGTGTCCTATGTGTGTAAAAAGCCGAAGAAGTTCGGACCCCGGGAGACAATGGTGCCGACGTTTGGTTATAGGTGCCATGACTTGAGTGTTTGTTTTGTATTTGTCACTGTGGCTGTTTACTTACCCAGTGTAGCTGCTTTATGTGTCCAGTTTGACCAGCTTTATAGACATAAAGCTTGCATTGTGACTTAAATTAAAACTGCACGTGATAAGTTCAGACAATATTAAGCGTGAACACAAAAGAAACGAACAAAAGATTGTGTAAATTAATGAACTCTTTGTTGACCAAGTTAATTCAACATGGCACGTGTGCTGACAATTATCAAGAAATTTGTGATGCCATCAATTTTTGTCATTAACACGGCAAATTACTGTTTTTTTTTTTTAAATAAAGAATGCAAATAAAAAAAAAATAATTAAATAATTCCGTAACAATGCAATGATTATGCGTTATTTTGAGGCATAAGAAGAAACAATAAAAAAAAATTGTTTACAAACAATTACACGGTTACTGTTGTATTGCCTAATTCCTGTAATATTTAACAAGTTTTTTTTTGGTTCATTTTCAGTTTTTTTTTTAGCATGAATTTTGAATTAATCGGAATAAATTATTTAAATTTTCTTTTCTAATCATGAGATCAACAATTTTTTTAAAATTTACGAACTGGTGACGACGCGAAAATTATAATTACAGACGAGGTGTGTTTCAAAAATTCTCAATTTTTTAAACTAATCCTTCAACAGCCAACATATCACTTTGTACTTCTGCTAAGTTTTTGTTTTCCGTTTAACACCTTACATACATCATTGATCATTACTACTTTTCAGTCAGGATTACGATCTAGCTTCTCACGCCCCTTATGTTGTGTGTGTTAATTTTATACATGAGCGGCGGGACCTACAGTTTTAAGTCGACTCCGAACGACAGATTTTTGATAAGCTTTTCATGGCAATTTTATTTACTCTCAGAGTTTTTGCCAGATATCTGCTCTGAGAGGAAGTCGCCGAAGAAATATTTTCATATTTTCGCTTTGATGTCTGACATGGGATTTGACCTCGGGCCTTACGTCTAATAAGCCAACACACTACCTACTAGACTACGGCGAAATTCAATGAACTTTTTTAAATTTTGACTCTGCTGAACTCTTCCATTGGAACGATGACATTAACCATGATTCGTCACTTGGGATTATAATTGAAAATAAATTCTTACTGACACAAGTCGCGTTTTCAATTAAAATTAAAATTCATTTAAAAAACAATTCGAAGCTAATAATTCTCAAGCATACCCCACTATTAACTGCATAAGTTCTTTAAAGTTTTCATCAACTGACATTAACTGATTTCAACTCGCACATGTAAGCTAAGACAGAAAAGTTAAATTGTTTGTAAAAGTACCCTAAAAAAAGCGTTCCTTTCCGAATAAACCTCGCATAAAAAAATTACAATAATAATAAACAAATAACGGTTGACAATTACAATCATTACTCGTAATAATTTATTAGCCAAACAATTGTTTTTTTAAACGTGATCAAAAATGAAAACAATTTTTACTTTTTTTTTTTCTAAGACTTAATAACGTTTTATATATACCGAGGGGAAGGTAAGCTAATTTTAGTACACTGCTATTGCTAACTGCTACTTTTTACATACGACAACACACTTTAATTTCAGGATGTTTTTCAAGGCATGCCAGTTAGTGAACAGATCTGGATGAAGAAAACTTAGGTTTATCTTTTAAACTACAGTGCGAGTTAACTGCCAAAAGGTCCATATAATTTGATGTTTGAAGATTATTTCATGCAAATGTTGACCGCGACTGCGCCTCAAATGGTCCATCCGCTTAGTCCAATTTTGGCATACACTTTCCAACATTTCGGCCGGTATCTCACGAATAAATGCTTCAATGTTGTCCTCCAATGCGTCAATTGAAGCGGGCTTGTCTGAGCTTTAACATAGCCCCACAAAAAATAGTCTAAAGGCGTTAAATCGCACGATCTAGGCGGACAATTGACCGGTCCCGAACGTGAAATAAAATGTTCACCGAACTCGCCTCTCAATAAGTCCATTGTTACGCGTGCTGTGTGGCATGTGGCACCGTCTTGTTGAAACCACATGTCATGCAAGTCAAGCTCTTGCTTTTTGGGCAAAAAAAAGTTGGATATCATCTCACGGTAGCGCTCACCATTCACAGTTACGTTACGATTCGCAGCATCTTTGAAGGAGTACGGTCCAATGATGCCAAATTCAATGATTTGCAAGCGTTGTTCGTTTGTAAGACGATTCATGGTTAAATTATAGACCAAACTGAAGATATTTGACAGTGAAACAAAACACGAAACGTGCGTGAGCTGTTTAAACCAGTGTTGCCAAAAAGATAATAGCTACAAAATCACCCTTTATTACTTACTTAATTAATCATTAAAACCCTTTAGTTAGGATTACGATTTAGCTTCTCACACCACCCATGCTGGGTGCGTTAATCTTTAACACGAGTGACGGTACCTACTGGACAATAGATTTTTGAGAAACTTTTTATGACAATTTTATTTACTCTCAGAGCTTTTGCCAGAACGGTGTTGAGAGGAAGTTGCCGAAGAAATAGTTTTTTATATTTCGTTTTGTTTGCGAGATATCTAAGCTGGGATTTGAACCACGGCCTCACATTTAATAAGCCAACACCTTGCCTACTAGGCTATAGCGACTTCATAACAAAAGATAGAAGACTTTTCTCATTTTGCTTATCTTTCCTGGATAGTCAAACGACGAAACCAAGATTTTTAAGCAGTCGTGCTATGTATGCAAAGACCTGATGGTGATTGCCAAGGCCGCCTTATCAAGACTTGTTAGATAGCTCTGGGGCATCGTTTCGCTTAATTGAGCTATGATTTAATAAAGCTGCTATCCTAACCTAAACCTTATTTTGACCTGTGGAGAGTGGTATTGTTGCTGTTCTGTTTTATTATCAATTTTCTTTACGATTAGATCATCTATGTTCTCATACTGTGTAGAAAAATATAAGTTTTCTTGCTGGCATTTCATCGTTCATTCTACTATGTATGTAAGTGTGAAGGCGTTCACCTTGTCTTTGGAAATAATATCATGACTTCCAATTAAATTTTAAGTTCAATTCAAACGAATTTAAACAAAAATTATTCAGAAACTATTAAAAACGTCTTAAAAAAATTCCCCCATTTATGAGAAATCCCCCACTTGCTGATAAAACTTTAATTAATTGCCATCACAAGTGGGCCATTTTTGCGGCCGTAACCAGTTTTAGCCAATTTATGCAAACAAAAAAAAAATTGTTTTTTTAAACACGCTTAATGGCAGGTGATTTGTATCGTCGCAGTCACTTCTCTGTAGCAATCACCAATGTATAGGAGCCAGTAGGACGCCACGTAAATTGCGAGTTAAAAAAATAAACAAAATCATGAACGTGAACATTTACGAGTATAAAGTGTTTAAAAATTGTTTAAGACAGATTTTCATTAAAAAAAAAAACATTTAAATTACAGCGACAACAACAATTATAACAACAATAGCTACAACAATAAGGTGATGTTTCAACACGAATCATTGGGAAATCAGCAAATGATCACAATTTTCAATCGCTGAAATTGAAAAAAAAAAAAACGCAATAGGCTGACAGAGGAATCTTCAAAGGAATACTAAAACGCTCGAAGGTAACGGAGCCTATTGTGTTTGTCTGAGAATGGGGAAAAAGGAAGTAAAAGAATCGGGGTGGATCAACGCACAGCCCGTAATCCTATTATAAATCTCAGGACGGCCAGAATATCTGCTCCCGATAGGGAGTTTTCACCCTTAAAGAGTTAGGATTTGTACACATCCTTATACTTTAATGATTAAGTAGGCAGAAGTGGCTGTCCCCTCGATGAAGTCATGAGTGGACCCACTTAGGTCGTACACAGGGCCCATTGTGATACCACAGTTTCATATTTTCCCCTAGTCCAGGAACCACTCGGAGATTCCGATGAAGCGACTCAGACTGCCGATATCCATGCATGACAATTCATCCAGATCCTCCATGTAGTAGGCACCCAGGTGCCTCTTTCTCATCCGACCAAGTGCCGGGCATGTGCACAGTAGGTGGAGAGCAGTCTCATCCTCCGCCTCATCTCCACAGCTTCTGCAGAAATCGTTTACAAGGTGTCCAAGACCAATACGACTCGCATGCGTTCCTATAATACAATGCACCGTAATAACCCCGATAACAGTGCTGAGCCTACTTCTTTGGAGTTTAAGCAGAGCTGCCGCGCGCCTCTTATCCAGCCTTGGCCAGATTTCTTACGCCGTTCTGCCCGTGTCCGAAGCCGACCATCTACTATTGACAAGGTCCACGATTGCATTGTCAATTATAAGCTTGAAGGTACCCAAAGGGATCCCCAATGTAGAGAATTCATCAGAGAGCTCGTTGGTCGTGCCCCTTCTGGCCAGTTCATCCTTAAAGTTCATCTTTAAGGGTTAAAAAATGTTTCTTTTATTACCCCTTTTGTAAGCATAGTCATCGTAGGTTAGGTTAGGTTAGAGGACGTGTACTTGTCAACTGTGACAAGTACAGTACCCGGAGGTCGAACTGACCCATTGTACAACGTCCTAGCTTCTCACACCACTCATGTAGTGTGCGTTAATTTTATACATGAGTGGCGGGACCTACAGTTTAAAGTCGACTCCGAACGACAGGTTTTTTTGAGAAGCTTTTCATGGCAATTTTTATTCTCAGAGTTTTTGCCAGAAATCTGCTGAGAGGAAGTCGCCGAAGAAATATTTTTCATATTTTCGTTTTGATGTCTAACCTGGGATTCGAACTCGGGCCTTTCGTCTAATAAGCCAACACACTACATACTAGATCACGGCGACTTCGTCGTATCTTTCACCAGTTTTTTTGTTGATACACTCGGCGTGTTAAAGCTTTTTGAGTCTTGAGAATATCTTACCATCGCCATCTTTGCAAATTATCGAGCTATTTACTGTTGGTAGGACCAATTAACTTTAACGCTACGTTTAATATGCTACAGTATGGGCTCTTGTAGGTTAAGTTCCAGATTAGATCTGAATCTGCTGCATATTCTGAGGCATTCACTGATGAATATCGTTCTGTAGAGGTTGTGTTAGATACTGCGCGATTATATTTGTGTTCAATACTGGCCGGGTTTTATATCTATTGAACGTTGTAGTTATTCTAGGTATACATGTATGTGAAACATTCTAAGATTGATTTTTCTGGATATCTCAGAGCTTCTCTGAAGATACTACCTGTAGTCATTAGACAATAACTCTCGCTCCGTTGAGTCGTCCTTTTATGTCTGATAGAAAAAGCTATGCACGGATTCGGACCAGTTGCATCATGTTCTCTTTTCCAACGTTATTTATGCGTACGACTTTAGTTATCTTGATATTCATTTAAAGTTCAATATTATCTTTTCACGATCTAATAGTTCTTGCTTGAGATCTTATAACAGCGAAGACAATTTCTCAATTTATTGTGGAAACTTCCACACAATTCCTCTTGTCTCTGAGCAGACTTCGTTTTTGATGTCAAGCAAGTCATCGACAAATTTACTAAAGGAATAATTAGTTGAGATAAAAAAAGAGTACATTCTTGGTTTTCATTCTTCATGTTATGAGTGTCCACGCGAGGTGCATTGGTATGGGACACCTCGCAAATGATTTCTGTAGAAGCTGCAAGGATAAGGAAGAGACTGTTCTTCATCTACTGGGAACACGCCCGGCACTATGTGAAAGGAGGAAGAGACATATTGATGCCTACTACATCGATGATCTATGTGATTTATCGAACATTAAGATCGGCAGTTTAAGTCGCTTCATTGGATGCTCTAAGCGGTTCCAGGACTAGGATATAAATGACATGAACTGCGGTATCACAATGGGCCCCTTGAAGCCTAAGTGCGTCTATCAGATTCCTTGGGGCGACGGCCACCTATACCTACCGGGTGGCTGATATATAATGCAACAAAGTAAAGCGCTATATTTTTTTAATTTTATTATTCAAAAGCAAAAAATGTTGGAAATAACATCAAATTTTAGAATCAGTTTAGATTTGTTCGAATTGGCCACCTTTGGTACGAATTATGGCCTTCAAACGGCCGACAAAGCCATCACAGGCTGCACGAAAGTGGCTCTGCGGTATTTTGGCCCATTCCCGGCGAAGCGCCGTCTTGAGATGATCGACACTTTGGTATTTTTTAGTGAGAACCTTACTCTCCAAAATGCCCCAGGCGCAAAAGTCCAACGGATTGAGATCCGGAGATTTTGGTGGCCATTGTGCGGTAGAAATGAAGCAAGGAACCTCCTTTTTAAGCCATTCTTGGTTGACGCGTGCTGAGTGCGGTGGTGCTGAGTCCTGTTGGAATGTCCATGGTCTGCGGCCGAAATGTTTGTCTGCCCAGGGCTTCAAAACTGTCTTTAAGACGTTTTCCCGATAATATTCGGCATTTATTTTGATCCCACGGTCGATGAATACGAGCGGCGAGCGACCACACCATTACCATCGGCGGCGCTTGAGTTCTGGTGGCCAATCGCAGGTGTAAATTTTCAGCTGACCTCTTTGGCAAGTAAACCCAATCATTTTGTTTGTTCACAAACTGCTCAATTTGGAATGGCTTCTCATCGAAGAAAATCAAATTCGGTAACTGGCCACTTTCGTGCAAGCGAAGTAACTCCTTGGCTCTTTCCAGTCTAACTTTTTTTTGTCCATCGGTGAGCTCTTGCACTTTTTGGAACTTCAATGGCTTTAGTCCAAGCTCATTTTTCAATATGTGTTACATCCGTTCTCGCGATATGTTCAGCTCACGAGCAATTTTTCTACCACAACGGCGTGGATTTCGATCAAATCTGGCTTTCACTTTTCGGATCATTTCATTTTCGTCCACTTTTTGGACGCGATGCAACACTACCAGTATCACGGTAACGAGCAATGGTACGAGAAACAAAAGATTTATTCACATTTAAATGCTGGAGGGCTCTAACGATAGCCACCTGTGGTTTTCCAGCCAAATATAAAGCAATCACACTATCACGCTTGAATTCCATCACGAATAACTTTTTTTCTGAATGCAATAGATCAAAATGCTTTTGTAAGCTTGTAAATAATAAAATGAACTATCACTGGAATAAATCTGTCAGCTGTCAGACGAGCGGTTTACAAATGATAACAACCTGAAGTTCGTTGCAATACATATCAGCCACCCTGTACCTACCTAGTTTCAACACAACACGTGGCATGAGTAGGATCCATTTTCTGAGTTTCGCAGTTGATCCTATAAGTATGAAAAATCCGTAACACATATCGGCATAAAATTTCATTTTCACCACTAAAATCCAAAGACTCTGTTTTATTTCATAATTGTTAGTTTTTATTTGAATGTTTTCTTTTTATTTTCTTGTAATTTCTTAAAATATCATGTTTAATTATAACGTTTCCTGTTTTTATTTTTTCAATAGTTTTTTAAAATTATATTTTAAAATGTTTTTTTTTTTTTTTTTTTGTAATTTGACCAATCCCTTTATCTTTTCCAATATTGTGACAAGAAGTTATCATAAAATTCTGGCTTACACAGCAACATGAGAGCTGCTGTATGGTTAAGTTACAAACAAAATTATTAATTAATTTTAAACTGGTAATAGTAAGTGTAGGTAAGGAGGTATGTAAATAGAAAAAATCCTTTTGTTTCTTTTTATTATTATTATCAATATTAAATTCTAAACACAATGCAATTAAAATAAATCTTCGTTTTCTTTTTTCTTTTAATTTGTACAAAAAAAAAATCTTTTTTTTTTTAGGTTTCAAGGTATTACAATACACTTAGGAAATACAATACAATGTATGTGTATGTGTATGTGTGTGATATTTTTATTTCTTTTAATTCATTTGTGTTAAGTTTCATTAGGAATAATTGGAGAATTAAGGACGTACGTTTCTAATTAATTCTGTAGTTGCTGTAAAGTTAAAAATTAAAAACTAAACGATAAGAAATCATATTCGTAGTCTTCATCATCATCATCATATCATCATCATGATCATAATAAGCTTAAATTATATGCAATAAAAAAGAAATATTTTGCTTTAATAAATACCTTAAGCAACACTTCTTCTGTAAACTGTGAAAATTATAATAAAAAAAATTTAAAAAAAAAAAATACGTCAAGGGTGAGACAAAGTAGAGACCAAACGTCAAAGTGATACAAATTGGTTTAAGTTGACCGTTTCACATTCATAAAACAAATGTAAATCGCTTTAGATACGTCTAGAGAAACCGCCACTGCCGCTGCCCATACCGCCGCCACCACCACCACCAATACTGCTGCCACTGCCAATGCTACTGCCGCCACCCATGCTATTACCTGAGCTATAATTGTTGCCTATTTTAGACTTATTCGCTTTGCCATTGAAGAACAATTCAATATAACGCTGGCCCATTTTACAACGATGCCGTTTCATGGCCAATTGGGCATCTTCATACGATTCGAAGAGTGCTTCGGCTGTGCCATTATGACGGCCATGTTTCTTCTGATAATGTATACGTACATTGGCTGGTCGCATGGGTTCGAAGAACTAAAACCAACAAAACAAAAAAAAAAAAGAAAAACATAAGAGATCTTGTTTACAATCTGGCCCACCAACCACCCAAAACACTCACTTTGAAGACATCATTTTCGAATGAACTAAAAGGTAATCCACGCATTAGTATAACATAGTAGTCATCATTGCGGCCACCACCAATCGGACCGAAATTACCACCGGAAACGCCGCCACTAATGCCACTCATGTTACCACCAAAGCCACCCATCATATTACCACCGAAGCCACCGCTGCTGCTACCACCACTACCGCTACCCATGTTGTTGCCAAAGTTATCGAAATTGTTGTTAAAGCCACCGCCATTATTGCTGCTTCCGCCTCCCATACCGCCACCTCCCATGCCACCACCCATGCCGCCTCCCATTCCGGGTCCCATATTACCACCACCGCCTCCACTACTGTTGCCACGGTCATTGCCAAAGTTACCAAAATCACCGAAATCATTGCCGAAATTGCCACTATTTCCGCTGAAACGGTTAAAGCCGCTACCGCCGCCACCACCACTATTGCTGCCCATAGAGCTGTTGCCAAAATTACCGCCGCCGCTGCCACCGCCGTTATTGCCAAAATTACCAAAATTTCCACTGCCACTGCCACCACCACCACCATTATTTCCAAAGATACCGGCACCTCCGCCACCGCCACCACTACCTCCTCCGCAGTGATTGCCAAAACCACCAAAACTGCCACCGCCGCCACCACCACCACCACCATTATTATTGTTGCCGAAATTGCCGTTATTACCAAAGGTTGGTAAATTATTGAAACCGAGGGTATTATTAGCGCCTACTCCAAAGCCACCGTTATTACCCCAACCTGTGGAAAGAAGAAACGCACCAAATACAACAAAATGCATTAAGCAATTACGGTGGAATATTGTATTAAAAAGAAAACGGGGAAACACTTCAAACAGCTCATATTCACATTATTAATATTGGAACTCTGCGATGTTAACGCTTATCTACTGCTTTTAAAGGTAAGTTTTTGTTTCCGTCACGAATATAGATGACTAAATGCCCCCAACGGATCAGAAATAAAATGTATGTATTTAAAACACATACAAATTACGATTTTCCTCCCTAAACAAACGAAAGACGAGGTAATTATATCCAAAGCGTTGCCTCTGGTGACAAGTTTGATTCTAAAAGTCTACAATTGTCGAATCATTGCAATCGCTAGATTTAATTCTTGAATAGTTTACACAAAATAACAAAATATGGTACTGTCTAGACTCTAGAGCATATATACATACCATCGGTCTTGAATATTGCCGAACAATTTTTAGGACGATCTGTCAGTCTATCACTTTTAGATATTGTTACGAAAATGGAAATGGTGTTATTAAAATAATAAGCAAAAGCTCCAAAAACAACACAATGGACTTGATCACACATAAAATGATAAACAAAAGCTCCAAAAACAAAACAATGCAGTTGTTCACGAGATCAAACATATAGCAACAAGAAGAAGTACGGCAAGAAGTCGCCGTAGTCTAGTAGGTAGTGTGTTGGCTTATTAGACTGAAGGCCCGAGTTCGAATCCCAGATCAGACATCAAAACGAAAATATGAAAATATTTCTTCGGCGACTTCCTCTCAGCAGATTTCTGGCAAAAACTCTGAGAGTTAATAAAATTGCCATGAAAAGCTTCTCAAAATACTGTCGTTCGGAGTCGACTTTAAACTGTAGGTCCCGCCGCTCATGTATAAAATTAACGCACACAACATAAGTGGTGTGAGAAGCTAGGTCGTAATCCTGACTGAAGGGTTGTAATGACCAATTATGTATGTATGTATAGCAACAAAAACAACAGGCTTGTTTACAAGATCGATGAATAAACAAAAATATAGCAACAACGTCCGTGTATAAAAAATATAGCGGAAAGACAAACAAACAAAACAACAACAACTCTTTTCTGGACGAAAGTAAACAAGATACACGAACAACAAAAATGGAAACAAGTTGTTTACATTTTTGGATTGTTCCCGAAGGCCGTCATCATCCTTCAAGGGCATTCATTCATACTGTTGATCCAGTGATATAAAAGGCAAGATAAAGCGAGCAACGGGGATTCAGTTAGAATTCAGTCAGTCGTGTATGAAGACACATGATTCTCGGAGTTCGAGTTAAGTTAGTCGTGTGACGACGTCGCTTTGAATTGAGTGAGAATTCAACCAGTGGTGTGTGAAGATACGAGATCGAGTTATAATTCAGTCAGACTTGTGTCCAGACAAGTTGCGTGAAGAAAACAGTTGTTAGTGTCGTGCTTACAAAAAGGTTGTGAGCAAAGAAGAATAACTAACAAGTGTTGTTGCTTACAAAAAAAAGGTTGTAAGCAGAGAAATATCACGAACAAGCACATATTGTGAAAGTTATCATTGTATACGTGGAATAAGTTCGAACAGTGGCATAAAAGTTGTGCAGATCATAAAGAATTGACTTAAAATTAAACACACAATTATTTTTATTTTATTTGCAATCTACGAACTCATATTTTTAACGTTTTTAAAAGGTAAAAACGTAACAATATTTTAAGGAGCCACTAATTTTTTAATTATGTGAAGCAGCTTCATCTTGAAGAAACTAGACTGTATCTTTATTGCAAGTTGAGATAGGTAAGATGAGCAGGAGAGAAATATGACCGCTAGGACGTGTTTCGGAAGAAACAAATCATCAGAGAAATTCTATTGTTCAACAACGCTATCTAACGATGCGGTTCGAATTGCAAAATCCATCGTGCCATCTCTTTAGGTATATTATCGGCAAAGAGATAATTCAATTTCAGACAGATTCAAACTCAAATCATAGAAATGATACAACAATCGTAGTCAAGCTTTCACAATTTGGTATTCTATCTGAACAAATGACAGATGAAATACGTGCTATTTTCACCCTACAAAAGCCGTGATGCGAAAGGCCTAGTCTTCCAGCATGAACCGTAAGGACCTATATGCCTATACCATAGATTCCATGCTCTTCTTAAAACATAGATTTCACTCATTCTTAAACTATAACAACAATGGGCTCCACAGGGCCTAAGTGCGTCCGTCCATCGAATTCATTTGAGGGGACGGCCACTTGTACCTACCTACCTACCTAAGCTATAACAAAATCTGTATAGCAATTCATTCAAGGATGGCAAATATATTAAAAAAAAACACCAGCTCTACTGACTTGTTTTGATTTTATAAACATTCCTAAAGCACTTCTCTGATTGACTTAAATAATCTTGAAAGAAAAATTTGAAAAACTTACGATTATTGCGATTATTGCTGCTATAATCATTGCCACCGCCACCACCACCACCGCGATTACTGCCGCGATCCTTTAAATCATAGGGAGCCATACGGCCATTGCCATTGCCCGTAGAACGTTTTAGCTCAGCCAAGGAACTGCGAAATATTTCAATGTACCTAAAGCACGAAAAGAAGAAAAAAGAAAAAGTAAAATTAATTAAAAACGAAATAAATATTAAACAGCACAGAGAAGAGACCATAGCTGGGGTAGCCTTTCACGTCCAGCTGTGAACGTAGAAGATTTAAAAGAAAATAAAATATGAGGCGCTGTTGAAAAATAAAATAATAACAGAAGGAATGGAACAAAACTTTGTTAAAAACTTCCTGAAAACACTTTTGAAGCCCAAATACGGTGTGTAACACCTACACGAGTGAGAAATTGTTAAGAAAACAATGTTCTTAGTCACTCGCTTAATTATAGTTGAAGTAATAAAAAAAAAATATTTCAAAAATTAAAGCGCCGTTTTTAGTTTAGTTTCTTAATTCTTAATTTGAATAGAAATTAAAATGAAAATTAAATGATAAATTTGAATACTTTGTTTATTATTAATTGATATTCATACATACATACATACACACACACATATATGGTCATTAATATGGGTATTAAAAAAAACTCATTATTTTCGAATTAAGTTTCGAAAACTTTGTTAAGAATATAACTGGCAGCTCAGTTTGGGTTTTTTTTTGTTCATATGGTTTGTGTATTTAATAACTCATTTATTTTCATTGAAAATAGTGTGGAAATTTAATTATTTTTTGTTTCTTTTCTTCAATTGAAGCCCATAGAAGAAACACCGCCCAAAATTACATGACATGAATCTACATATCATAGGAAATGATTGCTAATTCTGTCTCAGAATTCATTCCAGTTACTTTCAAGCCATTTAACGGTCCTAATGACAATGTGTTTAAACATCAACCCATCTAAACTATTCCCTATTGACACAGTTTATTGCGAAATTGAATTAGAACTTTTACAGTCATCCGAAGCATTTCCAAAAACTTTTTGTTTTAAAACTTTTGCAAGCAGCAGAATTGGTTTAAAAGCAAGGAAATATGGAAACACGCATCCCTTGTTGAGCCATGAATGCCCAATTCATCTGCTTTGCTTTCTAGAAATACCACTGAGATCCGATCGCCTATAATGAGGATAAGAAATATTTTTCTCTTTTTTTAAACTACTAAGATCGGGATAAACGATACCAAGAAAAAAAACAAAAGGACAAAAAGCTTGTGGAAATAAATTTCTTCTCTTCTGAAAATATAAACGACATTGTGCCCAATAGAAAGAATTGGTACGGCTTTAGTAGGGATGAAGGGAGACGAGAGGTAGGTAGAGTACCTATCTTAATGGCCATATGTGTCTATATATATGTTGTATACTAAACTGAAATTGAAAATACCTTAATTATTAATAAATTAGTACACTAGTGGTATGTATATAAAGAAAATATAATAAGAGAAATACAAAATTTCTTTCTTATTGTTGATGTTGTTGTTTTTGTTATTAAAAATATTTTTGATTATTGTATTATTATTTTGTATTTTATTTTATTTTGTTTTCAAAGGTTTAAAATTTTAATTAACAACCCACCTGTGCCCAATCTTTTCCCGATTACGTCCCAAGGCTTGTTCAGTGTCTTCTTGGCTTTCAAACTGAACAAATGCTTCCCCAGTAGCACGACCCCTTCTGTCCATAACGAAAATAATTCCCTCCCGATCCGGTTTGATTTCCAACCCTGCCCAATGTAACAATAATAACAGAAGAATAATACAACAAAAACTTAAAAAACCAACTTTTCTTTTCTTTTTTTTTTTTGTTTTGTTTTTTGCTATTTTGTTTGTATTGAGAATGGATTTAATTTTGATATTGAATAGATTTTTTCGTTTTTCTTTTAGTGCTTTTTTTTTTTTTTTGAGAAACCAACGCTGGCTAAATCAATTGTTTTCGTAATAAATTGTGATTAAAAGCTTACATTTCATTTACTAACAATAAATACCAAGTAATTTTTAATAAAATTTCAATATCAAAAATTTAATTTAAAACTTGTTTGAAGGACTCTTTTCTTTTTCTTCTTTTATTTCAAATCTTTACTTTTTATTTTTATTAAAAAGAAAACCAAGCAAAATGTTCCCATACATTCTCATATAAGCCCAAGTCCTAAAAGGGAGCAGAGCAAAGGGATTGATTTTAGGGTATGTTTTATTATGTAAAACACTTTGCCCAGAACACTTTTTACATGTAATATATAACCTTTGCTTCATAATAATCGTAGATTTCTTTAATGGTTTTACTCGTATTCAAGTATTCAAAAAGAAAATTTTACTTTTTTTTTTGTTGTTTTTCTTTTAGTAAAAACTACCAATATGATATGCAAAGAAGTAAAACTAAATAAAGTAAAACGATATTGTCGTTGTTAAACTACTTACCATTGAAAAATTCTTCAACTTGTTGTTCGGTAACAGAGTAGGGAAGACCACGTAGTTTAACAACGTAGGAATTGCCATGGCTGCTGGTCTTACGCATGGCTTCTTTAGCTTCCCTGGGAGCAGCATTAAAGACTAAAAACATAGCAAAACATTAAATCACCAAACTTTTCTTCAAATATATAATGTACTGCTTAACTCACCCTCTATGTAACGATGACCCATGGTAGCATTATCCAATTTCATGGCAGCTGCAACATCTTGTTGACCTTTAACCTCCACATAGGCTTCACCAGTATTTTTACCATCCCAGCGGCTGGTAATAAGATGTATACCAGAGGCACCGCCAATAACATGGACGTTCTTAAGGAAATCTAAGATTTCTTTATGTGTAGCAGACCACGGTAAGCCACGCAAGCGTATATATTTGGGTCCATTACTATTATTTTCACCGCCCTCTTCATCACCATCGTTGTCATCGTCCTCTTCATCGCCGCCATTATCATTGCCATCATCGTCGTCTTCATTATTATTGCCATTATCGCAGTCCTCATCTTCACCCTGATCGCCATCATCGTTTTCATCTTGAGAATCATACTCTTGGTTTTCGTCTTGATTCTCATCATCATAGTTTTGACTGTCGTCGTTTTGGTTGTCATAATCTTGGTTATTTCCCGACATTTTATTGTTTTAAATTGTAAGACTGGAAGAAAAAAAGACAAAAGAATTTCAAATCAATTATTAGAAATTTAAAATAGATTTACATTGTTAAATATTTTTTAGCCGGAGTAATGCAGGCTTAAACAAGCAAACAAGTATGTTTAAAGCTTCCCAAGTGGTTTATGGCTGCAATATCTCAGACACTGGTAAACTTTTTGCTCTCATATGTTGATTCAGTACATACTCGCTTAAGAAGCAGTTGTTTAAATAGTTTTAAGAATGCTTGAACCCACAGGATCAGCCTTAAATATCGACTTTTCGAAATTGATAGCTTTAGAATACAGTCTGACACCATATATCACTGCGTTATATAGGACAGTAAGCTGAACTGAAATGGACTGAACTGGATTAATTTCGAACACAAACTTATTGATCATCATTAATCTAAGTATCCCTATGCTCGCCCTACAACTAAAAAGAATAAATTGCATATGTAAGTGAAAATTAAATACGGAATAAGTAAAAAATGGACCAGAGTTAGTTCCTCTACAACTGAAAAAGCTCAGTTTTCTTTCATCTAATAGCTTCTATAGAAATTGCAATAACTTATGTTATATATCGTACAATGGGTCAATTTCGACCTCCGGGTACTGTACTTGTCTTAACTGACAAGTACACGTCCTCCAACCTATGTTATATATTCAGTGCGATACAAACTGCCTCTAAAGGCGCTTAGGTATCTTTCTCCTATGCAGTGTGTGCTTTCAGTGATTTCTTTCAAATAGAAAGATAAACACCGTAGTTATTTTGCCGGTATTACTCGTCTATGCCGGTAAATATAGCAATAAGCAACGTAGTTTTCCTAGAAATTTTATTAGGGGTGGACCTTTTATTGCAAGATAACATTTTTTAGTGGGCAGGTCCTTTAATAACTTTTTTTATTACTATAGTTGCTGTTGTGACTGATTCTTTAATAAAAATCATAAAAACTCATTAAATTTATTATAATACCAAAGAATTCCAAAATCCCTTGCCAATTTTGACTTTCCAACCTGTAAAATTCATAGTCTGGCAAGTCTAGTAATTAATAGACCTCAATGGCAAATATCTTCTGGAAAGCAATACAACAAACAAACAAACAATACCGGCGGCAGGTACTTTTCATAGTAATATGCCACTAAAGCATTACAATCACGCAATTTTTGGCCAAATCTTAATGAATATCACAAATATTTACACCACACAGCAATTGATTTCGTACAATAAAATTAAAACATGTTTTTAATTTATAAGCAAGCCTTTCTAAATAAAAAGCACGCTAAACACAAGCCGCCATTTTGTTTTGTATTTTCATACTATAAGCCAATGAATGTCTGGCCTTGCGGTTTTCTTTCTTTTTGCAGCACCTTTTACTTTTTTTCACGCACTTTTTTCCAATTTCAATTTCGTTTAGTAATAACATTTATTATTTAATAACTACATGTTTAAAACAACACTTACTTAGACCGTTATTAAATTAAGCTTAATTTAGTTCTTTATTTATATTTATTAACACTGAATTTTTAAGACAATTTTTGTTAATGCCAAGATTTGCAAAATTTTCACACAAGCACAATGCGCTGTAAGAGAAGTTTGAGAATGACAAGGTACAGTGAAAAACGATAAAATACATTTTCACAAACAACACAGTTGCTTTAAAAAGGTATCAAATAAAATAAACTGTGTTTAATAGATTTAGCATAAAATTATATTTATTTGGAAGCCATTGCTTTGGCTGTTGTCACCATTTTACGTACTACATTTTTGTCGGTAATGTCATAGGGTAATACATCAGCTTTACCCATGGTTACTTCACATTCCATTTTGTTGGTATTGTTTGTCTCCTCACTGCTGTCGGCAATGACTTTGGCAGAGGCATGGAATTCCACACATTTTGTGCCTGTCAGTATTTCTTCCAAGTTGTTTACATTTATACCGGCACCAGGCATAATCGTGATGTCTTTATGGTGTTTAGCTATTAGTTGGGAAAGGGAATCCAAACCCTCTTCAGCTGTCTGTCTGAAACCACTGCTAAGTATTCTTTTAAAACCCATTTCTTTTATTGTCTCTGCAGTTTCATTCATTTTCAAGGGATTGGTCATATCAAATGCTCTATGAAATGTTACCGGCAAACCTTTGGCCTTTTCGATGATTTGTTGGCATTGTTCTATGTTTATTTCACGCTCTGAGGTGAGAGCCCCAAAAACAAATCCATCTGCTCCCTCTGTCTGTAATAATTCCATGTCGTGTAAGATGGCTGACATTTCCATATCTGTATAGACGAAATCATGTCCTCTCCTAGGTCTCAACATGCAAAAGATGGGGATGGTTAGAGGTAAATCTTTGAGAGCCTTTAACACACCTACTGTTGGAGTTAGACCGCCTTCACTTAAAGCCGAGCACAGTTCTATGCGTGAGGCTCCACCTTCGTCGGCAGCAATAGCTGAGGCTATAGAATCCACACATACTTCTAATTTAATATGATTACTTGAAGACATGATATTTTTTTATTAAAACTGTTTATAATTAAATTTTTCCCACAATTGCTGGCACAACAATATGTAATTATTTATCTTTTTTATAAGTGCAGTCAAGTTTTTACTTTAGAGAATTACCTATTCAACACAGTTTTACTACTGAACACATCTTAACCGTATGTCAACTGTGCTTGTTCTTCTTTATTATTTTATCCTCACTACGAAAATTTGCACATTTTTTGTAAAATATTAGTTTTGCTTAGTTTATATAGGAAAATTTAAAATAAAAATATGGCCGATCATGATTTGAATGGTACTGAGGATGAAGTCCAAGATAAGAAGCAAAAAAAGCAAACCAAACATGATGGTGGTGCTGCCGATTTAGAACGAGTTACCGATTATGCTGAGGAAAAGGAAATCTCGACGGCCAATATATCAAGTGTAAGTTTTCAAATAAGAAATCATTAAGGGTTTGCCCACAAGTTCATAAATATGGACGAAATGTGACTCCATTTGTGTAGACCTATATGCGACACAGCTTATGGGACAATCGCTTGATCTTCATATTTTGTTTGTCTCTTTCAGGCTGTTGAACAGTTTGGCAATCAAAGACAAAAGGAAGACGAACTTAAAGAAGCCAAAGAAAAGGAATTACAATTGGTGCAGGTGAAAAAAGAAGATATAGAATTAATAGTAAGTCTACTTCACCTTAAATGATTCCTATAGTTTGCATGGAATTTAATTGTTTCGCTTTATTTTTAGATGAACGAAATGCTGATCACCAAAATGCAGGCTGAAAAAGTTTTACGTGAACAAAGAGGGGATGTTGTGGCTGCCTTGGAAGCCATTATAGCCAATTAGTCATTCTGTCGTTTTTAAGTCTTTATAATAAAAAAAAGAAAGTTTTAAAGAAAATCTTAACTATCGAATAAAACTATAATTTTGGAAAATGTTTTGAACCAATGGGGAATCTTTCGGTTATCTTCCGAGAAGAAAATACAAAAGAGTAGGCGTGGAAATTGTATCTTACAATCAGGTTACTATACGAGCACTCGACTCTTATGTCGTTAACTGGGGCTGTGTCGCAGGGGGCTTATGTATTTCGATTTAAAAGAAAATTCATACGCAGATTACACTGTAAAGTATCGAATTTCAAAAATTCAGGTTCATTAGCAGATGAACTTGGCAGAAAGGTAGCTTCCATGCCTCAGACAGTTTTAAAACTTATCTGTGTAGAGGGAAGCGATGTCTTTAATGTCAAATCAAAAGGATTTAATACAAAATTCTGTTGGGTAAATCCAATAAGGAGAGATTTGAATTTTGTATCAGTCTATTAAGAAGTATCCTGAGAGTTGTGAACGGTCCTTTGGCGGGGTGCTGTAGGTGTCGGTAATGCAGAACTTGTCGGTGATGTAATACCGTTACGACATTAACGCCATCTGCTTTCTTTTCCGGCTGTTGATTTTGAGATGAGACGAATCGTCAGACCAAACAAATATTTGGAAACTGTACGGCAATAATGCACCTCAGAAGATAACATCTGAATTTTTTTTAGCTTTTTGGTAAATAGAGCACAATTAAAGCTTGACATCAAATTTGCTTCACTTACAGCCGAGTTTGATTAGGCACTGACCTAGTCAATCTATTATTATCCTATGTAGTGATTAGCGTTCAGAGGGTAAATATCTGATATCATTGGAAAAATTTCTGAACATTGTCTATTAGGAGCTTCCGTATCATTATGGGTTGTATACCCCCAAAACTAATGAAAGGTCCCTGGATTAAACCAGTCTGAACTTATAATAAATTGATCAATTGATATGATGTTAACGATAACACTAATAACAACGGAGGCTGATGTTACTACAACAAAAACATAGTTTGCGCACATGATTCATTAACACTTAGACGCATATTAACTAACACATAACAAATTCAAATCGTGTGAAGTTTTAAAATTTTTTTAATCAATGTCTTTAATCTAATCCAGTATATCATTGTTTTTTTCTTTTTTTTTTTTGTTAATCATTATTATTCAACTTCATAGACCAGAAGGGTTTATACTTTAAAGAGTTATTTCAAGATGCTTAGAAAAAAACAATTCACATATAATTTTACTAAATCGAGATAAAAACAAGAGAAGAAAGAATATCTTAATAAAAAATAACACAAAAATATACATAATTATTTAGACGACGAGGAAAAGAAGATGAGTTAAACAATTACTTGCTTAACTATTGCTGTCCTTTAGGTGCATGTTAGTTAGCAAAATTGAACTATGTACTCAAATACTTTTGTAGATTTTCGCAAGAGGGCATATTGATATTTTGCGCTTTGCGGAATAGGTCACGATCACCAAAGCTACGTGCCTTAGCCAGCATTGAGTCACCTAGAAAATGTTCAAAAAAGGAGGAGGGGTTTATAAAAATCTTCAAATAGAACAACAAAAACTTACGATAATTTCTTTCACGACTACAGGAGTGTTTTAAATGATTGATAAAGTCTTCTTCCACCGACTCTTCTAGCCGCCCAACCGATCCTTGATATTCCGAATAGAAGTTGTCCTTCACATAGTAGGGGATTTTCATGACATTGGTTTCACGTTTAACCGAATATTTACTGAAATTCAAAAAGGAAAATTAAAGACTTAAAAACAATAAGAAAAAGAAACATAAAAAAATGTATGCAAACATACTGTGATGGAGACAAACTATAGATGGGATCAGATATAAAGAATGAGGACATCATTGATAAACCAATCAACAGTAAAATAGGCAATAAATTAATCAAGGCTGACGAAGAAGATTGATTCTGTAATAAAAGAAAAATGAATTATGAATGTTTCCTTATGTATTAACTCATCTATTACACTAACCTCTCGCTCTTCTCTTTGTTGTCTACGACGTTGTGATCTCATGTAGACGTTTTGCTGTGGAAATCCAGTACCAAAGAACATATTGAACAATTCCTCAGCACTTACATCGGCCTGGAAACCACGTGCATAACCAAAATCACTGGCATAATAATTGCCACGCATGCCACCGCTGCCGCCATTGCTACCACCATTATGTGAATCATTAATACCATACAGATCGTATTGTTTACGTTTTTCCGGATCTGTTAATATGGCTGCAGCATTACCGACCGCCTTAAAAGCTTCTACAGCTCCCGGTGCACGATTCTTATCCGGATGCAATTGCAATGCCAGCTTTTTGTAGGCTTTTTTAATTTCCGAATCGGTTGCTTGCTTTGTTACACCCAATATTTCATAATAGTCTTTGCATTTCTTAACTTTACGTACAGCCTCTAGCTGATCGGCTGAAAAGTCTGGTTCGGCATTGCGTGAGTCCGATAATTTACGTTTGCGTACGCCTTCACCATCTGTGGCATTTCTGTTGACAGACGTTGCAGAACCATTACTGCTGGTGGGAAACGTTTTGACTTTGGTCAATAGATCTGGAAAACAAAGAAAAAACTAAATTGTTTAAATGGTCAATAAAATTGAATAAAAAGCTATTTAAAGTATATAAGCTACGACGACTACGATAAACACGATGTCTAATCTTTACGTACGCTAAATGGATCAGACAATTACCGCCAGACCTATCTTGGCAGGTTCCAGAATTGATGACATCTCGCTTGGTATGGTTAAATGTCTTGGAAAAGTGGTTTCATTACAGAACATAACGAAGTTGAAAAAGTCGCATGATAAGGAGTAGTCCTGCCTAGAATCTTGCATGGTATAAAATGGTTCAAAGAGATGCTTTCCTGCTTTGATTGAGCTGCCGGCACAACACAGCTTTATCAGATTTGCAGGGGTTCCGAACTTAGACTCAATTATACTTTGGATCCATAGAAAACTGTTACTGCATTCGTCCTCCAGCCATGCACACCAAACCTCAATATCTGGCTTCGATATGTAAGCATAGACTTTCATATAATCCTTCTATTGTAGACTATTTCATTACAGATTCTAATACATACAGTGAATAATTGTTTCAAAGTCGGAGTAGGAAAACATTAGTCCACATTCTAGGAAATGGACTGAGTCGACTAGTATGATCTGTTGGTACTCTTGGTACTCAATCTTAATGAATTTTCATAGTACATATATTACAAGCGCTTATGGAGGAACTATGTTTCTTTGATAATTGTGCGTTTTTCAAATGGCGTTCTTCTTTTTTTTTTTTCTAATCATAAATGTAAATAAACAGTTGCGTTATCTTTTATTAACTAAACATTGTCGTTATCGAACAATATCTGCGATAACGAGTACTTGGTATTTCGAATTCATTCAAAACGGGTGGGTTTAATCTAATGATAAGCAATTTTTAAAGACATATCCATCCACTAATAAGAAACTTAAGGATGGCATTCAATAAAAAATTATTACATATAGAAATTCAATTTAAATTGAGATCATTAGGGATTAATTCTATCCTTTTATTTAAGCAGACTGTATATTAGAAACTGAGAAACCGCTTGAAACAATATCAACAGAAAATCCTAAAACTCTGATTTACTGTATGTATTGAGGCAAAAGCATACTTACAAACAAGACATACCGCTGGCGAGTTGCAACATTTAAGGTATTTTACACTAGAATTCCAAAAAGGGATGAGTGGTTCTCTGACATGGTTCTAAGCTTGATGGTTCTAACATTGAGAACAAGGAAGACAGTGGAATTTTTCTCGATACCTTATCCTTAAGGGTATCTCTTCACAGCTTAGGCTACTATAATGTATTACAGGTCGAAGTTTTGACCATTAATTACTCTGTAAAATTAATCGTGAGTAAGGAGATTCTACTTCTAGTATTCTATCCTCTCTGACAGGCAAGCTGCAATCAGATCTCTTTTGAATGAGCCCTTCAACCTTCATTACATTTAGTCTAGAGTCAGAAGATTACTTTTCTTTTAATTTAAATTTCTTCAAATTAAAGAGAAGAAATTTAGTAATTCAAAGCGGACGCAATAGTTTTTATAATTTATTCAAAATGTTTACTTAACTCAACAAAGGAATCTACCTTGAAGGTACGGACGTGATGTAGCCTTAATTAGTAAAACTACACGAATTTTATTTTAGAATCTAAACCAATTATAATCACTTAAATAATTCAAATAATATAATTTAAAATATTTAATAGAAATACATAAAATTTAAACTCACCTTTGGCCTTCTGTGTTGGATAGAGTTTCTCCGCTTTTATTAAAAACTTTTCGGCCTTTTCAAGTTTGCCTTCGGCAAATGCTTGTACCGCTATATCAATACAGCGGAAAGCTTCATCTTTATTGCCCTCGATTACCGTCATTGTTTACTATTCAACGGTTATTTAATTAAATTGTTGGATATCCACTATTCCACAATTTAATTTTAATCACCGACAAACTCGCTCTCACACACGTACAGAGAATAGCCCTCAAGTACGGGCTGTTGTTGTTATTGTTGTAATGTTTGTTCTTTTAATTAATCTGCTTACTACGCGTTGTCTATTGTAGTAAAATAGAAATGAAATGTTGAAAAAAATTTTATGGGTCAGGGGTGTTTTGGGGCAAAACAGAAATTTTTTTCACAACAGCCCACTAGGGGAGAATTTTAACTGCAAAAGAAGAAATTTAACACAAATAAATGTTGTGTTCTAAGGGATTTTCCATTAATTTAAAGATTTCTGCATACCTTAAATTTGTTTGTATTAAAATAATGTAACAATTACAATATTTTTGCTGTGAATTTCTGGCGTTTAATTATTTTTAATAAAACCACATCATTTTTCCCCTGTTGTTAAATTTTCTAAAAAAAAGTGAAACGAAAAGAGAATGACAAAGAGCGAATATAAAATGTATGACATTCATCGTAGTTGTGTTCAGTATGTACATCATATTTTTTAAGTTTAAGCGAACTAAACACAACTTAATGTTAAAAAATAAATAAAATTATTTGTACACAAATATAAATTTAACAAAAAAATTATATAATAATTAAATATTAAAAAATATTAAATAATATTTATCATTTGTATTATTATAGTTTTATAAATTCATATGTCATAATAATTAGCTGTATAAACAAACCATCTGGCAACTCTCTCTCTCGCTGTTTCGTCAGTTTTTTGCCGTCTAACTTTTCTTGGGAATGTCGTTCGTCGGTCGTGTGTTGCTTTTGCTTAAATTTCCTCAACAATTACTTTAATATTGATCAAATTTGTTAAAAAATCTTTATATTTATTATCTAAACTCTTTGAAAATCTATAAATACATTAAATAGCCGGATAGAAAGTGTTAAAAAGACCTGTTTAAAGAAAGTGTTACAATTATATCGAGAGAGTCCACAAACGATTAGCAGCAAATTTACAACAAAAACAACATTGTTTTTAATTGAGTGCGTACGTTTGCGAGTGTGTGTTTGTGAAAAATGGCGACAGCCTTTAGAAAAAATCTATAAAACCTATTTTATTTAGAAAATTGCTTTAAAAAATTGTGAAAAAGATATAAAAAAAAAGAAATTAATTAAAAAATTTCCAACAGTTTTTATAAATAATTGCTGTTGCGGTAATAAAAACAATACAATACCAAGGTAGGTGGTTTTCATTTTACCATATGTTATAGAGTTGCCAGATGTTATATTGTTTACATACTCAATTAGTCTTATAACCAATTAAATGAAACTGTAGAATTAATTTATGTTTATAATTAAAATGCGTAGTATTTTCATTAAACATTGAAGGGCTAAAAATGCTATAAATTTAGCATTAAAATTAGTTTAAATTGGTTTGTTTATAAATCATAAATAAAAAGTATTTTTAATAGAATCCACAGGGGAACTTAAATACGCCTCAGGTTTGTTTTTAAAAAAGATTTGAGAGATCATTTTTTATTTGTATAGTCCCATATATATTATAGTAAATGTATACAGGCAATTACAATAATTAAAGCCCTTACATCGTAAGCTTAATTGGGGTTGGGGAATTTATAAATAAATTATAAAGTAATTTTTTCCTACCGGTATTAAACTTTCTTAATATTCGATCAGATATGGTAACTCTATTACCGCTTATGTTCCTTCTGTTCTGTGATTTTTATTTACAATAAAATGCAAAAAGAATAAGGCAAACAATTTATTTCGAAAATCGTAATTAAAATAGGAGAAATTATCGTCTACCAAATAAAAATACTGTAAAATAGATTGTAAAGTGCAGGGAAACAATTTAAGGTAAACGCCATAGCTTACTCGCCAGTTAACTCAGTAAGCAAAATTGTTGCAAATGGGGCTTGGAAAATTAAGGATTGATTTTGGAAAATCCATTGTATCTGGGAAAAGTGACTGTTTGGTGCGCATTATAGGTTGTGAGTGCCAATGGACCATATTTTTTTCGAAAATTACTGTGAAACAATCGATACAAATCCTACGTAGCGCAATGGCCATTTCACAACCGATATTTCGTTGGACTGCAATTGAAGATTATGAAGTAGACGGCATGTGGTTCCAACTACACGTTGCTGCGGTTCACAGAGTTTCATTCCATAAAAACTTTCCAGAAAGCATTAGACATTTTGTGGGAATACATCAAAGAAGGTGATATTGAGCTAATGTTTGGGCTTTGAAAACTAACATTCGTTATCACCGATATACCTATCGCCCTAAATGTGAAAGTGATCGAGAATTTCTTTGAAAGAAATAACTGCTGCAACCAATTCAGAGGCAAGTAGTCATTTAAATATTTTGTCTAACACAACAACAAACCTTCAAGGATTATAATGAAATGAAAGTTTTATCGAAGCCATAGCTTCATATGCGTATGTTTTATTTTTTATTTTTTTCAAAAGAATAGAATTTCATCACATTGCAAATGACCATCCTTTCGTGTCATTAATGTTTTCCACCCTGTAATAAGATTTTAATTTAATTTTTTTCTCCTTAACCACAAGCTATGGGTTTTAATAATAAATTTATTTAACTTTTCTTGATAATTTCACTGGTACACCTCCCTTAGGCATAATGGGTAAACCGAAATTATCAATTTCAATTTCTTGCCGATTTGGATTGATTTCAACGTTGAAGTTGGTTAATATCTGTGCCAGAGCTGTCTTCACATTCACTCTACCCATACGTTGAGCTGTAAAGAAGTTTATTAAGCATCAAATTCTCCTCTTATTTCATTTAAATTTTCATTAATTTTCTCGTCTTACCTATACAATGGCGTGGTCCCTCACCAAATGGCATATAAGCGGCCGGATCATAATTCATATTTTCCTCTAGAAAACGTTCTGGATCATAGGTCATGGGATTAGGAAAATACTCGGGATCACGATGTATACCAAACAGCGATATAATAATGGGTGTGCCCTTTTTAATCACCAAATTTGTATCGGGTATTAAATAATCGTAAGTACATTCACGATTTAATATAGGTAAACCAGGATATTTTCGTATAGTTTCCATTATGCATAAATCCATAAATTTCATATCCTTTAAAGCCTCATAAGTAACTTTGCCATGCTTTTCTAAAGCTTGCTCTACATCAGCTTGGGCCTTTTTCAATAGCTCCGGATATTGAGCCAATTCGTAGAGAGTAAATGCTGCAGTTGAAGCTGAAGTCTCAAAGCCGGCAATATAAAAGAGAAACAATTGAGCAGCTATCATATCCACAGACATGTTTGTTAAGGCATCTGAAAAAAGTAAAAAAAGACATAAATTACTGTTGCATTGTTGTCTGTTCGCTTGCTTGCTTTTGCTTACCCTTGGTTTTCTCTGCCGACCATTCCACATCGTTGTCATCATTGATTTTTCCTGTGTTACGTAGTTGCAACAACAATTGCAACATATCCTTACGTATCACATTATTCTTCTCTCTGTATTCTATGGTGCGTCTCACAAGTTTTTTCATGTTTTCTGGTGCCTGCTCTGTCCAACCCACACGTTGGAAGAGTTTCTCTAAACTGTAAAGGCGAAAAATAAAAACATTTTGAGCTTAAACGTCTATATGATGACTTTCTTTTCAAGATTTATAATGTTGTTTACTGTGATGTTTAGTTGATTAAGAGACAAACGTGAATGTTGTTCTTCATTTTTCTTTGAACTCAGTGAGCCAATACACTACTGGAATACGGCGTCTTTATTAAGAATTAGTTCAGCCTGAAAGCTTTTAAACAAGAGATTCTAACAGAAGATTTAGCTTGTCTTTGTTTGAGTTTCGAATTTCGTCTCTAAATTTACTTTTTATTGCAATTTAATGCGATGCCGACTTCATTTGGTAAACAAATTTGTTTTCTGATTAAATATTTTTACTTAAGAACTTACCCTGGAAATAAGAATTGACAAGTACCGCGGAATACACCGGAATAGGTATTCTCGTTTATATTTCTGCTCAAAGAAATGAAATCGTTGTCGGGGTTATCAAAACTGTTGACATCTAAACCGAAAATTGAGGAGCCAATGATATCAATAGCGTATCTGTCAAACAAAAAGAAGCAAACGGAGTATAAAAATTGTTTAAAATAACAAAAAACCGTGTGTGTGTTTACTTACGTAACGAACAATTGTTTGGATTCAATGGTTACACTTGAACCGTCCTCTGGCAGTTTACGGCGTATGTGATCTACCATTCTATGTGAGACATCTTCGATGGTGCTAAACATGCCCTTTAATTTACCCGACGTAAAGGAGGGTGTCAATTTTGTTCTCAACGTTTTCCATTTTTTGCCCTTCAAAAAGAATAGACCACCTGACATGGGATCATTTTCTTCATCCACATAAACACCGCGATCATGGAAACTACTAAAATCCTTAGTTAAGACATCACGTGACAGCTTGGCATCACGTATAAGTAAAGCGGGGCGATTGATTAAATATATGCCAACGACTTTATCTTTGGAATCTTTATAGACATCGTATATGGCCATGCCTACGGATTTTGTCCAGGTGCGTAGAACTGGATCCAGAACACCGAAAGGTATTACGGCCTTAACATGGGGGAAACCCAAACGCTCCCAATAGCTATACGTCCATTTCAAATAGATTACAATTAACGTTAGCACTCCAATAATTAAATATAAAAACATTTTTAAATGTTTTCTTTTCAACCGACGCAATTTAATTGCACGAGAACACTTTGCTTTACGCCACTTGATTGAATTGATTTGATTTTTTGCGTTTTTTATTTCTCCTTTTTAAGCAGTTTGTTGCGTTTAAAATCTGAATTGAAACTGATTGGGCATTTGAAAATTCTATGTTGTTTTATAGACATTCTTCCACTCGCTGCTTATCACCACCGCCACATTGTAAGCTGTCAGTTGTTTTTAGAAATCTTGAAAATACTAGCGATTTTTCTTCTTCCATTATTATTGTTTATAATGCCGGCATAATTTTAGAGAGCAGACGTCGAACTAGCTTATCTGGAACACTCAAAATTTAAGAGATTATGGGTTTAAATTATCAGCGTCTATTTTTAAAATTCATTTCAATTGGGGTCTAAATTTTAAATTAATTTTCAATACAAATGATCTTGCCGAATCTAACAAGTCGTAGTCAGAGATATAAACAGACATATCTCCTACACAGGCAATTCATTCAAGTCGTGAATCAACTAAGCAGCACCAAACGAGAATTCATTTGAATGCGGCCATTACTACAGAAGATCGTTAATGAGACTAGTGATCTCCTCCTATCCTATATGGCAGAGGCCAAGATGAACGTAATAACATAGTATGGGAATTCACATTAACCTTGTACTTCCCTTGGGGTCCGAAACTTGGTATATGACTACTGAAGTTGTGAAGACTCTGCATGTTCTTACAAGAAAATGCTGGCGTAGAATACTAGGAATTTTCTGGCCCAACAGTTAATAGAAAACATAGCACTTGGATCGCATCAGTAAAATACAAATCAAAGATTTCGACTGACAATGAAGGTAGATTCAACAGTAACACCATAGTTGAAAAAGAGAGACATTCAAAGACAACTTTTGCATTTTTACGACAAGAAAATAAGTTAGTTTAGCAACAAATCGTTGTTGATGATGGAAATGAATCTATTCAGACAACTCGATGCTCAAAAAATAGTATGTGAAAGCCCCCTAAACATTCGAATCAACATTTTTTAAACAAATCTCTTTCTGTGGGGAGACCACTAGAGTGACATTTTATATGGGTTGATAAAATCGGGTCAGATGATCCCTGTGAAATTGTACAGAGAAATCAATATCAATGTTTAAAGGGCTCTGTCTACGATTAAAGGAATATGAATGACAAATATCACTATAATCTGAAAGAAGTAACAGAGAGCTTTAAAAAAATAATGGAATAGAGTTAACGATAGAACTGTGTCTTGTGGTAGTACCTCTGCATTTAGCGTGAACTCATCTAGTGGGATCATATCTAGTTGATGCATACAGTGCAATCCCTGAGAAATCTCAGATTTCGATTTCTCAGAAATCGAGATTTCTTCCATCACTAAGTGGGGTATACACAAGTCGTTCATTAACTATTTCTATAACAGTTGATTTCTTTTCTCACTCTCTCTCTCTCTCTCTCTCTCTCTCTGTCTCTCTTTACATTTTGGTTTTACTTTACTGCCACTGGTATCATTTTTTTAAAATCATGCAAAATCCTCTACACATTCTGTACAAATTCTAATTCTTATCATCTGTGTAGCTAGCTTTAATTAATTAATGCTTTCATTATACTTTCTTTTCTTTTGATTTTTCTGCAATTCATTGCAAAAAAGAACTTGTTTGTTTTTGCATAGTCATGTTGATTACCGCAAAATTTTCCAATAAATGTAAACAAACAAATCGAAATGATAAGAAAGAAATCAATTGTTTCACACGAGAACTACATAAGAGAGTAGGTAATGGCTCATGGTGTTCTCTTGTTATTGTTTTGATTTTCATTTCAACGGTAAACATTTCATATCAAACTCGCGCTTTCTCTCTCTCTCTCTCTCTGACTGTATTTTTATTTCGTTAGCATATGATTTTTGGGATAATGAGTGGATATGTTTGTGTTTTCATTATCATCCACTTTGGTGGTATATGTATGTACATATATGTATGTACAAACAACTACATAAGCAGACGTCGGCACAAAGAGAACATGATAAAAATGTGAGTGTATTTGTGAGAGGCATGTGTTAACCCAGAGGAAAATTTTTAGTAATATTTTCAAGTGTAACCCAATATTTTCAAGTGTAACCTTATAATATGTATACGAGTATGTAGTGGAAAATACAGTAGGACCTTGATTATCCGTGATTCGATTATCCTGCAACATCAATTATCCGGGATGGTAAAAGAAAATTTTATTTTGGATCGACATAAATTTTTCTGCATCGTTTAACCGTGATTACCTCTATTATCCGTGATTATAAGCAAAAATTTTTTTCTATTATTTTGGACAAACAATCGAAGAAGGGAAATTCCCTCTTTAGTATACGAATCCTTATTATTCTTATTATTAAATTATTTTTTTTTATATTTTTGAAACATGTATGTAGGTATATAAAATCCTTGAATTATTTAGTTTTTATATAAATATGTATCGGGTGATTTTTTAGCTATTATCTTTTTGGCAACACTGGTTTAAACAGCTCACGAACGTTTCGTGTTTTGTTTCACTGTCAAACATCTTCAGTTTGGTCTATAATTTAACCAAGAATCGTCTTAACAACGCTTGCAAATTATTGAATTTTATTATCAAAATGCGTGCTCTGTTATGAAAGTTCATCACACGCATCATTGGACCGTACTTCTTCAAAGATGCTGTGAATCGTAACGTAACTGTGAATGGTGAGCGCTACCGTGAGATGAGATCCAACTTTTTTTGGCCAAAAATGCAAGAGCTTGACTTGCATGACATGTGGTTTCAACAAGATTATTGAGAGGCGAGTTCGGTGAACATTTTATTTCACGTTCGGGACCGGTCAAATGGCCACCTAGATCGTGCGACTTAACGCCTTTAGACTATTTTTTGTGGGGCTATGTTAAAGCTCATGTCTATTCAGACAAGTCCGCTTCAATTGACGCATTGGAAGACAACATTGAAGCATTTATTCGTGAGATACCGGCCGAAATGTTGGAAAGAGTATGCCAAAATTGGACTAAGCGGATGGACCATTTGAGGCGCAGTCGCGGTCAACATTTGCATGAAATAATCTTCAAACATTAAATTATATGGACCGTACTATCGATTCAAATAAAGATTTCATGCATTTTTCTGAATTTTATGTGTTTTTTTTTGAAAAATTTTCCAATAGCTCTTAAAAAATCACCCTATACATATTCATTTATTAATTAATAAAAATATCTATTTTAAAAAACTAGCCAAAATTGGTACTCAATTAACCGGGAAAATCGATTATACAGAATGCTTCCGGTCCCGACCGACCCACACGGAAAATCGAGGTCCCACTGTATAAAAAACATTACAGCGCCAAATCCCTAAAGACTGCGTATTTAACTTGACAAATATTCTTCTAAAAATGGAGATAATTTCTCATTGTTATTAGTGAATGTCATTGAATATTAGAGAATCCTACTGTAATATTTTTTTGGGTGTATAATTGAAATCTGAAAAAAGCGACATGAACCTTCTTCTTTAGAAGCTGACAAGCAACTGAATGCAATTTTATGCTCTTTTTAACGAACATTGTTGATGTTCGTGTCCTATGTGTGTAAAAAGCAGAAGATGTTCTTCCCCTGGTGGACATTGGTGCCGACGTCTGTACATAAGTATAGTATTGGCACTTTTTAAATGGGGGTGTTTATTGAGGACGGATTAGGCAATATCAAGTACTTTCGGCAACGATCGTTGAGTATACGAAGCATGTGAAATTAAAACGTTGTTTTATTAACAAATCTTAAATGCATAGATTTACATGGATTTGTTAATATTTTTTACGTTTTTTACTATTTGTTAAATAAATATTAATTGTTATAGATTTATCAAATGTAATTATCTGTAAAAAAATGGTTTTTTTTTAATTATTCTTCTTATGTGATCGTTTGATTGATATGCTTCAAGTATCGTGATACGTTTTACTTTATCAGTTCAGTTTGAATATTAGCTGCTGTGTTAAGTAATTATTCGTTGGGAGTGTCTTAAACTTGAAATTCCAAATGAATAGTGAGAAAATAAAAATAAAGTAAATAAATTGTCTACAGATACAGAGGCGACCAGATAAGCATGTTAGAAATAGAAATTACAATAAAACAATGTAAATAATATTGGGTGGTAAAAAAAGTTGGGTGAGAAATTTAAGTAAAATGGGAACACCCTGTTCTTGTACAACAATTGAAACGAGGTTTATTAAACCAAACATTTTATGTGCCCTTTTTGGTAATTTTTAAAGGTAAAGCCATAATTCTGTCTGCTTAAAATGTTTAGATTTTCGATTCACTGATTCAATTACGTTTTGCAAGTCTCTAAAGCATTCAAATTTCCATCATTTAGAAGGAGAGCTCTACAGAAAGTGCCTTGTCCGTGCTCTCCAAGCTTCTTATGGTCATGTTGACGTTATCATCTTGAAAGATAATACCCTTTCTGTAGATAAATTTAGGTGATTTTAATAAAATTGCTTGAAGTAATTAGAATCAGTTCGATTATACTTGCCTGCCTACTTACTTTTAAGGTTTGTAACATTTAGTCAGGATTACAACCTAGCTTCTCACGCCACCCATGTTATGTGTGTTCATTCACTCCGTACTGCAGATTTGATTAACTTTTCATGCGTAATTTTATTTTTTCTCCAGAGTTTTTGCTAGAAGACTACGAAAGAAATACATTTTTATATTCGTCTGGGCGGAGGCTTGAACCTTGACCTCGGGTTTAATAAGCCAATGCACTACGTACTAGACTACGCTGACTTCCGATTATATGTACTTACTTACTTACTGAATTGGCCATTAACAACCCGATTAACGGATTTCGGCCTGCCGCAACACATCCTTCCAGGCGCCTCTGCTTCTTGTGCGCCTACGCCAGTTGGTCACACCAATCGATGACAGGGCTTCCTCGATTTGGTCCTTCCAACGGATACAAGGTCGTCCTCTTTGCCGACTTCCGCAGATCCCCGCATCAAATACCCGTCTCGCCGGAGCATTCTCCTCCATTCGAATGACATGGCCGAGCCAGCGCAGCCGCTGGATATTAATACGCTGTACAACGTTTATGTCGTTGAGGAGCTCATACAGCTCATTGTTGGTTCGGATGCGGAAATCATCGCCAACTCGCACTGGACCGAAGATCTTACGTAGGACTTTTCTCTCGAATACTCTCAAGGCTGCTGCATCAGTTCTTAATAGGGTCCATGCCTCTGCGCCATAAAGATGCACGGATAGGATGAGCGTCTTGTAAAGTATTAGTTTTGTCGCACGAGAGAGGTCTCTGCTACTCAATTGCCTATTGAGACCATAATAGCACCTGTTGGCAAGAGTAATCCTGCGTTTGATCTCCAGACTGACATCAGTTTTGGTGGTAATGGCGGAGCCAAGATAAATAAATTCCTTGACTATATCAAAAGTATAGTTATCGGCCGTAATCTGAGAATCAATACGCCGCACGTCTCTATTTGTCGATAACATATACTTTGTTTTGCCCTCATTTACTGCTAGACCCATCTTCTTAGACTCCCGTTCAATAGCACTAAAAGCAGCCGTAACATCTCGCTTGGTACGCTCTATGATGTCGATGTCGACAGCGTACGCAAGCAATTGGACACTTTTTTGAAAAATAGTGCCATTGCGATGCACTCCTGCCCTTCGCAGAACACTCTCCATGACGAAGTTGAAGAGGTCGCATGATAAGGGGTCGCCTTGTCTGAAACCTCACACGGTATCAAAAGATTCGGAGAGGTCCATTCCTACCTTGACGGAGCTGCAGGAATTGCTCAACGTCATTCTGCAAAGCCTTATCAGCTTCGCAGACATTGCGGCAAAAACACGATCCCTTATGGGGCTATCGAAGGCTGCCTTATAGTCGACAAAAAGATGGTGTGTGTCGACTTGTTTTTCGTGGGCCTTTTCCAGGATTTGGCGCAGTGTGAAGATCTGGTCGATGGTGGATTTGCCAGGTCTGAAGCCGCACTGATAAGGTCCAATCAGTGTTTTGACGAGTAAAGACAGAATGACGAGCGATCTTCAGATCTAAAGAACATGGATTGTAACTGTAAAACTATGTCGATTGTATTTCTAAATGCAAAAAAAAAAAAAAAAAACTGGCCCGTGTTTTTCTTTTTGGCGATTATGTTTTGCACACTCTTTCATTTTGTTTTACAAAAACATTTTTGCATCAGCAGCTTGCTGCATGATTACATTTCACCTTGATTAAGCAGCACTTATCCAACAGGTGCTATGGTTTAAAGTTTTTGGTGTAATTATGACAACGTTTTGTTTTGTTTTTTTTGGTTTAGACCATCTTAAGGACACTTTAATTTACCCAATAATGGGGTGAAATGGAATTCAAAAATGCCCATGACAGGTGATGGCGACGTAACCACAAATTAGTGATAATGTTAATAAATAAAAAAATGAATGAAATTAATTTTTTTTGTTTTGTTTCACGCCAATATACGAAATGGATACACTCCATAAAAGAAAGTCACATGCGACCAGTACATACGTTTGGTAATAAATTCAACTGTGTGGTGTTAACACAGTGCATGCAGCTTTAAAATCATGAACTCAGGTGGTGGCTCGAAATACATTATTGATGTGAAAAGGTTTTTTTTTTTTTATTTTTTTATAAAAATTTTTCCTTTATTCAATTTACTTATTTAGAGTTTAGATAACATTTTATGAGATTTTACATTAGTATTACAACAATTGTAACATTTGTTTTAGGTATATTATTCTCAGTTATATACAGTATTGGCCAAAACTAAAGCACCCCCTCAGTACATTTAGGATTGAACCGTTGTCCGTTTGGCCTGCCTCTGGATGCCTTATGCCATCTGAATCCTTTAATTTAAACTTAGATTCCTCAGAAAACAGCACATTCATCCATTTTTGGACACTCCAGTTGAGATGGGCCTTGGCGAATTCAAGGTTTTTTGCGATATCAAAGGTTTTTTGCTGGTCGTCGACTGAATAATCCGGCCTCTACCGCCCTTCTGGGAATCGTTCTTTCGGTTATTTTTAAATCTAAGCGGTTTCGTACGTGACTAGAAGATGCTGTAGGATCATTTTGGATTGTCCTTTTAATTAAGGAGTCTTCATGTCGCAAGGTTTCACGTGACCTTCCTCCAGAATGAGTAGGAGATGTGCGACCAGTCTGTAAAAACTTTTAAATTAGCCTAGAAATAATTGATCTGTTGATTGAATATTTTGCACTCAATTGATGCCTTCTTGATAAGCCAGCTCTCCATTCCAATCATTAACTTAAAAATCAACCCACAAAATTGCAAAACCAAAGAAGATTTATTTGAAGCCGTAAAAATAGCCTGGGAAGCAATATCTCCTGAAATAATTAATAATTTAATGTCCCCTATGCCTAAAAGATGTGCGTGTGTCATTCAGAATAAAGGATTCGCAACGAAATATTGATTTCAATAGTTTTTTGTGCACCCTAATTGGGGGGTGCTTTAGTTTTGCCCGCTTATATTTGCGACTTAAAATGTTTTTTGAATTTTAACTTTTTTTTTTTAAATTCTGAATTCCTTAAGTTTGTGTTTTTCAATAATAACGATATAAATAAATAAAAAAAAATAAAAATAAAATTTTAATAGCTTTGTTTTCTTAAAAAAATTATCATTTAAAAAAAATGTACTGAGGGGGTGCTTTAGTTTTGGCCAATACTGTATGTAAGTATATCACAGATTAGGGATGACACACAGTGAGGATTTAAAAACCCTATGATATGATTAATTAATCCATATACGAATGTATTAAATGTTCATTTTACAAAATTTTATTAAATAATAAAAACAGCACACAAACGAACTTTAAAATTAAAAGTTGAAGGTGTTGTTTTTAAGATAAATTTCTAATTATATTATAATTTGACTGCTGACATCGAGTGTCAAATGCCAATGTCTGGTTTCTCATTACATCACTGATTTTCTTATGACCATAGTTGTTGACATGTAATCTATTTGTGGAGTATCTAAAATTTAAATTAAGGAGTGCGCACGAAAAAAGCTGGACTTACACTTTTCGTTATAGAAATAAAACTAAGAGGCGGATTTTTTTCGTTTTGTATTTCAATTAAAGTAAATAATATTTGAATTCTTTTGTGTATAAAATTTTTTTCTGACAAAGGTCTCAGAGCATCCAACTTTTTGAGCCACTTTTCTTCCAGACATGTTAGGGTGTTTTTTGAAAAATACGTATTATTTTACTTGCTTTGTTTTGGTCGGCAAATCCGTTTTTTCTTCCACTTCCACGCTTTCTCTCAATACTCAAAGACTCCTTATATTTATTTATTACCTTAGAAACTGTTTTTTGGTTAACACCTGCGAGCCTAGCAATCGTTTTTTGTAAGCGGCTCGGTTTTTCATTGAAAATTTCAATTATTTTTTTACGACATTCTTATTGGGTGCCCATTTTCAAAAAACTAATTTTGCTATTGCAATGACATTTAGCACGTGGATTTTGAAACAGATGACAATGTAACGGTATTCATTTTTTTCAATTATGACAAAAGTTATAAGCTTAAAAGTAGGCCCATTTTTTTTGTGCGCACTCCTTATGTATAATCTTAAGGTTTTTATTCTGTATAATCTGTAGTTTTCTAATATGTGTCTTAGCTATCTTAGGAAACCAAGCTTGGCAACCGTAAGTCATAATTGGCCTTATACACATTTTATAAAGTAACAGTTTGTTCTGTCGGTTCAAAATGGTTTTCCTGTTTAATATTGGGAACAGAGCTCTACCACACTTTATGGCTTTTTCAACAACGTGATCAACGTGGTTTTTAAAAGTCAACTTTTTGTCCAAGTATACTCCTAAGTATTTAATTGAGTCCCGAATTTCGATTGTAGTATCATTTACTGTCAGAGGAAGACTGGGAATTCGCTTTGGGGATTTATTAAATGGAAAAATTATTGCCTGAGTTTTTTCCTGATTAATGTTGATTTTCCATTTTAGAAAATACTTTTTTAATTAAATTTGCCCACTCCCTAAGCAACGTCGATTCGAGTCCAATTTGCTTGGATATCGCTGCTGATTCAGTTTTTTTTTTAACTTCGAATTCGATCGGTAAAAGGTGAAGGCACTGACTCTTTAACCTGATAACAGTGAGCTCGAGATTATAAGGTTTGCATAGTGTACTGGTAACAAAATATTTTCGTTTTGTTATTTCAAAATCATCTTCTTCTTTATTATGCTCTTCCCCTTATTCTAATTTGTTTTGCTTTAAATTTACAACGCTTTTCTTAATGATGATTCACAACTTAGCATAGCGCCCCTGTGTGAGTATTTTGCAAAAATTCGTACGTATTGTCGTTGTTGTTGTTGTTGTTGTGTAGTTCATTTACTTGCTTTTTTATTTGTATTATTTTTAATTTAATGTTACATTTTATTCGTTCATTCTCCTTTTGCTCCCTTTCAACAACAACAATAGCAACAACAGAAATAAAATCATTTTAATTCAATTCCAAATAAGTAACAAACCCAGGCAGTTTACTTTACCCAGCCAGGCAGGCAGTCAGTCGTACACACAAAAACTAAAAAGCAACAGAAACAGAAATCTTCTACCGGGAGTATTATAACCACATAAACACATACACACACGCATACAGCAACACAATCACTTTACAAAGGTTGTTCACTTTCAAAATAAAGGCAATGGATTTGTGCTTTTATGGTGTTGTTGTAGTTGTTATTGCTGCTGCTGCTGTTGCTGCTGCTGGTTACATTTTGCGATCAATTGCCTTTTCCAAAATAAACGAAACGAAGTAAAAAAAACAATTTTTTTTTTTTTATATTGTAACATAATGTACGAGTGTTTGTTATTGTTTTTATTTTTGAATATAAAAATAAACTTGGAGAATAATGTGATATTAAAGTAACCTCAAAAACAACAACAACAACAACTACACAGCAATACTAGCATTAACATCAACATCACATCAACGATAATGGACGACACACTGGATGAATGACATTAATAACAAGAACAACAACAATGACAACATTAGTAATAAGTGAGAACAATTTTATTTCTCTACTCTCTGTGCTAAGCTTACAAATCAATCACCGTAAAATCTCTCTGTCTCACTCTCTCTCTCTTTCTGTATAGGATAGAGAACCCTTAAAACAAGAATTTGTTTGAGTCTATGGCTTTTATAGCAACCAGGTTGTATTAAAGTCTGTGCTATATGGAGAGCAAAGGTTAAAAAAAAGCATAGAAAAGCTGGTTTATAGTAGCATAGTGCATGTTGTCCCTACATCTGCTACACCCAAGTCTTAAGATAGTAATTTAGAGCAGATGGCTGTTAATAGATGCTGTTTCAAACATTTGCATCAGCCTGGTATACTCCAGCAACCATGATACCGCAAACCATAATCCCATTTACATGCTTACATGTGAGTAAGTGAGCGCGTGAGTAAGTAAATAAAAGTGAAGTGAATACGAGTATATTTAACCACACGACAATTGCCTCCGATGCACATGGCATATATGTATGTATGTACATACGTATGTATGTATTCTCGTAGTCATACAAATTTCATCCATGTTTTGCTAAATGGCTGGTTGGCTGGCTGCCTAACTTCGGCTGCTGCTGCTGCTGTTGTAGGTTTTGTTGAGTAAAACGGCTGCATATTTGGTTTGTTATTTTTGCATCATGCTGTTGCCGCTTTAGTATTATACGTGCATGCATGTGTGTATGTGTATTCATGCATGCATACTTGCATATGAATTCAATTGTGTTTCCTTATATGATTGTTGCTGGTTGGGCGACAAAACTGAAAATAACAAAAACCATATGAACATAAAATGCCAGTACTTGCGAAAAGAATCTTCAACGCTGCAAAAAACGTCAGACTTGGTTTTTTTCACTCACACACTCTCTGGAGCAGGAGGTATACGCATGACATCGACTGCAGCAGCAGCAGCAGGCAACCTTAGCACACGGTGTAACATCAAAAATAAAAATCCAATCCAGTCGCTTAAAGACATTGAACTGATGTTTTCGTTTTTATTTTTATTCGTTTTATATAAATTTTTTTTCTTTTATTAAATTTTTTTCTGTGTGTTTTTAAATGCAATTTTATTTCCGTTTTGTTGTTGCTGTTGTTATTTAAATGTGTAGTCAAAATAGCCAAAGAAAATTAAAAAAAAGCCGGCAATAACAACAAAAAACGATTCTAAAAAAACTTTTTAGTCTAAGTGGATATGAACAAATTTTTAGGTTATATTGTTGGGTGTCGTTAACCTCTCATACAGCATCCACTGCCTACGATCGAGATCTCGAAAACATAGAAAAATCTTTGGAAAGAAATATTATGAAACCAACTCTTGGACAAGGAGAAACGTTGTTGTCACCTAACCTAAGAATGTAGCTTGGCGTTCCAGAATTTCAGTTTTGAATACAGCAGAAGTTTAGTAAGGGGCTTCCGTCCCCTTCATATCTATGTATTTGGAAGCACCAAACAGACAGTTCTTACTATAACTAGATTATTGCAAAAAAAAAAAAAAAAACTGGTAACGAGCTTAACATCACTGCCCATTCAATTCTGTTTAGTCAGACTATTACAATCTTTCACCTCATGTATCAGTGCCCGGCTCTATTTATGAAAAAAATGGGGTTCTTAACGTGCCATTTCTCTTATCTTTGGCTTCTGATCTCTCCAAAACTTTAAATTAATTAAATTTGTATTTGGAACGGTTTTTTATTGAGAAAACCATTCCATTTTCTATTGGGAAAACCATTCTATGTTTGATTCCCGGATTGAATATTAATTTAGGGCATTACAATGAGCCTGAGCTTGGCTTCCCAAACATTATGCCAATCAAAGCCAAAATTCTACACAAAACAGTTCATATTTCGGAGATTGTTTCTATTTCCTTGGCTCCATAAATTTCGTTTTTGTATTTTATTTGTTGCTTCCATAATATACACGAGGCCCCTTAGGGATAATCTATATACATATATAAAAATGAATGTGTGTTTATTTGTTTGCGGGTTTGTTTGTGGGTTTGTTTGTTTGAAGTCTATAGACGGCTAAACGGCTGGACCGATTTTCTTGAAATTTTAGCAGTACCTTCCTGTATGTCTTTTTCAATTTCAAGTAGGCGAGGTGCCACGCCCACATAACAATTAAGTATTTAATGTCGTACATCTCACAAACTGCAACAGCTAAAGTCCTCAAATTTTGTATGAACGACTTTGACGTATATATGAACAAAATGGGCGAATTGGCTGTAGTGGGCGTGTCACCTCCCTTATGAAAAATATTAAATTAGTATATCTAAGAATATATAAAAGACTCCTAAAATTTTGTCGAACCCACTTTAGTATCAATATGAATATTTTAGACAAAAATGGACTGACTAGCAATAGGGAGCGTGGCACCTCCCATATGAATATATCTATCTACAATATATAACTAGAATAAGAAATAATCATTATGAAACATTGTAAATATCAGTAAAAAAGTAAATATTTAAATATCCAGACTTCTTCTTATTTTATTACGTTGAGGTTATTGACTAAAAATAATAAAAATATACATAAGAAAAAATGTATGTCAATATATTTTGAATATTTATATTTCATATTGATAGGAGTAGCGAAGCACACCGGGTTTTAGCTAGTTTACAATAAAACAACAAGAAATAAAACAATAAAACGTCTACAACCGTATATCAACCAACAACCATCATTGAATGACAATAAAGATGCGTGTACCAGGCCTTTAACACATTTGCACACACACACAAATAAACAGTTACACAGACTTTGTATTTGTATTGATAAAACGTTGCATTTACTACAGCAACCCGCAGTTGTACAACAATTTATCGTGATTAAAACAAGATCGTGAGCTCAACTTTTTCTTTTTCTTGTTTTTGTTTTGATGCTGGATTACCACTGCTGTGGCATGCTTTAATCACCACTTAGGCTGGACTGTTGCTAAACTGTTGTTTCCAATCCTGCTGTCATAGCGTTACTGTTCATATGTTGTTGTAATTGTAATTGCTTGTAAAGTTATGAAAACCACCACAAGAAAAGTAAAGAAATCCAAATAAATAAATCGACGGCACAAGTCATTTTAATTTTATTCGATTTTTTTGGATATTTTTGTGTCATTTATTGTGCAACAGTGGTGCTACACTATGGTGGCCATCATTAGTTAAGTCATGATGTTTTCGTATCGTTCTGGCTCAGTGATTTTGGTGCATAGTTTTAATTCTTACACCCTAAATGCAACGTTTTGTTCAGTGTCAGTAAGGATAATTGCCTGCCTAGTACGTAATAAACACTCACGTGCTTTATGTGTTCTGACGATTCATTCTGCTCATTAGAAATCTACATATGGGGCGATATTCGATCCCTATACTAAACTAATGTTTTGCCTGTTCAAAATGCTGATTACTATCCTCAGGCTAGTTTGAATTGTCTAAAACCCAAATGGGTTGAGAAAAGTCTCCGCATGTCTTCATTTTACGTTTTTTTCTTCTTAAACTTCTCTTTACATGCCACAGAAAAATTCTTATTCTATCAGTGACGTGGAACCTCCATTTGTCATAGGCTCATCTGCATGATCATTGCAGTGAATTTTCCCATGACCTAGCAGAGGGCGACACTATTTCTCGTGCCTAGCTTGTCCTCTCAGTCCCATATTCAGACGAACTCTCAGATGGTGGCTTCACAGCCAGTCAGAATTGCTATGGCCTGTCGTTTGTATCTCCTATGAATTAAGCGCACCTTTGTAGACTTTCATGAGTTTTTCCATGGATTTTGAATGTTTCACGCTGCGACGGAACATCTCCACTGCTGTCCCTATATCTGTTCTTGACTTATGTGCACAATCTATCCTTGAATACCACGGAATGTGTCCAACCTTAAGAGAGTATGTAAAGGGTCCGCCAAATAACTTTTTTTTTGAAAATGCTTAAAAAAAAAAACTACTGAATATTTTCTCAAATTTCTTTTTTTATTTGAAAGTACAATTCTTCCGGTTAATAATGGAAAATAATTTCATTCAAATGGCTGCCTCGGCTGGCCATGCAGTAGCCTACACGATCGGTCCAATTTTTAAGCACATTATCGATTGTGTGCAGCCAATGGCTTCACGAATATTGTCCTTTAAAACGTCAATTGTCTCTGGTTTGTCGGCTTAACACTTATCTTTGACGGCACCCCACAAATAATAGTCCAACCATGTCAAATCGCAGCTCCGAGGTGGCCAAACGACATCAGCTCTGCGGCTGATAATGCAATCTTCAAAAACAGGGCGCAAAACATCGAGTGTAGCTTTGGCTGTGTGGCACGTAGCGCCGACCTGTTGAAACCAAATGTTGCCAATATCCTCCTCTTCAATTTTTGTGAACAAAAATTCGTTCAACATGGCCCGATAACGATCGCCATTGACTGTAACGGCCACTCCTTGCTCATTTTCGAAGAAAAATGGCCCAATTATGCCTCTGGACCAAAATCCGCACCAAACAGTGACTCGTTTTGGGTGCGTCGGCTTTTCAATGTATGCGTGCGGGTTTTCTGTGCCCCAACTGCGACAATTTTGCTTGTTTACATACCCGCCAAGATCAAAATGAGCTTCATCTGAAAAGATAATTTTTTTGCCAAAATCGTCATCTTCTGAAAGTCGATCGTAAGCCCACTTAGCGAAGCGAAAACGCGAATACAGAACCATATTCGTTCAGCGGAAGGATAAAACTAATCATCTGTCAAATCAGACATGAGCTAAGTGTTACTATTCACGAAGTAAGCACTAGTTGGAAAAAAAACGTTAGATGGCGGACCCGATATCTTCCAAATTACTCAAATTCGTTGTAAAGCATTTTAGAATTTTCTGTCTCCTGTGTTCACCACAAAGCCTACAGTGACCTATAGGACAGATCCCTAAGGACGCTTGTTATACCAACACATTCTAAGTGCTTCCTTCTTTCGGTTTTTTAAATACAAATATGGCCTCATTAGGGAATTTAGAACACAGATTTTGTTATTATTTTCGAATTTCTTTGTATAACACTGACTAACTGATATTTTTTCTATCTTTTTTGTTTGTTCTTTACTTGCAGATATATTTTCTTCCTTCAATATTTTTCAGAGACCGGAATACAAAAAAAAAAAGAAATCGGATACGGAAACAAAAATTTCGATAAATAAACAGGTAAGTGTGTCTCATTATCTTTTTTTTACTTCTAAAGCACTTTATTTCTCTGGGCCTTGTATGTAACAGAGGAAAAGAAAGAGAGAGAGAGAGAGAGAGATAGAGCACAAAAGATTAAACCACTTAAGGTGGCAACTATGCCAAACAAAAAAAACAAACAAAAAGTAATGCCAACCAACCATTTGCAAGAACTAGCAAAATTCTTGACATCAATAAACAAAAATAAAAAAAATGTTTAAAGCGTTCGTGCACATTGTCAGTATTTGTATTCATTGACAAAGAGAGTTTAAATATAATTGCAAGAAAATAGAGAGAGAGAGAAAGAGTTACAGTTATTGTGCTATTCAGTTGTACTTACTCTCTCAAACTTTTTCTCTCTTTGGCTGCGTATGTCATACAAACAAAAAATAACAAACATGCTCACTGTGTCTCTCAGGTGTTCTATTCCACAGTAAGGGGAGTTGAGGGATTTGTGTCTGTATTTTCTACAACAATTTTGTCAATTTAGAGATTTTTTTGCTGTTGAGTTGAAATTATTTGCTTTTATAGTTTGGAGGGAATCATGTATTTGTATTTGGCTTCAGGAAGCAATTTTTTGTACTGCCATCACTCTGGGGATGGCCCCTACTCAAGCATTGCGTTGTATTGAAAATTGTAAAATAGGTTGTGGAGAAGAGGAAAGAGCGATCAACGTCCAGGTCAACATAATTGGGGGAGATATTATAGGGATACCCTACATATATTGAGAGCAGTACACTTCTGCAACACTAAGAGTTCAGGTACGTTCGTAAATGCAGTAGTTGTGCAACCTGCAGCATAATAAAAATCAAATGTTCAAAAATGCAATACTTGGCAGCACTGACTTGCGTCGAACGTTTTTTTTGCAGACAAATTGCAATACTGTCGCAAATTTTTGCAAATATAGCAACAGTTAGATTTCAGTTGCAATAGTTTGCGGTAAACCATTTCTTCGACAATATTGTAGTTTCGTGTTATAAAAGCTATTAAACAAAAGAAAATTTTGCTTTATTTGCAGAAAAATGGAAAACTAATAAAATTTAACCGATATTGTTATAGAAAATTTTAATTATTTATATTTTTAGTTCCAAGAAAGATTTCGCATTTAACATACAAAAATTAATAATACGGACTAGACTGGATATGGAGTCGGTCAGTATTGTGGTGAAAAGTTTTATTAAAAATTAAAGAAATCAAATCGGACTTTGAAATGACAAGAGAACAAATAAGCCGGAAATTTTTGAATTTTCACACCACATATATGGTACAAAACACTCTATTAACCCACCGTCTAAATTTTCAATAATATTTGTTATTGTTAATTTTGATAAATTTTTTTGAACTTTTGCAGAACGTTCTAAAAAGCAAATTCTGTTTAGTTTTTGTGCAGAGCAAAGCATTTGCAACAGCTGATCACGCATTAGCAACAAAACTTGGCATTACTGCCGCAGTCGTGCACAAATTTGCTGAATTTACGAACGCACCCTTCCATAAAATCTTTACAAAGTTTTTTTTTTGTTAATCTTTAAATAAAATTGTGAAATTCAAACTAAGCGTTTATTTTAATTCTTTTTTTGCTCTTAAAATGTTAAGTTGGCAATGCTGTGAATAAAGTGACACACGGAGTAAATGTATTGGAAAAAAAGCTCTGCAGTTGGCAGCTGCTGCGCATAGAGAAAACAACAAAATTTCTATACGTGTAGTATGTGTCGTGTGTGTGTGTGTGTGTATAACTATGTGTAGTAGATGAAATTGAAAGCAAAGCAAAGAATAAAACAGACACTCACTCTCAGAGAATAACAGCAACAACAAATAATTTTGCAAAGAAAATCACGAACGTCGTAATACTAGCACAACTGACTGCAACTGAGGCAACACTAAAGGAAGAATGGAAAAATCAAAAAATAGTTGCTGTCAGTGGGCATTTATTTTCTTTATTATTTTAAAGAAGTGATAAAAATTTATTAAAAAGCTTAGAAAAATAAATAAAAAATTAGAAATAAAATCAAAATAAAAGCTGCATGTGATACAAAAATTAAAGAAAATAAATTTATTGTTAAAAAAACACAAAAATTCGTACTAAAATTAATAGCAACGGCAACAACAACGGTAACAAAATAGTGTTTTGTGACATTTATACTTATTACAATAAGTATGTTGTATGTATGTATGTACATACATATGTACATAGATGTATGTGTGTGTAAGTTTGTGAATTTTGTTTAAAGTGTAACGTGACCTTAATTGTTAAAATATTGCAAAATAAGATTTTTTTCTGCTTGCAAACGAATGTTATTCGAAAGATAATCTAACAGACAAATTATAAAAAAAAAAACAAAAACAAACATTTAAATAAAAACGGGCCTATTTACTAATTTCTATAATAAAAGGAAAAGCATAACAAAGAAATCGTAGGTCATACTTAAAATACTATTAAAAAAGAACCAAAAACAACAAAAGAATATAAAAGAATGCAAAATAAATCATGTTAAATACTAATTAACCATGTGTGTGTAACAGTATGTGTGCTTAATAGGTGCTTTACAAAACCTACATACATGTTTGTGTGTCTCTCTCTCTCTCAAGAAAAAAAAAATCATTTCGGCATACAGAAGAGAGCAAAAAAACCAAAATCTATTTGCAAAATTATTTATAAATTTTTGGAAAGAATAACTTGCTCTGTTTATTCTCTAAAGTTCTGTTTCTTTTTTTTTTGTTTCTTCCAAATTTTATTTCGTTTTGTTTGAGGTCATACACCATGAATTTCAAGTACACACATACAGTGTATAACAGTAAGAAAACAAAATCCAAAAATCATAACAATCTCTCTAATAAAGCATCAGTGAGAGATAGAGAGAGAGAGAGCCAGTTTCAGTAGCCAAAGTGTGTTGAGTAAGAACTGTAGTAGTAGTAGTGGTAGCAGTAATGGTGGTAGTAGTAATGGTGGTAGTAGTAATGGTGGTAGTAGTGATAGTAGTAGTAGTAGTACTAGCAAATAGTAGTATTCACTGTAGTAGTAGTATTAGCACGTTTATTGTTTGTGTTTTGCTTGTTTGTTTTTGTTTTTATTGGACTTGCAAGCAGCAAACAAGCAAAACAATTAATGTTAGTACTAGAAAACAGTGTTGTCAAGATTCCTTAAAATAATAAGTATATACAGTAGTCGCTCGGTTATATGAACTAATTCAAACAGAGCCTGTTCACTAAATGGAGAAGTTCACTTAATCGGAAGAATATAAAATAAGTAATTCAAATGATTTTTATTACATTAAGTTCTTATTTTTAATAAGCTTTTTAATAATTAATGTACATGAAAGTAGTCGATTATATTTTTTTGTACTTTTTTTTGCTTCAAGGTATTTCTGTAGTGCTTTGTCCCTGCATTTTCGCAATGCCAAAATATCATTTATATCAGATATATTATTTTCACTCTAAGCAATAACTTTATTGAATGCTTCGATTGCCTCCGTTGTGCTAATTTCAGCTGTCGTTACGATGCACTGCTCTTGATCATCATCTTCAACTTCGCTATCTATATCTTCACTACCAATGTCTTGATTCCACGTCTAAATCTCTTCCCGTGAAAGCTGTACACCATTCGTTAATTCATTGACTAGATCTATGACTTCATTCATAGGTGCTTCCATGTCGTTTTGATATTTTTCTTTTAAAATACTGAGTGGAATGTCTTCTTCCGGATAATTTTCTTCCTCAAAACTCAAAATATTCTTCCAACACTTTTGTATTGTGGATACATCAACCTTATTCCGTGCCAAACTTGGGTTTATAACTGCATCTTTTATGCTCAACTACTTCAAAATGTTTGCAGCATTTTCAACATTCGCTGACACTATTGATGCTAGCAAAGCCGATCTGTAGTATAGTTTCGTAATTCAGATGACGTTTTGATCCATTGGCTGGATTAATGGCGTAACATTTGGTGGCATGTAAACAACGAATGTGTTTCCGTCCTCTGAAAGCAACAACTCCGCAGGTGGATAACTTGGTGCATTGTCCAATAAAAGAATGGCTCTAGTAGGCGAGCCCTTTTGGTTTAAATATACATATGTATATACGTATGCACACCCTTGCTTATCTCGGGGAAGAACCGATTTTTAATATGTAAGACAATCACTCAAAACTCAACACTCAAAATATTAAAAAAAAAATCAACGGTTGAAAGCTGTTCACATAACAGAGATAGGCTGTGTTCACTCTTTAGAACCTCCTGTGCTTAAGTTTTGTTGTTCACTATTCTGGAAGTTTACATAACTGGACGCGCTACTGTATTAATTAAAGAAAGAAGTGATTATTTAAACTATCGTAATATCTGTTTATTTGTGTGTTTTAAATAATTATCCCTGCATCAACAATAAAATACTTACACTGTTGCAAGAAATAATAGCGGCAGACGAAAATATCAACATTTTGTTTTAACTTTCAAACTACACTTTACATCAATAAACCAAAGAGTTAACATCCAATTCAAATTGTTTGCTTAACAACTGGTAAAAAGAAACAATGCTGGCGTGGGTTTTAAACCAACGATTGCGAAAATCATTTTAGAATGGATACTTGATACTTTCCTGCAAGCTTTAAATTGTCACTTTAATTGCATTTAGTCTTTAGCAAATGGAAGTGTGTTGTTCTGTAGAATAATTAGTAGCGTTCGGTTATCCATGAATCCAGACAGTTAGGTCATGTTAGGTGTAATACATTAAGACAAGTGTAATACCCGGAGGTCAAACTAACCCATTGCATTCGTCCTAAGAATAAAAGATATAGAAGGAGAGAGAAAGGAGAAAAGAAGTAGGAAAAGGATAGGCAGGGGAATTGAAAATAAAAGTGAAAAAGAAAGAAAAGAGTGTGTCAGAACGGTCAGCTGTTTCAACCTTATATTCTAATTTTATCTAAACGGATCAGAGCATTTTTTCAGCATCTGCCCATTTTATTTCATTTTTGGAAAAATTTAAATCATTTTCTACGATTAATTACAATTCCACAGCCTTTTCTTATTTTAACGCTTTTTTAAATACACAAAAGTACGGATTAGCATTACCGCTATACAGCACTATTGCCACAGAGTACAATTATTGCTAGTAAAACAAGAAAGCAATAACAGGAGACCACAAAATAAAATCAAAATTTACTCAACACACACATAGAAAGAAGAATATTTTTTTTTTGCTGTTATTGTTTTTAATTAAGTTTTTGCCAATTTATAAAAATAAATATTATCGTTAGTAAACATTTATTATAAATGACAATGCATTGGCTGCTCTCTTTTATTTTTCGCCTCTTTCTAACATTTATATTCACAACATTCACAGTATAGTAGGGTTAGCATTGCCAGTTTCATTTTTTTTATGTCAAAAAAATTGCCTTAAATATGAGAAAAGCTTTTTTCTGTTAATTCTATTATTTGTTCTCTTTTTGAGAGCCAGAGACAGATAATCTACAAAGGCATTATATTAAACTGAGAGAGAGAATAGTTATTTGTATATTATTGCTTGCAATGTGCGCTAAAAAATTTTGAGAGGTCAATTGAATTTGTATACAATTACTAACAAATATAAGAAACAGAGATGCCAGATTTTTAAAATTTGATTATTAATTATTAAGTAAAAGGTCCTTATGCATGATGATTTTAATATAAGGATTTCAAATGAAAAAAAAAAAAAAAAAAAAAACAGTTTTTAGAAAATGGTTGTGTTCACAAATAAATATTTTATAAATTAAATAAATAATATTTTTCTAATATAATGGCAACACTGTATTTTTTTGCAGTTCTTTTTTATAGTAAATATTTATTTTTTTTCTTTTGTCTTTAATTGCTGCATTAAATAAATACAAGTTGAGAGAGCACAAGAATTAATGAAAAATAAAAACAATAAAAGAAACAAGAAAAACATGTGCTTCAATAAAAACTCTCATTAATGACCATGCCAACAATACATACACACACAAACGCATACTAACACAGCTATTAAACTATAGTTTCATAAAATTTTCACACACAGTAATTAAAAAAAAAAGTGTGAGAGAGAAAACAAATTTTAACAGAGAATACAAGTTAATGAGAGAAGGTTGGTGGATTAGAAGAACGAGGGAGAAAAAATAAACAGTAAAAGCCGGAACCAATTTTTTAATCACATTGTATTTGTAGTTGCATTACATCGTTAATGTTAATGATTAACGAGTGGTTGTTTTTGTTTTTATTTTTCTAATTATATGCGCAGTTTGCCATTTCCATTCGAAGAAATGTTTTTACTTTCAATGATATTATTTGGATAGATTTTCAAAACTAAGAAAATATAGAAAAAAGTTATGTTATCGCAAATTTTTTTGCGAGTTTTTGGAAAGCATTTAATGTTATCGATAACTACATATAGGGAAATTATTGTTGTTGGTCTCTAAACCAATGCTTTGAAATGGTTTGAAATTTGTTTTTAATTTTTTTAATTGTTAATATTATTAATTGGCCTATGTGAGGCCTCTTCCTTTAAGTGTTGTCCGCCGCCACCTTACCTAATGTTATTAATTATTATTTTTATTTATTTTTTTTTTTGCTTTTATAATTTTAATTCCATATTTTGTACTTATAAATACCATCTGGTGTATTAAAACACTGCTATGAGAGCTTTTTCTTTGTATGGTAGAGAGAGAGAGAGTAAGGTATATTAATTGGGATATAGAGGTCATTGTTTTGTAGTTAAATTCCTATTACTATTGTTATTATTCTAGTTTTGTCTCGTATATGAGATTTGCTTTCGTATTTACACACGAGAGAGAGAGAGAGAGTAATTTTTTAAGCATTTATGAGTGTGTGTTGTGTGACTTTATCTAAACATAGGAAGAACCTTGCATAATGATTTAATATACATACATATGTACATATATAGTATGTATGCTTAGAAAATAACAAAAATAACAACAAAATGCCACAGACAGAACTCATAACACTGTTTCGTTAGGATAGCAAAATATTAGCACTGTTGTTGGATTATTTTGCTGACATTGAAAGGATTGTTAACCAAAGAAGATTTTTTTTTATTGTTTTTACCACTGTTAATCTAAATTTTTCTTAGTTATTCTTTTCCTAAAAAAAAAATAATTTTTTAATTTAACCACTCTTAAAGAGTTTAATGTTTGTGTCCCTAACATTACTTTTAAGTTTTCACCTTTGTTGGCTTTCTTATTTCTCTTAATAAGAGAGAGAAAGGGAGAGAGAAAATAGAACTGTTACCGTATAATAGAGTTTAGTGTTTTGTTTTTAATGTGTATGTATTTCTGTCGTATATACCATACATCAGAGGTCGGCACAAAGAGGACATGATTAAAATGTCACTGTAGTTATGAGAAACAAGTGTATAACCCAGAGGAAAATTTTTATGTCCTATATGTGTAAAAAACCGAAAATGTTCGGCCCTCGGTGGCTTTTGGTGCCGACCACTGCCATACACACATACATACATATATATGTATGACTGCGTGCAAGTAACAACATCAATTAACAATGTTGACTGAATTTATTGGAATTTTTGTCACTTTGCGTTTAACATGCAACATTCTTGCTACAATAGACACAGACACAGCCACAGCCACAGCCACACTAGCATGTGACCCAGCAACCATTTTATTACCATTTTCATGGTTACACACACACTTTCAGTTTCCGTGTTGAAAAATGGAAATATTTTTGCATTTCAAATCAATTTAACATTGGAAATAAATCTTCCGATTATATAAACAACGATAAACGATAACACAACAAAACACAGTAGCAGTAGCTGAAAAGAAAACATGAGAAAAATTTGGTTAAAAATAAAACACGTTCTGCCGTACAGATAAACTATGTATGTATGTATTTCAAAGAAAAAAAAAAAAAAAAAAAAAAACAAACAAAAATTATATTCTCAGCTTAAACTTAAGAAATATGTTCTTTAAATGTTTGTTAGAATGGCAGAAAAGATTTCAAAATTATCACCTAAATTTTGCAATATTTTAACAAAAAATTAATATTTCTTCTGAAAATTTCCAGTTTAGAAATCTTTTAAGAGTACTAAAAACCAATAAATGAGAAATTTTTAAATTAACATTAAAAATTGGTTTAAAAATTAAAACATAAATTAAAAATATTGAAATTAAAACAGAAATAAAAATATAAAATTAATTAATTAAAAAATAAACAAGCATTGAAAGGGAATAAAAAATAATTTAAATTAAAAGTTAACTTAATGTCAAAACAGCGTAACAAATTAAAATAAATCTCAATAAATTAAATAAAACAAATGACTAAACTAGAAAAAATAAATTTATTTTATTTAATTAAAACTAAATATTTAAAAAGTTAAATATTTAAAAATAAATGTAAAAAAAAATGCTAAATAAATAATATAAAATATAACGAAATTTAGTGTTGGGGCTTAATAAATAAATAAATAAATAAATAAATAAATAAATAAATAAATATAACGAAATTTAATATTAAATAAAAGAAACTAAAATAGAAATAAATTTACATACAAAAAATTATTAAAAGCCAATAAAAACAGTTAAAACAATTAAATTGAATTTTTAAGAAAAAAAATTATTCCCTTTTTTTTATGAAAATTATCGTTGAATTGTTTAAATTATTACAAAAAGGAAAAGATTAAATAAAAAATAAAATAAGCAAATCAACAAACATATATAAAAAAATTTAATAAACCAAAAAATTATTAAAAATTATAAAAATTTTAAAATAAAATATTATAAAATTAAAATAAAATAAAAATAAAATAAAAATAAATTAGAAAAACTTAAAACAAAAAATAATTGAAATAAAAATATACTGAAATAATATCAAATTTGAAATAATTGTGGTTGGATTAAAAATATTACAAAAAAGCTTTAAGAAATTAAGATAATAAATTAAATAAAAATTAACTTCTTTTTAACTTTAATCAACTTCTTCTTATCAATGTAATAAAAAATATAATAAATAATTACTAAAAATTTTTTAATAATTAATAAAAAAAAAAAGAAAAAATTAATTGAAAATAAAAAAAAATTAAAAAGAATTGAATTAATAATTATTGCGAAAATTGAAACAATACGCTCAAATATATATAAAATATAAAGATTAATTAAAAAAAAAAATTATTTTAAATAGAAATTAACAAAAATAAAAAGTAAAATTAAAAAATAAAGTAAACAAATAACTAAAACAAAATAATTATAACAAAGATAAAACAAAAATAGCAAAAGGGATTTGTAAATTCAGTATTCCGAAACAATACTGTTTATTCAACTTAAATACGAAGCTTATAAGAGTTTAATTTAATCCAATTAATTAATTAATTAATTAATAAAAAAAATTAATAAAAAGAAAACAGTTAAATATCTGTTTACACGATTTAAGAAAAACTAGAATAAATAAATATAAAAATAAATCAATTTAAAAATAAATAATAAAAAAATAAATAATAAAAAAATAAATAATAAAAAAATAAATTATAAAAAATAAATAATAAAAAAATAAATAATAAAAAAATAAATAATAAAAAAATAAATAATAAAAAAATAAATAATAAAAAAATAAATAATAAAAAAATAAAAAAAAGGAAATTAAATATTTAAAGAAATACAAACTTTTTCTTATTATTGGGATTTTCCCCATTTCCTACTTTGATTGATTGGCGTGTGGTTTTTTAAAAAAATTTAACAAAGTGGATTCAATATCATTGCCACTTGGAGGACTTTCCCATGTTAGAATGGCTCTGGCCAGGTAAGACTTTTTTTTATTAAAACAATAGATTGAAAATTTTATATACATTTGATTACATACATATTTCTTAAAAAGATCATCAAAAAGCTTCACCTAAAAGTTGATTTACATTTTTATTTATTTTAATGGTTTGCATTACTGCTACTTTAATGGGGTTGAGGGAAATATGTACAATACCTTGTTTGTTTGTGTTCTTAACGGTTGACGCCGTTATATCCCTTAAGTTAATATTTACAGTGTTGCCAGATGCGTAACTATTTGTTTTGCCATTCAATATCATATCCAGAGTGAGTTAATATTTATACTGTGTTAATGGTGATTAAATGACATTTTTTCTTCTTCTTGTGATGGTTGTTGATTTTGAGGTTGTAAATGAAATTTATGTAAACAGCCTAATAAAAACAAAAGAAAAAAGAAAACAACTTTAAAATACATACTTTTAAAGGGAAATTGAATAAAAAAAATTGAATATAAAGTTCAAACAAGAAACATGCATAATTTCTTTATTACTTGGTTTTCTGTTCAATCAAAATTAATAAATCAAAATTAAGCCAAATTTTCATCGATAACATTTTGGCCATTTTTGCATTTTTTCTGGGATACCTACTTCCCCTTTCTATACTTTCCACAAGTCCCATACAGCGCTCTACTGAAATAGCATACCAAGCTTTTTCTATTTCTGTCCATAAATCGGCCAAATGTGCCATATCATAAATCATTATGTGCTGCTCCACATCATTCCAAAGGTTCTCAATAGGATGGAGATCCGGAGATTGGGCTGGCCATTTTAACACGTTAATATTGTTCTCTTCCAAGCAACTCATCACTAAGCGTGAGGAGTGTTTTGGGTCATTATCGTGCATAAAACTCCACCTAAGTGGCATGTTGTCCTCTGCATAAGTCATCATTGTATTTAGTAGTATATTCTGGTATACATATTGGTCCATACGTGTATCAATCTTGCATGTAGGATCAACGCCATGCACAGAAAACGCTGCCCACACCATCACATTTCCTCCACGGTGTTTTATTGTTTTAGAAGTGTACTTTGGATTGTACCATACATACCTCTTACCATCCGATCCGAAGCTACAAAACTTTGATACATCACTCCAGAAGACATTTTTCCAAAAAACTAATGGCTTTTCCAAATGCTCACGAGCAAAGCACAACCGATCCCATAGGTTCTTATTTGAAACGTGTGGCTTATGCTGAGAAATGCATCCAAGTAAATTTTTTTCATTAAATCTACTTCTTATAGTTCTGCAGGACACGTTGATACCATATTTTCTTGAAATTTCCCTCTGGATTACGGTGGAGCTTTTATGCACGACAATGAACCAAAACACTCCTCACGCTTAGTGAGGAGTTGTTTTGAAGAGAACAATATTAACGGATCTCAATCCTATTGAGAACCTTTGGAATGATGTGGAGCAGCACATAATGAGAGCAAAACCTAAAAATTTGGCCGATTTATGGACAGAAATAGAAAAAGCTTGGTATGCTATTTCAGTAGAGCGCTGTATGGGACTTGTGGAAAGTATAGCAAGGAGATTGGCAGATATAATAAAAAATAATGGATGCCGAACTAAGTACTAAGTTTATAGTGAAAGAAGTTTTTTGTTGTTACTTTTTTTTAAATGTGAATAAATTTTTTTTATTTTGTGCTAAAATACTGTCCAGCGTTTTTTGACCGTTATTCTATTCTGAACAGAAAAACAGCAAAACAGCAAAGATATATATATAGGAATAACAATGAATATATTGTGACATTGGAAGACATGTTATGCGTATAAAAAAGAATTATGAAAAAAATTAAAGAAATACAGGAAATATTTGCTTTTAAAGATAGGCAGTAGCAAGTGTGCTAACCTCATGGCCACCACTGTATATTGTGGTAGCATAGTCATATAAAAAAACTTAAGTTTAATTACAAAATTTTTCGGGTTATTGTGGCAGAAGTCTCCAAAAACCGAACAAATATTAAATTTTAACTTGTTTTCTACCAAATTAAATTATAAAAGTTGCAAAAATTTAAGCCCATTAAAAAATCCCTGAAGAATACTTTTTTGACCTTTTCAAAACACACGTTTCTTAAAAACTAATTTTTCACGTAGACTTTTTGTTATTTGGCCCTCATCTGCCCACAACCTATTATACATCAAATTGTAGATTTTTTATCCCTCTTTAAATTAAATAATATTGTGGCCGCGGATTTTTGCATATTTTCGCATATGGATGTGATTTGCATAGTCATCCTACGAAAAATAATTAAAAAAAAAACGCATTTTGTTTTGTACTATATCTTTTTAAGAACATGAGTACAGAAATGAATGGCATTGAAAAATGCCTCGACGAAAAAGCAGATGAAGCTTGTTACGAATTCGGACTGTCACCATTACATGCCAACATACGATTTTTTAAGTATTTCATTCACTTATCGTATAAATTAGAGCTAAAAAAATGGAAGGCCAGTAAGAACGAAAAGTCAAGTGTTTTGATGAGAAAACAATTTATTCAACAACAATTACGGGCCGAAATGGGACTTTTGGTAGATAGGCCAAAAGCTGATGGTTTTGGAAATTCGAACTATGATAACACAGCGCGGAGATTTTTTCAAAGTGTCGATCTTTCATCAAAAATAACAGGAATCGACATTTTGGACATTTTTCAAAGATGTGCCACAATTCTCCAAGCTATAAATTCTGGATTTGAAATTGATGCCGAAAATTTTGAGGAATATGCTGTAGAGACAGCCAGAAAACTTGTTGAGGAGTATCCCTGGTACTACCACCTCCCTCCATCGGTACACAAAATTCTAATAAATGGAGCTGAGGTGCTTAAGCATGCATTAGTGCTCAGGAAGCAGCTGAAGCGAAAAATAAGGATATAAAACAGTTTAGATTCCAACATACAAGAAAAATATCGCGCACTGCTACAAATACAGACCTTTTCAATAGGCTCTTTTTAAGTTTAGATTCATGTATTTCTGGAGCCCGAAACTTGCCAACAAAGAAAACAAGTAGTTTAAGTCAAGGAGTTTTAAATTTGCTTAATATTTTAATATTTACTTTATTATCTTACATTATTTAATAATAACTTTTACTAAATTTTATAACTTTGTACAATGGAATAAAAATTTAAAAAATATTTTAAAACAAACGAATTTTCATACTTTATTTTAAAAATTCTTAAAACAAATCTATAAGCCATTTAACCCTTCAGAGTTCAAATGGCTACTTTGGCTACAGTTGTTAAAATTTTTATGCTTTAAGCTATTATTAGGACATGCTATGGGCTGACCAATTTTGAAGACCCTAGCTTTTTTGGTTTTGGAGATATTGATTTTTGACCGCTTGTTCATATAAGGGAAACCACTGTACAACGTACGTACTGCTTCTTCATTTTTATGTTTTATTTTTCATTATTTCTACTTTTTAAATTTAAAATTTCTTTTTTTCTTACAAAAAAAAACTCATACTTTATGCAAGAAGTTGAGTTATGACAGTTCATGTCATTTAAGTACTTCAAAAATCTTATCTCTTGTTTTTGTTTTCCTCATATAAATTAAAATTTGTTAACCTTCCTGAGTTTTATAGATAATATTTGCAATAACAGCAACAATGCTCATAAACAATAATTAAAAAAAAAAAACAACACCAAAAAAAAAACTGAAACGATAACAAATAATTACAAATGTCAACTTTGTTCCATTCACTCTCACCTACTCTCTCTCTCTATGTCTCTGGCACTGTTTAAACACGAAGGTAGTCACGATGATGACATTATTAATCGCAATCATAATACAATATTATCATTATGGCTGTAAAATTATATTGAAACAATGAAAATACAAAAAAAAAAATTATAAACAAAAAAAAAAAACATTAAAATAATGCCTTCAGAAAGTAGTGAAAATTTTCAAACGAAAATTATTTCCTTAAAAAACAATTCACACACATACATACATACAAACACTTTCCAATGCAAAAAATCATTTCAATTTCACAAAACATGTGATTTGTTTTCTTCCCCAAAGCAAAACACAAAAACAATTATAAACGCATAGAGAAATCAAAATACAATTATACTCTCACCCTGTGTCGGCTGAGTGACAATTTCAGTAAAAATAAACAACCGTTATAATAATAAATATCTCAACATAAAAACAATGACAACAAGCTTTTACAATATCATCGCACTACTAATTTAAATTACCTTCACAATTACATATACATACATATACATACATATACATACATATACATACATACATGCATGAATATTTACTAGGGGCATAAAGAAAACAAAACCATGAGTTTTAGAGTCTCTATCTCTCTCTCTTGTTATTTCTCTCATTTATAATGTTTTTCATTTCATGTGTCTCATGGTGATATTGTAAATTCTGTTTTTCAAATGTAAACATTACAGAATGCCTCCGTATGTGTTAATGTGATGTGTGCTCTCTTTTCTTAACCTTCTCTCTTGAGATTTTATTTTCTGGCAATTTTTTTTTCGGTAAAAGTCTGTAAAGAGAGAATCTGTAAATTTACGGTAAAAGGGTAATACAAGGATATAAAATTATATGAGATTTGATATAAATCTCTGCTCTTTTTCTGATATGTTAAAGACAATAGAATAAGGGCTTAGAGCGGAGAAAATTTGAGCCATTATCGAGAATGCAGGGCATGTAGTGAAAATATTGAAATGATGGAACACTTTTTATGTCAATTTCCAGCTTTCGTAAGTTCTAGATCCCAATATTTTAGGGAAGATGCTACACTAGACATAACTGGTATCAGAAGAGGCTTAGGAAGTTTACACAACAAGTCGACTTGGTGGCTTATGAGGGCGTATATTCGCCTTCAACTTATCTACATACCTACCTTTCTGTTTTGCTCTAAGCTTCTCTCTAAACAAGAAGCGAGAAATTGAGCACGAATTACACTCAAAGCCAAATTCAGTCTACGTTACTACACGGTCTTAACAGGCAGAATTTCGTTTGGAATCGCGTCATAGCCTTACTATCATATCAGTAGGAACAATGTCCTCAGCGCCTATTACTCTAACGAACTTCGCTTGCAAACACGAACTGATGACGAACCAACTTGACCTGATAAATATCAAAAATTTTTGGCCTTTGACTGGACAGTGTAATGGCAAAACATTTTCTCTCATCAGGTCGAGTTTGCAGGCGAAGCTTGCTTGTGGAATAGGCACTTCAATCATTCGACAGTCCTATGTATTAATAAACGCAATACGTCAATAAATCATGATTTTTTAAGTTTCGCATAAAAATTTAAATGGAATTTAAGGGGGTTGACGAAGGTCACAACTGTTTAGTTAATGTTTTCAATACTTGAAAAACCTCCTCGATATTGTTAAGCAACAACAACATCAACATCACCATGCTATATTACAACAACATGTAAATAGAAAATATCGATAAATCATATCTTTTGAACAGAATTGACAAGATCGAATAGATTTTCTCATGATCACTTACACAGTGTGTAATAAAAACAAAATTTAAATTGCTTGCAAAGAACATACAGCAACAACAACAACAGCAGACGACTATAAAAATTTTAAAAACTAATTTAAGATTTCATTGAAATTCATGGTTGAAACTCATGCTCGCTCTTCTAACATTCATAAACGTAGCCGTGCCCATTGTATTACAACAACAACAAAAACAATAATAAACTGTAGGAAATTAAAAAAAAAAAACAATAAAAAACATCACAACTGGCAACTCTTCCTATATTTTGAATGTGATTTATTTTTAATTATTATTGCTGTTGTTGTTTTATTAGTATTTTGAGGGCAACAACAACAAGAACAGCAACACATTAAAGTATTTTCGAAAACATGTTATTATTATTGGTGCACCAACAAAAAACAGTGAAAACAAACACAGGCACACTCACACTAGAACATCTAGATTTTAGAATCTAGAATGCAAGTACGAGGAGAGTGAGGGAACAAGTATAAGATTGAGAGTGATAGTGTGAGAGAGTCCTAAAATATCGTATGATTTTGTAAAATATAAAGAGAGGTTTTTTTTCGTTTTATTTCAGTTTCAATTGCTAAGAAGGATTTCGAACCAAGCAGCAGTGTTGCCAACGATTGTATATCGAAACGCGCACAAAAATTTAAAAAAAAACGGGTAAAAACGCGTATTTTCTGAGCTTAAAAAGGGTAAATATGCACAACCGTTTTTTAGTAAGAAAAATCGTTTGAAAACCTTTACTTTTTTAATATTCTTTATTTGATTAGTAAATATTATGGTTAAACTAATAAAATATAGTTACAAAACAAAAGAAAACAATTCATATAAATATTTCAGTACAGTTTATAAAATTAACATTTATAATTTAAAAAATTTTAAGTACATATATGGGTATACGACCCTTATACAAAATTCCTTATTAAAAGGGTTTTAAAAGGGTACTTAAATCTTCGACAAATATTTCGCTGATATCATCTGCATTTTCCTCCTTCTCAACCACGTTTGGCCACAATACTGTTTTTAAATAATACTTCGACTTGATATAAGTTTTGTTTGAAGAAATATTTTTGCAGACCTCGGAAGGTATTGCATAATTACTACAGCAAAAATTGAGTCTACGTAGTCCATATTTTATGTGTAAAATCGAATTAACAGAGTTTAATGATAGTCGGTTTCGAATTTTATTTTTTGATAAATTCATGAAGCTAAAAACTCTCTCAACTTCTGCGTTAGAGTAAGGAAAACTTAATATTAGAAGAACAAACTGTGCTAATACTAAAAATGGTTTTTCTCCTAACGAGTCTTTAAATCCACTAACCTCTATCCAAAAAAGATCTGTTCCAGTTTTGTTTTCCCAATTAGCATTCCTTAAATTTTCTAAACAAGTTTCTATTGTTGATAATATATTTACATAATTTATAAAATTGCTTATAAATTCTATTATTATTATTTATTATTATTATTTATTATTATTATTTATTATTATTATTTATTATTATTATTTATTATTATTATTTATTATTATTATTTATTATTATTATTTATTATTATTATTTATTATTAAATAATAATATATTTTCGAGACTGAATAACGAAACTTTTTGTAAAATTTGGAAATTGCTAGGAAGTCTAGCTCTAATTTCATAAATAAGGTGTTTAATGAAAAGAACACATTTTTGTTTAATGATATTTTTTTCGGTCTCTGTTATTTGGTATTCATTGCAGGCCTTTTCAAAACTATAACTAAGGTAGCAAAATTCATTATAATTACTATCTATATCACCTTCTATATAATTAAAATTTTCACAATTTATTATCAATTTGTTAGTCAGATTTTGTAGCAATCTATACAAATCATTATACAACTTAACGTGGTCTGCATTTTTTGCTTCAAATGCTAAATTGACCCATTGAACTTCTCCCATAATGGAACTTAAATACGTGAGATATACAAAATTGTTATTATTATTGTACATATCCTTAAGTAAAAGTGAAACATACCCATTGTCCTTAAGAATATTAAAATGTGTTTTAAGTTCCAGCCACAAATTCAAAATACATTTAACCGCCTTTTCAATTGATAGCCATCTAGTATTAGATACTTAGTTCTCTTTTCCTGCCGACAAGCCAATGGCTTAGCGGGTTATGTTAACTTTTTTTGTATTATATTAATGATAAATAAAAATAAATAAAAAAAAAAATCACCATTGAGGAGGAGTTTGAATATTTCCACGTAGGTTTTTTTTTAGTAAGCTACCATATCGCGTTGTAAATTTTACACTTAAAAAAATTTGGACATTTTTCTTTGTAGTTTCAATATAAAAGCTATTAAAAATCAACAAATAGCACTGAAAGCACTGTAATGAAATTTCAAAAGCATCATAAAAGTGCCTTTCCGTAAAAAGGCACTATAAGAGAAAATTTACGCGTATAACGTTTCATAAAGCACCATAAATAGTTCGAAAAGCACTAAGTTTTCAACACTGCCAAGCAGGTCTATTGGTCTACTGTAGCAAGTTTTTGGATGATAGGGCTGCCAGTGGTTGTTTTCTAGAAATATATAGTGAAAATGGTATTTTATGAGTGTGATGGTCAGGAAAACATGCTCATTGTCTTCCACTCTTTCCTTAGGGAGGAAATCCTCTGTGGGGTGTTAAAGGAGCTTTTCTGGGTGTATTATTTGAAGCTCAAGTATTTCTACCTGTCTGCCTGCATATCTTGGGTGTTTTCTCTTCAAACGAATCAATTTTATTCCGAACAGATTCCTTTAAAAAAGTTTCCATATTTCATCACCAAATAGCAGGATGAATCTTTTTCGGTACCACCAGATACTGGCCTCTGTCTTGACGCCGTGAATATTCGGCTTTGGTGTGAATTTTACTGTTCAGGTTGTCATAATGTTAATCGCTAGTAATGGTTCGTTGTATTATTCGGTGATTTCGTTGCTTCCGGATGACTCTGGCGGTTTGTAAACGTTTGCAAATTATTGTATGAGAAATGCTTCCAATTACTTTCCAAATTCTTTTTGAGTTTAACAACAAATTTCATTAACTAATGTCTCGTGTGTTTATTCCTTTGTATCATCTTTGGACTTTTTTTTATCGGACCAGAAAATGGTTGCCTTTCGTGGCAAAATCACCACTTATGAACCTCAGAAACCAACAAACCATTGCTCGCAAGTTTGAATCTCTTTTCAATAGGAGGATAAGCTTCGATGAACAATGGTTGAGTTTTTTTGTATTTTGAAAAAATCGAGTGTAACTTTCCCCAAAAATATTCTATGCTTCCCTACTCAAACCCAGTCATTAAGTTATCAAGCAATAAAGTCTTAAAACGATAGCCTGCCTTGTACATCACCTCCCTGTCTCTTTACTATTCTTATAGGCTCTTTAGTTACAATATAACCTCACATAAAAAGAAAAAAATTTATTTTTATTTGCGTTGGTTTCTACGGTCCTTAAATGTTTATAGAGAAAGAAAATCAAAAAATAATAAAAAAAATTACATTTTTTTATCTTTATATTTCCACTCTAATAAACTTCCCATTCAATTCCATTCCATTCCCTTTCATATGAACTTTTAGGCCAACAGATGTTTCATGTTGTTTTTATTGGTGTGACCCTCTCTGGCGCGCTTGTAATTCTGTGTGCTATTGTAGGTGTCTGTATGTGTTTTTTTTTGTGGTGTCTGTGTATTGAGGACATTTTTCCTAACGATTAAACTCAAATTTTAATTGCTGGCGCTCTCTTGCTGTCTTTCTCGTGTTTTTTTTTTTTGTATTCCCTTTTCGGAAAGACCAAAAAAAAAAACTATTTCGATAGGAAAAGAATAAAAAACAAGATTGCCAGATTGTTAATGAATTTAAAATAAGAATTTTGGGGCAAAAAAAAAAAAGCAGATCAAAGTTACTCTCAACCGTTAAAGGATAATGGCCAGTGGGGTCATTTGTGACACCATAATAAATCTGATCCTTCTTTCATGAAGCCATGCGTAGTTATGATAAAGAGGCTGATTTTTAAGAATATTTCCAACTTACTTACTCATTTACAAATTGGTCATTACAACATGGCTGCCTTCCAAAATGTATCAATTAAAAGTTTGTATGCAGTTCTACTACTGTATATAAACTATGTAGATATGCAAAGTAACCAAACAATGCATCAACTATAAATCCGATGCCTGATTACTTTTTGACTGCGTTAAAAATACACATTGGCGACGTTTTGAAATAGAATACATTGTATATATTTTGTACAGCGGCATTATGAAACACGATACTTTGTTCAAACACAAAGCAACTAACATTTTGGAAGTCAGCCCATCTTTGTCAGGATTACAACCTAGCTTCCCACTCCACCCATACTGTATGTGTGTGTGTGTTAATTTTATCCATTAGAGGTGGAACCTACAGTTTAATGCCGAATCCGAACGAAAGTTTTTTAAGAAGCTTTTCATGGTAAATATTAATGAAAAAACTCCATTTTTTCTAATTAAAAAATAAAGAACAGTAACATCTGGCATCTCTGTTTACATTCTACACTCTCTAAATGCCTTAAAAAAGGATGAAAACATTATGGCGCACAGGGAGCATCAACAGTTATCCCCACAAGGATTATCTAAACACCATCAATGAACAGAAAAAAAAACCGAAGTAGATATTTATTGGTATTTGACACAACAACACAAATAAAGAGAGAGAGAGAGAGAGTGTGTGTGTATGTGTACATAACCTTATTATCAGAAAAATTGTCATTCCCTTTTTTAAATTTATTTTTCATCGTGTTTTGTTTTGTTGTTACTAAAACACCCACAACATTTATAACAACAACTTTTGTATGCCGTTGACAACGACCTCTCATATACATTTGTAGATTTCTTTTCTTACTACTTCGGCACATGCATGTCAGGCACACATTTATATTTGCTCGAATGGACACTCTCTCTTGCATTCACACTCTCACTCTCGTTCTCACATTTATTATTATGATAGCATTACTGCTGTACATCAAGCAGTCATAAGTGTTGTCGTTTGTTGCCTTAACCTCATTGTTGCCGTATTGATACATCTTGTGATGACATGGCATGACATGACATCAGTTTTACTGTTTAGTTTTATGCCCTATGTGGGCGTACATTATTAAATTGGAAGCTAAAGTTTCTAATGGCAAGAGTTTTGAACTCTGAAAGCTTTTTCCATAAATATAATTAAAACCCGAATAAATGCCTTCCATTATGCTTTTCATTACACTTCTGGGTAGCATGAGATTCTCTCAGAAAAAACAAAAATAGACCTGTTAAGCTATGCCTATTACATTATCTCCGCAATCTAAGGCTTTTAATGAATTCAAGCATGGGGTTTTGTGTTTCTTAAATTAAACAGCGACACTACATTGTTAGCGAGGTGTTGAAACCTCTGAATGCTTTTTCATAGAAGCGATAGACGTTGGTCTCAGAGAAACTAATTTTCTTTAAGTCGTGCCTCAGCATGTAATCCGTTTAGGGACTTAAGCTTGCCAGTAAAGTAATTCGTTAAGAGACTTAAGCCTGGTAAGCTCTCATTCCAGTTTTTAAGTACTTCGTTCGTGCTGTTTTTTTGTAAATTCACAGTATAGCTCACAGCCACTACCATATATTTTCACAGCGGCAATGATAGGTGGCAACCCTTTCTTTTCAGTATCTCCTATTGTAAAGGGTGATTTTTTAGCTATTATCTTTTTGGCAACACTGGTTTAAACTGCTAACGCACGTTTCGTGTTTTGTTTCACTGTCAAACATCTTCAGTTTGGTCTATAATTTAACCATGAATCGTCATACAAACGAACAACGCTTGCAAATCATTGAATTTGGCATCATTGGACCGTACTTCTTCAAAGATGCTGCGAATCGTAACGTAACTGTGAATGGTGAGCGCTACCGTGAGATGATATCCAACTTTTTTTTGCCCAAAATGCAAGAGCTTGACTTGCATGACATGTGGTTTCAACAAGACGGTGCCACATGCCACACAGCAGGCGTAACAATGGACTTATTGAGAGGCGAGTTCGGTGAACATTTTATTTCACGTTCGGAACCGGTCAGTTGGCCGCCTAGAACGTGTGATTTAACGCCTTTAGACTTTTTTTGTGGGGCTATGTTAAAGCTCATGTCTATACAGACAAGCCCGCTTCAATTGACGCACTGGAAGACAACATTGAAGCATTTATTCGTGAGATACCGGCCGAAATGTTTGAAAGAGTATGCCAAAATTGGACTAAGCGGATGGACCATTTGAGGCGCAGTCGCGGTCAACATTTGCATGAAATAATCTTCAAACATTAAATTATATGGATATTTTTCTGAATTTTATGTGTTTTTTTTTTTTTGAAAAATTTTCCTATAGCTCTTTAAAAATCGCCCCTTAGATGAAGGAGACGCTGTGTGACAGCCCTGTGCCCTTAAAAGAGTAAAATGGAATAATAAAAAGCTGTCGTCGTACAGAATTTTATTGAAAATGATTTGAACTTAGTCAGGCGACCTTTATCAGTCATGAGGTTAAAACATTGAGTGAAAAGCCTTTAAATTAGCCATCATCTCTTACAATTGTGGTATAATATATATTGCACTGATTAGGCCTAGAGGACATGTGTAAGCAGACATGCGTCTACGTAAGCGAAGAAAAACAAAACGTTTGACCTCCTTAAACTTTACCTAAAGCTTCGTGTCTATAAGACTAAAAATGCCAATTGTAGTGTACAACGTCAAATATTCGGTCCTAACCTCAAATATTTTTCTCTATTTTTTCAATTCATTAGTGTGAGAAACTCTTTTTGTTGACACACTCATACGTATTTCAGCATTTAACAACGACCAATCAACAACTCTCACTTTGTTTCATATGAAATAATCTACAAACAATTTAGAAACAACAACAACAGCAATAATGTCAATATTTATGTAAATATTACAAAAACAACAAGACTCAAATACACAAGACAAACTTTACAACAAAAAAAAAAAAAACGGCAATGTACTCTTTATTACTAAATTTTTATACCAAAAATAAACACACAGTGAGCAAGAGTATAAGATTTAGAGTGGGAGAGTGCGATTGAGAGCAAGGGTGGTGTTCGAGTAAAATAAATAACCCTGTGCTAAATAACCATTGAACTCATTTTCAATGTGATACCAACCAACCGACAATTCCATATTTTTTTAAGGTTTTGAAATTAATTTTTTTTTCTCTCTTATAAACTATCAAAAAAAAAAAAAAAAAAAAAAAGAGGAGGGATAGAGAGAGATGAAAAGTTATGAATTAGAGAAATAAAAACGAGGGCTTTACATTTACATATTTCTATGGTCATAATTTCATTTTTTTTTAAGTTTTTTTTTGCTTTCATAAGACTCTGAACATACATATTTGTCTTTGAATGTGACATCATTTGTTCGATTGTCGATAAGATTTTATGCAATTTTCATCACATTTACTTACAATCTGTTGGCAATTAACACCCACATCAACATCATCATCATTGTCATCTATCTACACAATAAAATTTGAAATGAATTTCGAATTTTCAAATATTAGGTGCTACAATAAGTTCGGTCACATGTTTGTTTGGTTAACAAGGAGGGCTTGTTCAACCGCTAGGTAGAGCTGTGTCCATATCTTAACTCAGAGAGTTCGAAGTAAGCCGAATTGCGTGATTTCTGCAGAAGTTGAGACTCTCACGTATCTTGTGAGAATATTACAGGGTGGCTGATATATAATGCAACAAAGTAAAGCGCTATATTTTTTTAATTTTTTTTTTTAATTTTATTGTTCAAAAGCAAAAAATGTTGGAAATAATATCAAATTTTAGAATCAGTTTAGATTTGTTCGAATTGGCCACCTTTGGTACGAATTATGGCCTTCAAACGGCCGACAAAGCCATCACAGACTGCACGAAAGTGGCTCTGCGGTATTTTGGCCCATTCCCGGCGAAGCGCCGTCTTGAGATGATCGAGACTTTGGTATTTTTTAGTGAGAACCTTACTCTCCAAAATGCCCCAGGCGCAAAAGTCCAACGGATTGAGATCCGGAGATTTTGGTGGCCATTGTGCGGTAGAAATGAAGCGAGGAACCTCCTTTTTATGCCATTCTTGGTTGACGCGTGCTGAGTGCGGTGTTGCTGAGTCCTGTTGGAATGTCCATGGTCTGCGGCCGAAATGTTTGTCTGCCCAGGGCTTCAATACTGTCTTTAAGACGTTTTCCCGATAATATTCGACATTTATTTTGACCCCACGGTCGATGAATACGAGCGGTGAGCGACCATCGGCCGTTACGGAGGCCCACACCATTACCATCGGCGGCGCTTGAGTTCTGGTGGCCAATAGCAGGTGTAAATTTTCAGCTGACCTCTTTGGCAAGTAAACCTGATCATTTTGTTTGTTCACAAACTGCTCAATTTGGAATGGCTTCTCATCGGAGAAAACCAAATTCGGTAACTGGCCACTTTCGTGCAAGCGAAGTAACTCCTTGGCTCTTTCCAGTCTAACTTTTTTTGTCCATCGGTGAGCTCTTGCACTTTTTGGAACTTTAATGGCTTTAGTCCAAGCTCATTTTTCAATATGTGTTGCATCCGTTCTCGCGATATGTTCAGCTCATGAGCAATTTTTCTACCACAGCGGCGTGGATTTCGGTCAAATCTGGCCTTCACTTTTCGGATCATTTCATTTTCGTCCACTTTTTGGACGCGATCCAACACTGCCAGTATCACGGTAACGAGCAATGGTACGAGAAACAAAAGATTTATTCACATTTAAATGCTGGAGGGCTCTAACGATAGCCACCTGTGGTTTTCCAGCCAAATATAAAGCAATCACACTATCACGCTTGAATTCCATCACGAATAACTTTTTTTCTGAATGCAATAGATCAAAATGCTTTTGTAAGCATGTAAATAATAAAATTAACTGTCACTGGAATAAGTCTGTCAGCTGTCAGACGAGCGGTTTACAAATGATAACAACCTGAAGTTAGTTGCAATACATATCAGCCACCCTGTACATACTCCATTCTTGAATTCCCTGACAAAACTGTCTGTTTTTAGGGTACAAGCCAAGTCTGGGTAACTTGGCTAGAGGAGTCTTTCTTTGGAAAAGGGACCAAGGATGCAAGGTAAAGCTAAGCAGATGATGGCAAAAGTAATGCTGTGCATCTGCTGGGACTGGAAGGAAAGTGTTCAATATGGACTTTTCTACTGTTCTGTAGTGATCTCTTCTGATTTGGATGCATATCTTCTTCTTTCAACAGTTAATGAAATTGAAACGGGCCTATAGAAAATGTTTTGCGTTTCATTAGACAACGCCTGATCACACTCATCTTTGATGTTGCAGAAGAAACTTGAGGAACTTGGCTGGGAATTTCTGATGCCCGAATATTGTAGCTTCAAATTGTCATTTGCTTTGATCTCTACAGAACTCTCTTTGAGTTAACGGCGAAATTTTTTTTATTAACTTCTGTTGCGGCCTGCAGAATGCTATTGGATTAGTTTTTCTTTCGAGAAACTCAGATATTCTATGCTAATGCAATAATGGCTTTATTCATAAAGTCTGCAGCAATATTATTGATCAAAACGTCATACATTTCTTTTAAATATAGGTTTAGGTTTAGGTCGGAGTGGTAGCTTTGATATCACAAAGCTCACTTGAGCACGCATAGCGGCCCGTTGTGATGCCACGGGTGAACGCAGTCCCCGTACTAACCAAGTTCCACCAAAATCAAGGAAAAGGAAGAAGTTGGTCAGCGCAAGGGCTGCACAACAAAAGCACAACTACCCCGCACTGGAAAACCAGCCAGAAAGTTTGATGAAAGAAGCTATATTCTTGATGTCAATAGATGATAGCTCTGTTAAGCTGACAAGGAATGGGGAGCCAAATAACCTATATCTACACCTAGCAAGAGACGGGCACTGACAAAGAAAGTGAACAACAGTCTCCTCTTCCTCAGCGGACTTGCATCCACGGCAGAAGTCGTTGAAAGGGAGCCTCATTCTTTCCGCGTGTCTACCCATGACGCAATGACCTGTAAGCATGGCCGCTGTAGTCGAGATGACATCACGATCGAGACCAAGTAATTGGTTGGTTCGCCTTCTATCCATCTTGGGCCAGGTGAGTCTAGCGGTGGAGCAGGACTCCTCATTGACCCAGGATAGGTTGGCGTCCCGATAGAACTTCCGCGCAAGGGTTGGTCAGCTTGACCGAGGCAAGTGGCATACCCAATTCAACAGAAGAGGATTCCGGAAGGAGCGCACCTACTGTTTCCCGGAATTTCACTGTGCCCAGGGACCCACACCAGAGAGACACTGGTGAAGCGCCCCGAGAGAAGGTCGAGACAGCGGCGACATTCCCTAACGATTCTAGAGTATTTCACGAAGCCCGATAGAGATCTTATCGCGGCCTGACTATCAGAAAAGACCGAGACCCGAGTGAAAGGAGCGTCGTTGACGAGGATCCATTGAGCGGCCCGGTAAATTGCCATCACCTCCGCCTGAAACACGCTGCAGTAGTCCGCCAGACGGAGAGAAATATTCAGGTCCAGTTTCCCAGAGTAGGCACCACTTCCAACCGCATTATCGAGTTTCGAGCCGTCGGTATATCTATCCAGGACTTCCGGAGGGACGACCGTATTAGGATTCCATTCATCCCTACTCGGAATCAGAGAGTGGAAACACTTTTAAATATAAGTAATCAAACTTTTTTGATAATCCAATATTTTAAACATTAAAAAAAGGTGCGAGTGTTGCCTATGCATAACAAATGAATTCAATCTATAGACTGGCTTCAATGTTGTTAATGTGTTTTGAGTTTACTTCGTTCACTGCTTCAACTAGCTCTCTCTCTCTCTCTCTCGAAAAAAAAAATTGTGTTTAAGGGAAAGTAGCATCAACTAAAACTAAAGCCTTCCTTATTAAATAGTGTTTATCACTAAAATGTGTGTACAATAATTTGGTTTTTTTTTTTTATTTTTTTTTTTATTTTTTTTTTTTTTTTTTATTTTAGTTTTAATTTCAATAAATATTTTATGTTCCATATTGTGACCCAGCAATCCTTGTTAATGAAATAATTTATGCTTGATTTTGTATGCGATTGTGTGGTGTGTCTGTAACTGTAACTGTGTCTGTGTCTTTCTAGCACAATTTGTTTTTAATTACAAAACAATGCAATGTCATGTGCATAATAAATGTCAACATCTCTTTCTCGTTTTCTCTCGCTTTTCTACTCATGAATAGTAGTTTTTGTTTACGAGTAGTATTGAATTTATTTTATATTCTTCTTTGCTTTTGTTTTTGCTTAGTTTAGCTTTATTTTTGTTTTTATTTGATTTTCGTTTTTATTTTGTTTCTGTTCTTGTTGTTGTTTCGTTGTGTTTACTCAAACATATGCAAGTGATGTGCATTGATGAACGACATGATGTTTTCAAGGGTTGCCATTGTGACAAAGTTTTTGTTATTATTTATTAAAGGTCTGCACAAATGTATTTGACTTCAAAAAGTACATAAGATCTAGCATACATGTACACTTATCCGAAGTATCCGAAGAAGAAAAGTACTCTTTTTTGAGAACAACAAAATTATCGAATAACTTCTTGTTGTTATTTGACTGCGTTCGCTTCATACAAATACATTTTCAACTTTCTTTCTTACTCGAAAATACCGGCACAAAACCTGTCGAGTACAATGAGTACCACCAAACTTCACGTAGTACTTCAAATACCAATGAGTACTGCAAATACCACAAAGAAGTTTGGCAAAGAAAAGATCCACACCAAAGACTATAAATATGTAAAGATGTTGCACACAGTGTAAAAAGTAACATGTACTCAGAGAACTTATTATACTCAGAGAACGTTCTCTTCTCTAAGCAATTTATTCTCATATGCGTGTATACGTGTGTGCATGTATGTATACATGCATTGCCAAATAAAATAAAAAACAAACTGAAAGATGTCTTGTTTTCGCAAAATGTATGTGCAAATAGCCTGTGGAAAACAAATATTACCGTTTGTTTTATTGTAGGGTAAGAATATGTGTTTTATTGTTGTAGAAATGAAATTATATCGATTCGCACCGAATTATAATGTTATTTTTTAGACTGTTCAATTATGTATGTATGCATTTATGTATGTATGTATTTTTCGAAGGCAAGAAATCTTATTTCTGAGAAGAGGTCTGCTCTTGGAACTAACGGAGCTAGAATAAACAAAATAATGTTTTTACACTCTAATATGAATAAAACAAAAATATACGAAGAAATAGAAAGAATAGAAAGTGATCTCTAGTTTTGAGTTTTATGGACATGAATTTTTAGTTTTTTTTTATTTAAGGATTAATGTTTTTATGTTTTGTTTTTCTTTTTAAATAAATTCACAAATATTTAAGTTTTTAAAGTTCCTTCTCTTCTATATACATATACTTAACTTTATTTGTTACACTTATTACTTACATACTTTTATCATTTTAAATGATCTCTGAAAATATGAAATATAAACTATGTTTTTTTTACGTTTTAGTAATTTTAAGTGATTTTTTTGTTATTTTAATTGTTTTTAGTTCATTGAAAATAAAGAATTTTTTAAATCAAAAAGCAAAAAAAAAATATTTTTCAAAAAAATTTACTATTTTCGATTTCTATTTTTTTATTTCAATGATTAATAAATATATGCCTAACATGTCGTTTGTTCATACACATAAGCATTTATATATAAAAAAACATCAGTTATGTGGTGTTTTATGCTGCGAGTATTTGAAGTACCACATGAAGTGAACATAATTTTAGGAGTACTTGTTTTTGCGGATATATTTTTCAATGAGTACTCTTTTTACGGAACATAAGCAGCTTCGGATAAATAATTACTCGTATTTGTCTTGCACACATTCTCTTCTCTTCACTGCTTGAGCTGTTAGAGAGAGAGTAAGTACTCTATTTATCCGACAACGAGTTGCACACATGAAGCAAAAAAGTTATTCGTTGCAGACCTCTATTATTTATTACAATACGATTACAATATAATTACAAAATATATATATTAAATTATTACAAGCGGAGTGCACGGTGTAATATAACAGAATCGAATACATGACCCTTCCATTAGCATTACGTGGAATTTAAGTTAATGGAGAATTTAAGGAGACTCGAAGCATTACAGATGGGTTCAGGCCTGTGCATCATCATCGTCAAAGCCAATTAAATTCAAAATTATTTAGGTTTAATGTTTAATTTAAAAATGAGAAGCTAGCGAGCAAAATAGACAGGTGCCGTTTTTTTTGTTTTTTACAGGAAAAGCAATTAACTGAACTACCTAGTTAAAGGCTAGGCAAGGATATTTCTTTCTTTTCGCAGAAAAAGTTAATCAAACCTTAAACATAGGACTGCTTTTCGTTCTTTAAACATTGGGTTGTTTTTTTCGGTTAGGAACAAACGTTTTGCTTTCTTCGACAAGTCAGTTTACTTTAAGATAGGATTGAACTGGTCTTAAATGTAAATATTTCGTAGCTTCGTAAATGTGTACTTGGAGATCCCGAAAATAAAGTAAAAAAATCATTTACTGAAGACATGCCTAGTTTAGTTCGCCAGCTTCTCAAATATAAATTTTAGCACGGCAACCCCATTTAATTTTCCTACGTGCCATTGCTGTATTGCGTAGCCATGTGGGATTGTTTATGTTTCTCTCTCTTTCTTTCTTGCTTTTATTTTCCACTTGCAATTGTTTTTTTTTTTTTTTTTTTTTTTTTTTTTGTTTACATTTTCCACTTGCAATATCGCGATGCATTTTATGTGTTTGGCTAGGTTTGTTTACATGTTTGTTGTTGTTATTAATGATTGATGAATGGGATGGTAGTATAGGCTGTTTTATGGTGATATGGTGAGTACGCATACGATGTTTAATATTCCATTAATGATCGTTGTTCTCTCTTTAAATATTTTTTTTTTTTTTGTTAAAATGCTACAGAGAGTATGAGTGTTACTGTTGTAATACAATTGCCTGTGTTGTTATTGTTGTTGTTGCTTTAGATATTTTTGTTTACTATTGACACCATTTTTTCGTTTTTTTTTTTCATGTTTTAATTTCCAGTGTTGTAATAATTGTTTGTTTGTTCGTACGTTTGTGTGGAAACGTTGTATTATTTTGTATGTTTTTTATTTTTATTATTATTTTTTTATTTTTATTTTAATTGTGTTTTACTACTGACGCCACCGCAGTCGAAACTTTTTTATTTTTATTATTTTTGTTGCTATTGTTAGTGTACGTGTGTATATTTTTATTTTTATTGTAAATTTTATTTCTCTACACAAACACACACGTAATAAAGTGGGTCAATTGCACTAATTGCTCTCCTCGTACTAGAAACGCGGTCAAAGTTGACCTTTTTCTCTATAAAAGCGTTGAATTTTCATTAAAAAAAATTTTTTATTGTAAAAAAAAAAAAAATAAAACAATTCTTATATAATATTTAGTTAAATCATCATCATCATCATTATCATTTTGTATTTTAATTGGTTTTTTTTTTGTTGTATTTTCATGGAAATTCATATTCTTTGTGATGGTTTTGATTTGTCAGTGTCATGTTTTAGCCTTCTTTTTTTATTTTTTGCTTTTGTTTTTTTTAGAAGAATTCCCTTTAATTGCCTATTTATCCAGGGCTGTGTTTCTGTAGTATTGTTGTGTTTATTGTGGAGTTATTAAGCAGGCATTAATTAATAATGTTCGCATCGCTTACACAAATTAAAACAATCAACCGGAAGAGTTTTTTTTCGTACTGCAATTAAGTGTTCTTGTTAATTATATTGCAATTATTTGAATTAAATTTCCTAGTTTTGCAGGTATCTACTACCGAAACCTATCTTATTAGGAATAGCATTTGACATTGAATTTGTTTTTTATTGTAAGGATAACAATTTTATTTAAGTGTGTAGGGAATTATCAAGCATTTATGAAGAGTGCAAAACTTATAAGAGCTCTGAACACCTATGCAGCTATGTAAGGTAATCAACATTCATCTGGTTGAGGCTTAGTTTCGGATTACGCTGGCTAGGGATATACCTTCGCAAGACTGTTTCTGTTTATTTTTACTTCCTCTCTCGTGTATCTATATCTATTTACCTCCCTTCTTCATATCTATCGCTTTCAATTTTTCTTCATCAAGGACGAAAACAATGGGTCTAGAATTCAAACAATAAGTAGCTCAACTTGAGCAAAAATCGAACTATCGATCATAGTTTGCCTATCATTCTTGTCTGAAACTCATTCAAAGCACTCAAAGGACTGCTGGAGCACCTACCTTTCTAATCTAACTCAATCTTTTAACCATAAGGCCAATAAGTGGATAGTAAAGTACAGGTAGGCCTCGCTTAGCACGTACTCTTTTTAACACGGCCTCGGTCTAACGCGATTCACATTTTGGTTCACATTTTCGGTTAACACTAAAAAAGCCTCGGTTGTGCGCGGTTTACAAAAATCTTTCTAATGATCAGACAATGATAACAGATTTTTTTAAAGAAAAAAGTAACAACATTGAATCACCACAAAAGCGTCCACGTCGGATAGATCTATCCAGTGATGAAGATTAAATTTTATGGTTATGTATTTTTTTTTTTTTTTAATATTACTGTCGTGAAATATTTTTTTTTAATATTTCGAGAATTATTAAGTTAATTGAATGTAATATTTTTGTTTTTATGCGTAGATATGGATTAACATGTATGTATGTATATATTATTAAAAAAATTAAAATTAATAAAATTTGCTTTTTTGAAAACCATGGAACGTAACCCCTCTTTTTGTATTGGTTTCTTGTATCGCTTAACACGATTTTGCTTAACACGGTATTTTCGTGGAACGTAACCCCCGTGTTCAACGAGGCCTACCTGTACTTAAGACCTCTTTATATATATTTTTTAACCATGAATGGGAAATATAATGGATTTTTTTTTTTTTACAACATCTTGTTATTTAAAAGTTCATAGTAGATCTTGCCCTAATACTTACCTAAAATTTTTTGTCTCACTGTATCAAATATTACCTTGCAAATTTAATGCTCTTTTGCTTCGTAATACGAGAATTTGACAATTTTTTTTTACCAAATCAAATGTGATTAAAGATTTTTAAGGTCTTAACTTTACCCTGAAACTCAAGTTAATTTTAAAAGTAAAACAAATTTCTTTGAATTGTTCACAAAAATATATTTTTTCAATAATTTTTACAAAGTTTTTCATTCTTTTGAAGGTTTTATGGTGGTTTTTCAATCCTACAATTATGGCAACACTGATATTTACAGTAACTATCAGCAATAGCTTGCCCTTTTCATATAAGGGAAATGATTAAAAATGCAAAATATGCATACACTTGAAAGTGGTGGTTTAATAATGTGTGCATGTGTGTCATGGTCATAACAACATCCCTGTGTTTACAGAGTCCTGTTTTTGCTTTGTTTGTTGTGTTTTAAGTGATTAATTCTTTTGACATTGTAACACTTCTTCGATTATATAAAACGATCGGCTCTTTTACAATCATAAAAAAAAAATATGAGGAAGAAAACGAATGCCACAGACTGTGAGTAGTAATTACAATTACAGAGAGGAAGTAATTACACTTGAAACAGTTAAAGGGAGAGAGAGCGAGAGAATGATAAAAGGTTTTCAGTTGATTGATAATTGCAACACTTACACAAACCTGTCTTGAGTAATTTGTCTGTAGATTTCAGTTGTTAGTGTTTCTTGAGCAATTTTTCTTTGCTAAAAGATTCAATAGTTATTGCATTTTATTATGTTTGATTTGTTTATGGTTATGTTTGTTTTTCTTTTTTCTTTATTTTATTATTTTGCCATTTAAACGTCATATTAGCGATGGTTTTTTTTTACTTAATTTTTTTTTCCTTAGTTTTTGTTGTTGTTAAAGAGCATAAACATAAGATGAGTGTCATTACAACATTATGAGATGAGTGAGAATAAAGCAGAATATTTCTGTTTTCTCTTTTACAAGGTTTGCATGTGTTTGTGTTACCTCGCTCTTTGCTTCAATTATTTTAACAAGAAGAGGAGCTGCTGTTACAAGTACTACTAGTAGTTGTATACATTTTGTTTGCTTTTGTTGTTGTTGTTGTTTGCTTCACATTGTGTGAGCGTACTTGGTTCGTTTTTGACCTTCTTTAAATGTAGGTTAACCTCATTTCTCATGTATTGTTGTTATTGTTGTTGTGCTTTATATGAGTATACAAGCAAGCTCGCATACCATTCGTGTTGATGAGATTTCTACACGAGAGTTGTTGGTGTGTTGTTGGTTTTTTTAATACAATATTGAAAAAAAAAAAAAAATTAAAACAAGCACACAAACACCAAAACTTGAAATGTAAATACAAAATCTAAAAAAGAGGTGCGTGAGTAGTGCGTTTGTTTTTACATTGTTTTTGTTTTAGATGCCTCATTATATTAAGAAACTTGTGTTTTCCTTAAAGAAACGAGAGTAATTAATAAGAAAAATCTATAACTAGAGAGGAGAGCAGGCATTTGCTTTGATAAACACCGCTAACTAATAAAGTAAGACTTTCCTTTTTTCTTTTTTTGTTGTTGTTGTTGTATTTATTAGTATTTATAGCAACTATTCTCTCCCCTCATTATGAATGTTGTATTTGAGGGCCTAACATTGTTGCTGTATTTAAAGTTGTTTATGATATTGTAACTGTTTGTTGCCAACTTAATTTAATTGCATGGTGGGGTATCACATTTAATAACCGGGCAATTCAAAAATGTTTGAATTTTTAAATACACATTTTGCGAACGTGTTTTAAAGGCCTTTAATTTAATTTTTATTTAAAAGGTTTAATTAACACGGATTTTTGGAACATACATATTTTTATTAAATTATGAATTATAATTGACAATTGACCTAAATTTATCAATAAAAACGTTTAAAATTTGTATTAAAAAGTAATAATTGTTAAAAAAATAAATGAGGACAATTATTAAAAATATTTTTTAATCTATTAATTGTGAATAGAAAAAATATCAAAACAGTTTAACTAGGCAATTTTGATGATAATTTTTCCAACGAAACGAAATATAAAAAAATATTTTTTCCGGCGAAAGTAATGGCTTTGAGACTAAATAAAATTGCCGTGAAAAAATGTTTCTCAAAAATCTGGCATTCAGAAACGACTTGAAGCTGCAGGCCACGCCAAACATGGATAGTAATCCTGATGGTGGGGTAGTAATCCTGACTAAATGCATTTATTTATTTCTCAAAATAAATATTTAGCTTATTTTAGTCATTATGTTTATTATTTTCAATAATACATTCGCATAATTTCCCCTCATGTTTGTACATATTTTCTTTAATAGTTTTTCTTCCTTTTTTTTCAACAACTTTCTATAAAATTATATTTTTTTGTTGTTGCCTTGTTTCATAACAGTTGTTACGTTGATTTTTTTTACACATCATTTATTTGCTTAGTAAAAAAAAAAAAAAAAAAAAACAATTTGAAAACCATTTACAATAATTTTGTAATAGGCGCACACCAAAAAAAAAAAATTTTTTTTTTTCTACTTTCATTTGAATTCATAATTCAGTGTTTTAGTTAAAAAAATGGCGTTAAAATATTTGTTGTTGAGTGACATAAAATAAGCAGTTTTTTTAATGTTTAACTGTACATTTTAATTACAATGACAAAAACATTTAGAAAATTTAAAAATATAATCTACTCCGACCTTAAATGTTTAATCGTTGCAATTATTAAAAGTCTTTTGTAATCCCCAAATGAATGGCATTACTCCATAATTATTAAAGTAAATGAGGCATTCAATGAAATAAATTGAATTGGGCAGCACTTTTTAAACGTCATCATTTATGCAGAGAGAGAACAATCAATTACTTGCACAAAAAATAATGGTTTTAGTGTGGTACTTAGTTGTACTCGTACTCTCTCTCTCTCTTTTCCTTTACCTTTTATCAAGAGCGTGATGTATGTAGTTAGTGTTATGCCTTACCGAAGAGTCTGTAAGAAGGAGGTTAGGATAAAGGATTTGTTTACATTTCTATAGGTTTTGAAATGGATGGTATGCAGAGTATTTAGCAATTAAAAATAACTGTGAATTTTAACCAAATAACCATCGTTGAGGTAAATATTGTATGCACTTGCTTATGTAGGTAGTGCTACTATAAGTTTAATTTTGAATTTTAATACGAAATATTAATCTTTTTTAAATTTAAATCCTGAAATTTATTAAAAAGAAAAGCCCACCTTTTTTTCAAAATACAAAAAAAAACTGTCTTGAGTAATACGAACGAAATGACCCACTTTTTTGGTTTTGTTTTGTTGTTCAAATTGAAACGTTAGCCATAGACGACAATTTTTGTTTGTTCATATTTTTTACGGACTCCATTAGTCTGATTTTTTTTATATCTGTCCCTCTCTCTATCTCTCTTTTTCTATAATTTAAATCAAAAACCGTTAACTTTGTGTGTTGCCTTAGTAACCAAATAAAATCTGTTGAAAAAAATCTAATGGCGGTACCAAAAATGGTTTTTCTTAAGGAGAAAAACAATTTTTTTTTTTTTGGAAGGAAACACCTTAAAGCAATAACAACCAACAACATTGGCAACAAATTATTACAAGAAAAAAATTTGTCTCATTTGGTTTTCGAGTGCACAATTATGGACTGAATCATAGTTTTTTTTTTCCTTTCTCTTCTACCTCTTCTTTGCTTCTTCTTGGTATTTGTCACACAGTGGTTAGAATTGAACAGAAAAACAGTTGATCGCCTGCTGTGATTATTAGGATTGTTCAGATCGTAACACAGATGATGGAGTTGAGAGGTTAAAGCTCAAGAAAACGTGAAGAATTTTCATCTCAGTTTTTAGTATTAAAAGAAAATTTAGAGACTGCATTTCCCTCCAAATAGTCCATATAGATGATATTTGATCACTCACAGAGAGTAAGTTCACAGAAGAATATCATAGTAAACAAAGACAGATGGCAACCCTATCATTCTGGTACAGTAAGTATACCAATTGCCCTGTGTTTAGTTGGAAAAACTTGGCAAATGTAATCAAAATAAGGAAATGAAACAAAAAGAAAAAAAAAAACGAAAACCAAAACCGAATATGTAGTTGAAGATGGATTGTATCTAGCCTATGCGGATTTTTTTCCACTTAGTTACAAATTGGAGGGTTGAGTTTTCTAACTTTATTAATGAGCGTCCTGAGAGGTTTTGTTGTTTGGTAATTTGAGGGCAATTTGAGGGCAACATTGAGTATCGATTCAAATCAGTGTTGAAAAATTCAGTACTTTAGTACTTTTTTCAGTACTATTCCATTTCAAAAATACCACAGTATTCTCGCGACGCTTTTAGTACTTTTTTATTATTACATATTTTATGTCTTGCGCTTGTCAACTATTAGTTCATTAGAAATATAATACTAAAGGTAGAATTAGTCTTTAGTCCCGGTTAGCCAAACGTCCACGGGACGTACATTCGTTTTTTGAATATGAAAAGCATATAGAACACTTGCCGAACCGTAATGTAATTTCGGTAAGCATTTGTATTGCTCTTTATATGCTAAAAACGAACGTATGTTCATTACGTTCCGTCAACGTTTGACTAAACGATGGTTTTACGTTTTGTTACGTTCCGAATCGGTTATTTTTGTTTTGTATGTGAGGAAAACGTATATGTTGTTAGTTTTTCTGTTTCGTTTCGTACGTGTATTAAATATAAATAAATAAATAGTTTAGTAGGCAGTGTGCTGGCTTTACTTTTCATTCTGTCAAATCTCTGAGAGTAATGGTGTTTTGTTTTCTACCAAAAAATGTGCATTTTATTTAAAAAAAAAAAAATGCAATTTTGTGTTTGTTTCTTAAAAATGTTTCGCCCTCTGAAAGGGTGGTATGTTTTATTCTAAATAATTTGCACTTGCAAATGGTGGAGGGCATTGCATTTTATGCCCTGCATAAATCGAGAGTGCTGATAATGCCCTGTAAAGCAGATGACTTTTGTTTATTTATAGGGATACCAGATGAAATTTAAAAAAAGTCGCCTGGTATTGTTATCCAATTTTGAAGTTAATTTTTTCATTGTTTTGTGGAGTAACATGAAGGAAACATTACATTATTAAAGCTACATGGTCAGTAATATAAAAAATAAATTGTATTCAGTGTTAGAACAGTACTAAAAAAATTTTTTTGGTTATAAAAAAGTGCTCAAAAAATTAAGTCGAAAAATTAGCGATCTGGCAACACCTTTTTCATATTTACATATTTTATTGAAAACAAATCAAAAAATACAACATATTTTTAAATTAAATTTTTAAATATGGATATTGCTGCATCTATTTTATTTGCGAAAAATTTTATTAGATTCATCTTCGTCACCTTTTGAACAAATTGGCATTTCCTCATTCATTTTCTTAATAAGTGGCAAACACAGGGCATACCCTTTTTTAATATTTGTGTTTTGTTCTTCTCAAATAAAAAATTACATTACAACAGGGTTGGTCAGCAATTTTTTTTAATGTACCTTGTAAGAGGGTGACATTTTCTTTGTAGAAAAGAAAACACCATAAATAAAATTGCTATTTAAAAAATTCTCAAAAATCTATTGTGCCACTCATGTATAAATTAACACACACAAAATAAATGAAGTGAGAAGCTAGGTCATAATCCTGATTGAAAGGTTTTAATGATCAATTATGTATGTATGTATTTTTTTTTTTACAAAAGTACCATTTGACGCGAAAAAGTACTTTTTTAGTTATAGTTCAGTACCATTTTAAAATTTCAATTTTGCAACACTGATTCAAATCATTGCAGTCGATTTCGAACTTCGATTGAAAAATTACTGTGAGATTAAGTGACAACTTTATAAAGCATATGTTTTAAGCTTCTATATCTGACGCTTAAAAAATCCTCTTGAACCACTGTTCATCGCTTAATAAGTGTTCAGGTGAATTGTTTCTACGAAAAACTTAAAAAATTTGTTTTACGTTTTTTTTTTTTTGTTTTTATTACGACGACGGCATGGTATTATGATGTAAGAAAAGAAAAATTGCGGAAAAACTTGGCAGCAACGAAAAAATATGCGTACGGCGGCGGGTACACACATGATTGCTGTGCAAAAATTCACTGGAACCCACTTACTATGCATGACGTGTGTAGCATATGAACGCAAGTGTGATTTGCGTATGAGTGTGTGTGTGTGTGCTAAAGGAAGGTGAGGCTGTAGCATTGCGGTAACAATTTTTGAACCATATTTTGACCCACTTTTCAAAGCACACACACACACTCAGATGTGTACATGAAATTATAACAAATTCGGCGATGTTCGAACAAACTCACACACACCTATACACAGATGATAGAAAAAACTTTTTTTTTTTTTTTTACGTTAAAGTGCTTCGAATAAGAAATAAAAAAAAAATTAATAAAACAAAAACAATAACAAAAACAGCAATTGTATATGATTATAAGGAAAAGGTACTTAAAAGGGGGGATTTGGTATTTAAAAAAAAAAAAACCAAGAAAAAAATTAAATTGGAATTGGAATTTGTGGCATTAAATAATGCCCGAATGGCTTGTAAATCGACAAGAAAAATACAAAAAAAAAATGATTTTTTAATACCTTAAGGTTTAGGAGGCGTTTTTCGTTTTAAGCAGGCAATAAGGCAAGCTGGGTGGTAGACATCATTAAACATTTTTAATGTCATTATTTAAACGCAAAAAAAAAAAATCCAAAAAAGCCGAAAATCAATTGCTCTATACACGCTACGCGAACTCTGCTATGCTGTGCTATGCTATGGTGTGCGGTGCTGTGCTATGATAATTATTTGGTTAAACAAAGCAGAGCTTAAAACCCGGCAAATCATTTCATCTTTTTCGTTCATTTAAAGAAAAAAAAATATATTTTTGTTTCCATCTGTTCGAAAGAAATAAATTAAAATGTTAAATATTTAATTATTGAAACAAGAAAACAAAAACAAAAAAATGTTATCTTTTAACCATAAATCTTCTGTTTCCATGTGAATCATTAATTGCAAGGTTAATAGCCAGCCTAGCCCCTTAGCAAGAAGTAAGAAAAGCTAAAGAGCAAGAGGAAGCCATCAAACCAAACCCCTTGAAGTTAAAATAGGCGTTTGTGAAACGATTTCCAATAATTTTTTCGATACAAATTAAATTACACCACTAAACTGGGTCAGACAGAGGTAATCCTCAAGAAAAAAAAAATTCATCATGACTAATTGAAACAGTTCAGCTAATTACGTTGCTTGAACTTTACAAAATCATGCGCTGAACATGTTTGTTTAAATGAAAACATCAGTTTGAATTTGTTTAACTTAAAAAAAAAAAACAAATTTTTTTGGGCGTTTTTGGACAGTCACTTCAATTTGGAAACCTAAAATCAATTGCCATGGTTGCGAAGTTTGGCCAAGGACCTAATCGGTGGATATACGGACACCACTACCACTGTTTTCGATTACAATTGAGACGGTATTTCTAAATTGAAAAGTGGGGAGCAAACTTTCAGGGATTCCCCTAATAGTGCTGACTAGACGCGTCACCAAGAACACTTGCCTTCAGAGCGACTGTAGATCCAACTCTACTAACATCGTGTTGGATTCTCAACTATTGTATAATGACCAATGACCCCAGATTTGTCAAATCAATTGCAATGGATGGATACCCGCATCATATACTTTCAAGCCGCTTTCAAAGCACTTTATTCAGCCACCATTACCTTGAAAATATGTGTATGTGGATATCGCAATTTTTTCGACGCATTATAGAGCTTGTAACACCATTATTGTAGATCGGATGACCTGGTCGCCAAACGTGGCACAATCATCGAAATCTCCGTTTAGTTTTTTACTTTGGAATCTCTGCCAACTTATAATTGACCATTTCATGTGATAATTTCCATGTCGTTGAACAAAATTGCAATTTTGTAGAAGGTTCTAGAAAGATAGGATTACCATTTGAAGAAAACAATTAGCTTTGTCGCCTATATCTCTGCACCCAAGTAACGCTCGATCGAGAGGCAACCTGTTTTGGAATCCTAGATACCATGGCTATACAGTCTAACTATGAATGTCATCTAGTTTTAAACAATACAGGGTGATTCATAAACAACAAAACAAACAAACAAAAAATGTGTGATTTTTACCAAAAAAAAAAAATTTTAAACTAATTTACTGTAGTGGCGATTCCATACACTAAAGCAGGGGTTACCAAAAATTTTTTGGTTGTGTATTAGTGAGTAAGAGAGAGAAAATAAGTTGAGAGAATTTATTTATTTACAGCCATAGAAAAGTGTTAGTGATATACGTTATTTTGATTTTCATTTCAACAACATACATTGAGCTATCTATCTTTGGCTTAATAATTTTAGATCAATAAATTAAAAAAAATTATTTTGTAATTAAATAACATAAAGCTATCCATCCATCTTTGGCCTAAAAATTAGACCATGTGGAATAAATAAATAAAAATAAAAAACCCATTTTTTTTAAAAGAAAAAAGCTAGAATTCCAAAGCATTTAAAAAAATTATACTATGCGACAAAATAAAAAAAAAAAAAAAATGAAATACGCCCAGCTAATGACACAGAACATTTTTAACATAAAATATTTTTTGAGTGTCATTCTGAAATAAAATGATAAAGCATCCGCCGCACATGTCTTCTTGTTGCAATCTGATCGACAACTAAATCAAAAAGCACAAGAATGCGTGTGAGTTCTCTCTGCACAATTGTGCTATGAAATGGTAATCCCTGCTTCATTTTTGTTTTCTACTTTTGTTTTGCACTGTAATTCTATGCTTCTGTTTAAAATCTCATCTTATATTTTCTTCCTTTTAATTTTGTTGTGAAATGTAAACGCAAAAAAAAAAAAAAAAAAAACAAAAAGAATATGTCTTGTGGGTTGTAGCCTATATTGGATTGACTTGGTATTGTTTGCTGGTTGTTGGTTGGTTGGGTCTGTCTGTTTGGCACGTTCATTCTTCATTCATTCACTTATTCACTTATTCATTCCAACATTCGCTCGTTCGTTCATTCGTTCGTTCGTTCGTTGACCATAGAATAACACTAACCTTGAAGCTTGTCAAAGTCATCGTCATCAATGACAGAGACGTCGACTTAAACGTTGTGAATGTGCTTAGTTTTCGGCTTTATTATCATGGACAGCAACAACAATGACAATAATGATAATAATTACAATAACAATTATTTTAATGTTATTTCTCTTTATGTGCTACCATGCCATGCTCTCTCTCTCTCTCTGTTCCTCTTTCTCTTTGATACGCACTTGTACTCCTCATCACCACCCTACTTACATATGTATGTAGAAAATTTAAAAGTAACCTTAAGGTGAAATATTAATGGTTCTTGTTTGTTTATTTAATGGTACCTTTAATGGTATTAGAAATTGAGAGTGTTTGTTTGTCTCTCTCTCTTTTTGGTTACTACAGTTAATTTGCTTTAATTATGCTTGTCTTTCGTATATTTGCTGTATATTATTAGTTAAGAGTATGGGTTATTTCGTGTCATTTAACATTTGTTAGACTGAAGGTTATTCTCTTGATAAAGTTCAAGTACTTTTCTCCTTGAAAACATATTTTTTCCTTTTTTCTTTTATTATTTACCATTTAATGAGAGGGAAATTATAAGTAGGATTGTATTGAAGACATCTAAAATCGTTTTGGTGAAGCATGAACTTTTTTTTACTTCTTTTATTTTCATTGAAATAAATTCTATACGGGCATATACACATGTGGTCATTAAAATAGGTACGACTCAAAATTTTTCTTAAAAATTTGTATTTTCAAATTTTTTCCGTCTCCGTGTTTAACTGTTTTTTTTTGTGTAACGTGGGTCAAATTCTTTTCCCTTGGTCCTCTGACATTACGCCCTGCATTATTTGCAAATAAATTTATCTTGGTTTCATTGCTCCAGAAAATATTATGCCAGTTTTTGATACCTTCTGGTCCACACACCTCTTGTGATTTTGTGCAAACTAAAAGGTAAAGATCGTCCCTATTTTAATGGCCATATGTGTATGTATGTATGTAAGTGTAGTGAATTTTATCCATAGAATTGTATTGGAAAAGTTAAAATTTAGTTTTATTTTGATGGACTTTTAGCGAAAAAAAAAAATTTTTTTTTTGGTTTCACTTACTCATTAATGAATTAATAAACACAGAGTTGTATTTGAAAATATTAAAATCAAGTTGCAATTGTTGTGAAATAAGTTTCAATCGAAAATTTTTCTAAAATATTAAAAAAATATAAACAGAAGGTATATTTAATGATTAGATTACTTTCTATTGTATCGACATTACTCTTCGAATATGATAGCCTGTACTTTCTTTAGTTGCAATTATTGTGAAGTAAGTTTTAATCGAATTAAATTCAAGTCGCGTAGTCTAGTAGTTAGTGAGTTGGCTTATTAGACGCAAAGCCCGGGTTCGTATCCCAGATCAGGCATCAAAACAAAATATGAAAAAAAAAAAAAAAATATTTCTTCGACGCTTTCCTCTCAGAAGATTTCTGGCAAAAACTCTAAGAGTAAATAAACCTGCGATGAAAAAGTTTCTCAAAAATCTGTCGTTCGGAGCGACGTTAAATTGTAGGTCCCGCCACTCACGTATAAAATTAACGCACACAACATGAGTGGTGTGAGAAGCTAGGACGTTGTACAATGGGTCAATTCGACCTCCGGGTACTGTATTTGTCACAGTTGACAAGTAGACGTCCTCTAACCTAACCTAACCTAAGTTTAAATCGAAAATTTTTCTAAAATATTAAAAAAAATATAAACAGAAGGTATGTATATTTAATGATTTCTTTCTATTGTATCGACATTACTCTTCGAATATGATAACCTATACTTTCTTTACTGTTTTCGACATCAGCTTTTCTTGCATCAGCTCCTAACTAGTTTGTTTATTTGGCTTTCTAGCAATCCGGCCTTTTGTCAGCAACTGGATACTCAAAAACAGATCTTTGGTAGACCTGTTAAGATCAATTTCTAGTAATGCGGCCTTTTGTCAACAACTGGATTCTTTAAAAACACAAAAACGGAAACAAAAGTTATTCGTTTGTTCATTTCAAACACCGAGTTTCAGAGCCATACTAGGTAGTTTTTTTTATATTTTGCTTTTCAATGTAAATTTTTTAATATAAAATCAAACTTCACGACATGTTGTGATGCTAAAAATTCTCTACATAGTTTGCCTTTTTTCCACGAATAGATTAACAAAGCAAAATACTTTGCAAACTATTGAATTTTATTATCATAATTTGATTTCATAGATAGAAAAATTATCTTTAGCGAAGAATTTAAGTAAACAATTAAAATTGCCCAAATTAGCAGTGAAAAACAGAGAGGCGACTAGCTTATTTATCGCTAAGATCATGCGATTTGATTCCACTAGAAAATTATCCACTTTTACTTTCTAATACTTTTTTCCCATACCCAATGTCTTAAACTAAATTTATGCTGTGACTTCTTACATGGCTACTTGTCTTTTACGAACATATACGCACATACATACATACATATATACATGTCCTTTCACAAATACTCTTGTTCTTCTTCTTTTGTTCCTCAAGTTCGGAGTAAAATTTTCTCTTTCTTTATTTAAATCTGTCTCCCTACATTCTGCACACCGCATAAAGTTCAATCAATTTTTTTTTCTTAAACATGTCAGCATTCATTTCCAATGTTAATATTCGCCACCACAGGCATGTTCGGTATCTCGGGTTTTAAACATGGAACTTACGAACTAAAAACAAAAAAAAAAAACAATAACCATTGGCTCTCAATACTTTATTTAGTTGTTTTTCCTCATAGTGCTAATGACCTTACAAAGCTAACAGCAACAACAAAAAAAAAAACTTTAAGCAAAAATCATGTTCTTATTAATAACTAATCCACACACACATCTACTCTTAATCAACACATTCGTGTACAATGGAGATTCTCTCGTCTCGTCAGCAAACACAAACGACGAATTGTCCCGAGTAACAAGCAAGAATAAAATTAAAACCTTTAACCTTTAAGAGTCTACAAACGTATGTATGTGTGTATTTGTATAAGTACGTATCCTTGAAACATGTTGTCTTCTACCATGACTACTGGTGTGTGCTGCTTGTGCTCTTCTTTATGATTCTTATAAAATATTTCGGTGTAGTTTTTTTTTTCTCTTGACTACGATTGTAGCGAAGTTGATTTTTGTGACTCTATGCCTGTGCTTAGTTTTGTTTTTGTTGGTTTGTTTGTTTGTTTGCTTGGTGGTTATAATCAAATGAAGAGAACTACAATCGTTTAGTTTAGTTTGATGGCCATATTATTTTATTAGTTTTTGTTGTGGTCGTTGTTGTTGTTGCTTTTTATTATTATTTAAATTGCTTTAGAATTATAAGAGCCAGCCGAGTGTCTTATGAATTTTTTATGTTGTAGGTTGTGTATGTCAGTTATAACACACAGGAGAGTTCAATGATAACTACACTGAGAGAAAAACGGTTATTAAGGGAGAGTGTTATTTAACAGTATATCACAGGGTGATGATAGTAATTTAAATTTGAAATTAAATATAGGAATTGTTATTCGTAATTGTAATAGGTACGACCAGTATTACAAAGGAACCTTTAAAGTTGTGCTCTTTAAAGGCGAATTTGAATTTAATCAAGAAATTTAAAAGAGAAAATCTGAACTGTAGCCACAGGATATGCCAAAATGCCTCTCTTAATTAGTTTTTCTTTGTGGTAAAATTTTTTTTTTCCAGTGTAATCTTCTAGAAGCCTTTTCAAGGTTATTTAATTGAAATTATTTATTTTTTCCTGCCCTTAAAGTCTGGTGTATCCTTTAAATTGTTTTTTTTTTGCTTTTTCTTCTTTCTTCTTCTTTAATTTGATAAAAACCCAGTTATAAGTGAAGTATTTATTTTCATTTGATTTGCAAATAGTCTAGGAGAACTTTTTTTCTTTGCCTAGCAACCACACAAAATTTCAAGGTCGTTCCTAAGGTATGGCTTTTAATTTTTTTTTTGTCAAGTTTTATTTGCTTTTGTTGTTGTTCCATTTATTATACATATATTATCAAAAAAAAAATGTTAAGCCTGAGGACTACGCACGTGTACATAATAAATATAAACAGTGTTGCCAAATTTCCATGTTATTGCAGACAGGTTTTCTAAGAAAATTTGCGTGCAGTAAAGTTCGAAAGAGACATTTTAGTGAAAAATAATATTCGGATTCCATTTAGACTCTTCTTGTTGATTCTTGACAGAATAGAGAGTTCATTTACATAGTAGAAGTTCAGGTTATTAATGAGCTTTTATATAAAGGGTGATTTTTTAGCTATTATCTTTTTGGCAACACTGGTTTAAACAGCTTACGCACGTTTCGTGTTTTGTTTCACTGTCAAACATCTTCAGTTTGGTCCAGAGATCAGCAATGAATCATATTTTCGCTACTCATAGGTACTTATGAAATTTTGAGTATGAGTGAGTCAAGAGTATTAAAATTCAACTACTCTGATTCATTCGTACTCGCTACAACATTGATTTATAAGTATAGGTTGCAATGAGTATGAGTACAACGTTGACATCAAACTCACAACATTCGATTCATTGTTGGATTCATACGCCTACTCATTCAGATTCATAAATTTAGAAAAATAATTATAATACTTATGAATGATTCGAGTCACTCGAATCATTCATCAAAATTTACAGTAGTAGTTATTGTTGCATTTACAAAAGAAGAGAAAGGAAAAGACAAAGACAGCAAGCAAAGCACACACACAACCTTCTAGCGAGTATTGTGGTGTTCGTACTCGAATCATACTTATTTTTTGCTTCGTGTATATGTTAAATCATGGAGAGTCGACAACATCGTGCGTATTGTTAAGTATGAGTACGATGAGTATTTTTAACTTTGAATATGAGTTGTATGAGTATGATATTAAAATAAGTATGAATGCGTATAAGTATCTGAAATTATAAGTATGACTTGAATCTACTCATCGTTTTGAATACTCGTTGCTGATCTCTGGTTTGGTCTATAATTTAACCATGAATCGTCTTACAAACGAACAACGCTTGCAAATCATTGAATTTGGCATCATTAGACCGTACTTCTTCAAAGATGCTGCGAATCGTAACGTAACTGTGAATGGTGAGCGCTACCGTGAGATGATATCCAACTTTTTTTTTTTGCCCAAAATGCAAGAGCTTGACTTGCATGACATGTAGTTTCAACAAGACGGTGCCACATGCCACACAGCACGCGTAACAATGGACTTATTGAGAGGCGAGTTCGGTAAACATTTTATTTCACGTTCGGGACCGGTCAATTGGCCGCCTAGATCGTGCGATTTAACGCCTTTAGACTTTTTTTGTGGGGCTATGTTAAAGCTCATGTCTATACAGACAAGCCCGCTTCAATTGACGCACTGGAAGACAACATTGAAGCATTTCATTTATTCGTGAGATACCGGCCGAAATGTTGGAAAGAGTATGCCAAAATTGGACTAAGCGGATGGACCATTTGAGGCGCAGTCGCGGTCAACATTTGCATGAAATAATCTTCAAACATTAAATTATATGGACCGTACTATCGATTCAAATAAAGATTTCATGAATTTTTCTGAATTTTATGTGTTTTTTTTTTTGAAAAATTTTCCTATAGCTCTTTAAAAATCACCCCTTAAAAAGTGAAAAACTATTACTTTCCAGTGATTATTACGACAACTTTGCTAAGCGTGCTCTATTTCAGTTTGAACAAAGGTGTCCGAAGCTACCCATACAGTTTTAACGTAATCTATTTCGATATTGTTGATACAAAGTGCTTTCAGGCTGTTAATTGGGGTTTCAGTTCAGAGAACTGACATGAAAGCGCAATGGGTATACTATAACTGGCCTATTCATCCGCTTTGCAGTTTACCAGAATACCATTTTGCCCCGGTGCTCATGTTATGTGAAAATTATACTGCTATGCGGTATTGTTCAACGATTAAAAGCGTCCTGGAGGTCAATATATTAAAACTCAGTGCACTGACAGCCACCTACGCCACGTACGACTGTCATATTTGTCTGAAAGCGAAATTCTTTGCTAAAAATACATACAGGAAGCCATCTCGCGCTTCACGGAGGATAACATAAGCAACGAACAGTAGACAATAGTGGAAGTTAATACATTTTGACAGAGGGCGCTGTTTCTAGCATATGCTACAGTAAACCAGATACCCGTTTTTCAGGAAAAATTAAATTTTTAGAATAAAAACATGGAAGAAATACTTTCCCTTAATGAATAAAAAGCATCAAAGAGCTAAACAAGTCTCCTGTTAATCTAATACCCGTTTCAGACTTGTCTAACCATAGCCTCGACAGTTCTGACCCTCACTGCCATATACAGTAGACTTACATCCAATATGGCCGCATGCTTGTGCGCTCTGCCTTGTAGTCAACTCCATCTCGATTGTATTCAATAGAGTAGAAAATTTTCCAAAATTAAACTGAAGAAAATCCAGGACCTTTTGAAGAAAATTTTCTTTTAAAAATCATTAAAAATTGCTGTGAACAAATATTGGATTTTTCTTTTTCAGTTTCTTTAACAATTTCTTTATTTAAATGTGTTTGGGTTTGAAAAAAAAAAATGAAAATAAAAAAGTGATTTTTCCAAGATTTTCCATTACATTTCACAAGTGAAATGATGGGAGTCACTTTCTCTTCCTGCTGCCAAAGCGGAGAGTTCAGCAGTGGCAGCGGCAGTCACATCTTTCACTGCTTGTGTGACTGGCCTGTCTCTGTGTGACTGACATCTTATTTCTGCAGCACAGTTCAGTACAGCTCAACTCAACTCCACTCCACAACAATCCAATCCACTCCACTCGAATGTGGCAAATAACGTGTGGCATTAAAACAAACAAGCGTAACAACATTGTGAATAATATTTTGCCATGCAGATTGAGACAGACAGATAGACGGACAGTTAGACGGATGGACAGACGACCACATTGAAAGATATGAATTTTAAATGGTTTTCCTTTTGAAATGTAAAAGAAAAACCAGTCAACACTTTACATTTCATATCGAATTGTGACTACAAAATCGAAAATTTTAATTTTTTTTTTTTTTTTTTTTTTTTTTTTTATAATTTAAATGAAATTTTTAAATGAAATTTATCAGCATCTTTTGTTTTTTATTGGAAAATATGTTCGTTTTAGTTTTATTATGGTTTTATTATGGTTTTGAAAACAAAATTCACAATTACTTCCGGTCGGTTGGGGTTAATTTGTTGGTTTTCGTAAAAATCAATTGCAAATCAATTGTTGTTTTTTGTTTGTTTTTTTTTTACGATTTTTATTGTTACTGATGTTGTTGTTGTTTTTTTTTGCTTAAAATTTTTTTTTTTTGTGGCAGGTAAAATTACTGGTTTTTATTTATTTTTTTTATTAATTTTTTTTTTAATGTATTTATAACGACATCATCATCATCGTATTAATTTACAGGAAGAGCAAACAGTTTTAAAAACAATAAACATTTATTATGTGTGTTAAAATAAATTCGAATTTAAAAACCAAAGACACAAACCCACAATTTTAGCAAAGCCACTTCTTGCCTCTGACAGGATAAACTTTGTTATTAACAGAGCACTGTTAACTGTTTAACAGTGGCAATAGTGGATTATTCTGCTACTTCTACAATTATTGCAGACTATTGATATAAAATTTAATTCTCATTCTCAAAATCATTATTATTTGTGAACAAAAATGTTGAAATGTAAAGGATGGTTAATGGGGATGGATGTATTATTCCACGGTTTGAAAGAGGACCCTCTGGACTACCATTTGCATATAATCTGCATGGTATACTATTGCTTATATGTTCCAAAATGGCCACTGATCTTCTAGAGAATTTTCAAGCAAAAAAATTGATATTTTCGAAGCCAATTTTCTCACCGGCGTGTTGCTGGTGCTGGTGTTCTGTCATCTGTATCTATGGGTAATGTAAATATTGAGGAGGCGGATGCTCTTGATGAAGTCGCCGTAGTCTAGTAGGTAGTGTGTTGGCTTATTAGACGTAAAGCCAGGGTTCGAGCCCCAGGCCAGACATCAAAACAAAAATACAAAAAGTATTTCTTCGACGATTTCCTCTCAGCAGATTTCTGGCAAAAACTCTGAGAGTAATGGTGTTTTCTTTTCTACCAGAAAATGTGCATTTTATTAACGCAAAATGCAATTTTGCGTTTGTTTCTTAAAAATGTTTCGCCCTCTAAAAGGGTGGTATGTTTTATTCTAAATAATTCGCACTTGCCAATGGTGGAGGGCATTGCATTTTATGCCCTGTATAAATCGAGAGTGCTGCTAATGCCCTGTAAAGCAGATGACTTTTATTTATTTATAGGGCTACCAGATGAAATTTAAAAGAAGTCGCCTGGTATTGTTATCCAATTTGAAATTAATTTTTTCATTGTTTTGTGGAGTAATCTTAAGGAAATATTACGTTATTAAAGCTACATGGTCAGCAGTATAAAAAATTGCATTCAATGTTATAACAGTGCTAAAATATTTTTTTTTTTGTTATAAAAAAAGTGTGCAAAAAATGAAGTCGAAAAATTAGGGATCTGGCAACACCTTTGAACAAATTGGCATTTCCTCATTCATTTTCTTAATAAGTGGTAAACACAGGGCAAATCCTTTTTTAATATTTGTGTTATGTTCTTCTCAAATAAAAAATGACATTACAACAGGGTTGGTCAAAAATTTTTTTAATGTACCTTGTAAGAGGGTGACATTTTCTTTGTAGAAAAGAAAACACCATAAATAAAATTGCCATGAAAAGTTTCTCAAAAAAAATCTGTCGTTCGGAGTCGACTTTAAACTGTAGGTCCCGCCACTTATGTATAAAATTAACACACACAACATAAGTGGTGTGAGAAACTAAGTCAATAATCCTGACTGAAGGGTTGTAATGACCAATTATGTATGTATGTATGGATGCTCTTGATGTTCTGGGCATGAGAATTAGTTGTGATGCTCGTTGGAACGATCACATTTTTCGAGTGTCGAAGGAAGCCATTCAAGTGCCTTGGTTTTTTAAAACGGTTCAGAAAATACTTCACTCCATCCGACCTTCTTACTATTTACAGGACCTTTATCCGACCTCGGATGGAGTACAACTCTCATGTATGGGCCGGTCCTTCAAAGTCTATTTTGAAGCTTCTCGACCGCGTACAGGAGAGGGTGAAGGTGCTTATTAATGACAGTAGGGTATCCAACTCTATTGATTCGTTGGAGCATCGTCGCAATGTGGCGTGTGTTTCATTGTTCTATCGGTACTATAATTGGAGGTGTTCTCGAGAGATAAGGGGCTTGGCTCCCGATAATCACATATTTTTACGTGGTACTCGTACCTCTCGCAGAGCACATCCTTTTGTGGTTGATTGTCCAGTGAACCGCATAATGCATTACGGGGAAATTTCATTTATTGTCCGCACTGCTCGCCTGTGGAATGATCTTCCTGCGGAAGTTTTTCCCGTTAGTTACGATATTGGTAAATTTAAATCAAATGTCCACAAACACTACTCCCTCTTTCCACCTTCCTATAACCTATTTTCCTAAACCTGCACAATGCACTGCATGAGTAGGGGCCATCCCCTGAGTGCTGGATTTAAAAAAAAAAAAAAAATATCATATCACTTTATATATAAATATCATAGTCACTTATGTTACTGATTATATAAAGAGGGTTTGGAACCTTCCTTTGAGTATGATATGGTACTCCATAGACCTAGAGTATTTCCCAAAATTAGCTCCTAAACAACTGGGCTTGTTCATATGGATACTGTTAAACAGCTAACAGTGCTCTGTTAAGAGCAAATTTTGTTCTGTTAAGAGGAAATTTTGCTCTGTTAACGGCAAATGTGGCGCTGCTAAAATTTATGGATTGCGTCTTGGATTCTTAAATTCGAATTTATCTTCACACACATACAGTAGGAAACAAAACTGTCCAGATGTTTTGCATTAAGAAAGTAAGGTAATGAAAGTAATACAAATATAGGTGTATTATCAAATATATATATTTTTTTATTTTATTGGATATTATTCTAAATTATAAAGAACAAAAACTTATATAAATTTCTTAAAAAAAAAATAAAAAAATGCGAAAAATAAAAAATTCACTATTTGGACACTTTTGCACTGTTTGTGGGGTTTGTTGAAAATCATTAATCGTTGCTAATTTAATATTTCGTCCAAAGGCCATTATTTTTAATTACGCTTTCAATACGTTTTGGCATACTCTCCACCAACTTTTGTATGATATCACGGTCAAGAGCTCGCCATTCATGTTGTATTCCCTCCCAAAGCTCGTCAACATTTTTTTGGTGGGATTTCATATGCTATTAGCTTTCTTTTAACAGTAGCCCATACATTTTCTATAGGATTCAGGTCTGGGCTTTGTACAGGCCAGTCCGTCGTCCCAAAAGTTCGGTTTTGTGGCCAGCTTTTAACTATTTTGGCAGTGTGCTTCGGATCCCCGTCTTGCTGGAAAACATCTGGACAGTTTTGCTTCTCACTGTACATATGTACATACATTTATTTTGTAAACATATTGCCTACAATTTATCATAATTAATAACAATTTGTTAAAAAAAAAAATTTAATTGAATAAAATGAAATAAAAATGAATAAAAATTTAAAAATAATTTCTTCTATTCAAATAGAAAGAGAACGAACGACAGATCTCTCCCTTCTAAATCCATTGAATTACGCAAAGTAATGCCAAGTTACGTATTAAAGCACAAACACATGCATAAACAATCCCTTTTGCTTTACTCTTTATCTATGTTATTATTGCTTTTGTTGTTTTTGTTGCTGTTGAAATAAGGTTTTGCAATTTGAAAAATAATGAAAATCTGGAACAGCAACAACAACAACAGCACCAGCAATAATTGAATTGAATAACTGCCGTTAATAAAAAAAATCGTATTTTTTTTTTCTTTACATTTGAAAGTTTTTTTTTTCTTGAGTGGGTGTAAAATTTGCAACATGTAGCCTGGTTTTTTTTAAATTTGTTTTTGTTTCTTACAATCGTTACAATTGCAACAACAGTTAGTAGCAATAAATTGCAAGGGAAATTTTTTTGTGTGTTACGTCTGTTGGTCTCTCTCTCTCTCTCTCTCTCACCCTCACTGTTTGGTTGGTTGATTAATCTGACGCGACTATAATGACGCGAATATAATAATTTTTTTTTTAAATATTTTGTTTGTTTGTTTTTATTCTTTTAAATGAATGGATTGAATAAATTAATGAATATTATAGTTTAAACATTTCGAAAATACACCATTTACATGGAAAATAAAAAGTTAATTTTTATTTTATTTACTTGCATACATAGTAAGTGTTCAGTACAACCCTTTGGTCTGGATTACGACCTAGGTTCTCACATCACCCATGTTGTGTGTGTTAAATTTAAATATTGTTGGCAAGTTGGTGTGGCTGTCCACTCAGTTCCCTTAGTTTCGGTATCACTGGGAGTTTCTGATGAACCGACTCAGTATGCCAACATCACGACTTGACTGTTCATCCAGATCTTCCAAATAGTAGGCACCAAGATGCCTGCCTTTTACATAGTGCCTCCTCCTTTTACATAGTTATCCACCTCCTCATTTCTGCAGCTTCTACAGAAATTATTCGCAAGGTATCCAAGACCAATGATCACCGCAAACGTACCGATAATGCAATGCCCCGTCATAACCCCGACAACCATACTGAGCTTGCTTCTTTGAATTTTAAGCGGAGTTGTAGTGCGCTCCAGGCTTGGCCAAATTTTCTGCGCCGTTTTGCCCGTGTCTGAAGCCGCCCACCTATTGTCGACGGAGTCTACGACCGCATTCTCAATTATAAGTTTGAAGATTCCCAAAGTCGAGAATTTATCGCGAGAATTCGATGGTTGTAGCCTGTCTAGCAAGTTCCTTTGCTCTGCAGTTACATGATACTCGTGTGACGTGGACATCATATCGATCTGCTACCTCTTTCAGATATCTCCTACTGTTGTACATCCTCTTGCAGTTCATCACATTAGAATTAATGCAACTGTCTGATAGCCGCCCATGAAGTCGCCGTGGTCTAGTAGGTAGTGTGTTGGCTTATTAGACGTAAAGCCAGGGTTCGAGCCCCAGGCCAGACATCAAAACAAAATATAAAAAGTATTTCTTCGGTGATTTCCTTTCAGCAGATTTCTGGCAAAAACTCTGAGAGTAAATAAAATTGCCATGAACAGTTTCTCAAAAAATCTGTCGTTCGGAGTCGACTTTAAACTGTAGGTCCCGCCACTTATGTATAAAATTAACACACACAACATAAGTGGTGTGAGAAACTAGGTCAATAACCCTGACTGAAGGGTTGTAATGACCAATTATGTATGTATGTCTGATAGCCGCCTAGCTATCGGAAAGTATCACAATTTTCCGTTCCAATAATTTTTACCGCAGCCTTTATTGCCGACGCTTTCGTCTGAAAGACACTACAGTGCTTTAGAAGTTCGGTATACATATTTCGATCGATTCCGAAAAAAATTTCACTTCCAACGGTTCCGTCCAACTTGAAGCCATCGCTGTAAATTTGTCTAGAGTCCTTTGCTAGGTGCGCCTCACCATTTTTCCAAAACTCCCTATCCAGGATGGATGTCCTAAATTTCATTGAGAAGTCGTATCGTGTTGTCATGTAGTTACTGCTCTCGACAAGTGTTTTCTGCTTAACGTGAGCTTCGACGTTAGGCATCTCCCTCGGTGCCACAAAGGACACATAATGAATATAATGCGTAGACCAACGCCCCCACATACATGCTGTAAACACTGGCTGCAACACTGTATGTGGGTACCAATTTAAAATCATGCAATTTCGACCTGATTTCCCCCTTGTTTAGGGGTCGGAGATCATCTAAACTCCTTTAATGCGTTAAGAATGTAACGCCACACCGTACTGACACACTCCCCGGGATTTGGGTCTAAACCACAGCCACCACGTGCTCCCATAAAGGGGGCCTCACCAATTGCCAGGCAGGGACAAGTCCCTGGGGCTCCTGGCACCCGTGGTACCCGATTAAAGACCTCTGGTCAGGCTTCGCAATCAAGCCAAGACCAGACTGATGCCAGTTGAACCCCAAGTAGTTCCTGACTGGTAGCAGCACCCTTAGTCGCCTTTTACGACAAGTATGGTGATCACTGTGGTAGTATTCTCTTCCCGCTACCACACGGGAGACTGCTCTCGACATTTGCAAATTCTTTTACTATTTTTACGACTTACGACAGTCGCCCAGAGATGCCTATTAATTTTAACCGCCACGCCCCTGGCTTGCAAGTGGTAGGAGGCATACAATTATCTCCAGTGCCAACATAGGAGTAGTGAGCAAGTGAGCACTGTTAACTATGCATGTAGAATTTTACAACCGTCGTATCAGGTTAAAGTTAATCGTCTTATAGAGGCATTTTTACCATACGTGGGTCAAGGTAGGTCTAACCATTGAGCGTGTAGATCCAGTGAGTCATCCTAGGTGGCAGGCTCCATTTTTTCCCCAACACTTTTATTACAAGCGAAGAGGGCAATGTAGACCTTTTTCTATATGATCTTCTGATATTAGGTTTCCAAACTGGCTTCCTATCCAGAACAAGGCCCAAGAAACGTGTTTCCTCTTTGAGTTCAATTTACGCCCCCATACCGTCCGTCTCAACGTTTAGAGTTTCAAGGCTTTTTAAATCAATTTTTTACGAATTTAAATATTTATGGAAGCACCGAACGACAGTGAAAGCAAGATATTTGAAGGAGAAGTGTTGTTCGAGCAGCAAAAGTTTTTTTTTTTTTTATGTCATACAGCAGACACTTCTGACTCGCCATTTATCCCCCTTTATGCACATGCTTAAGTTTTATTTTCAACGTTCTGTGGTAAGGGGGCATCCTTAAAAGAACTTTCCTACGTTGTCAACTTTGGTTGGTTGCAAGAAATACGTATACGTCTTAGTAAATACATACACACTCAGCAAGCCAGCCAAATCTGTATCTCAGCAGACGTGGATACTTGGCAGCACGAGTGTTTTCTTCTTCTTCTTCTTTTTCATTTACGAAAACTACAACAAAGTGCAGTCAGACAAACATTCATACATTTAGTTCGTAATACGATTAACAGTAAATTGTTGGTAATAGGGTGGCCATTAATTTTTTGTTGTTGTTGCTTTATTCCATGTTTCTTAGGAAATATTGTGTTTCGTTTTATGCTCAAAAAAAAAAAAAAAAAAAAAAATGAAGAGGGATGGATAGATGTACAGTTGTGTTCAAAATAATAGAAGTGCCCTTCATTTAAAAGCAAAGTTTAAAATTAAGAAAAATAAAAAAGAAAATATCAAATTCTTTTGACATAAAATTTATTTCTTATTCATATTCTAACTTTTTACTATTCAATTATTTAATTAAAACCATAAAAACAAAAAATATTTCATGTAAAGAAAGCTTTCTTTCAAAATTAATTGTTCAAAATACCAGGAGTGTTAGTACACAACCTTATAATTTTTAAACAAAAGGCACAAAAGTTTGATATTATCTTAAAATAGTATAGCTATTTTAGTATTTGGTTGAATAACCTTTGTTTTTAATGACTTCAGCACATCTATGAGGCATTGAGTCAATAAGATCTTGGCATCTGTTTAAAGAAATTTGATGCCACGCATCGCGCACTGTGATCCATAGTTCTTCTGCATTTGAAGGTTGTTTCTCTGCAACATATTTTTTAACATCTCCCCATAAATGTTATATGGGATTAAGGTCAGGAGACAGACCTGGCCACACCAATACCTTAACCCCATTAACCCGAAACCACTCAATTTGCCAATTTACTGGTGTGTTTCTGGTAATTATCTTGTTGGAATATCCATTTTAGAGGCATATTCCACTCTGCATATGGTAGCATCACTTCTTTCAAAATACCGACATAGACTTACCTATCCATTATGCCTCTAATGGGATGAATTTGGCCTACACCATTATCTGAAAAACTTCCCCATATCTTTAGTTTTGCACTACCATCAGCGTTGCCATTTGCCAAGTTTTCCCTTTTTTTTCAAGTTTTTGGAGATGCGAAAAAGTTTTCATTAAATTTGTTTTCTAACAAAACAAGTTATTTCGATAAAATTAAATTTAAATTTTTTTTTTCAATAAATTCAGTATTAAAACCGGAAATATTTACATTTTTAAATAAAATATTGTGTATTTTATTAGTCCCGGACAAAAAACGAAAAAAAAAAAAAAACCAACAGAGGGCACCGGGCTCCGGAATTTCCTTTAAAAATGTTGGTACTTTTGTAGAAAACAAGTTTTTTTTGTAAGTTTTAAAAAAAAAAAAATCTGGCAACGCTGACTACCATGTTTAACTGTCTTTTGTGTATACTGAGCTTTATATTCGGTGTTGGACGGACGTCTAACATACTGTCTAGACCCAGTACCACCAAATAAAACCATTTTGCTTTCGTCGGTCCACTGTATGTTTCTCCATTTTTCTTTCGGCCAATCGATATGTTCTTGGACAAACTTTAAGCGTGCTGCTGCCTGTTTTTTGCCAGCAATGGCACCTTTCATGGACTTGTTGTCTATAAATTGCTGTCTATCAGTCGTCTACGAGTAGTAGGGCCACGGTAAGATTCAAATCCTTTTGAATTTTTTTTGAAGACGTCGAAGGATTTATTTTGCTGTATCGTACAATTTGGCGGTCATCGACAGTTGATGTTTGCGCCCAAGCGTTTCGGGTTTTTTTTATATTTTAATGCATTTCCGATGATTTGATCGGGTCAACTTAAGGTTTCCTTAATTTCTTTATAAGTTTTGCCTTTTTTTTTTGAAGATTTTTAATTAGTTCTCTCTTTTCTTCAGAACAGTGCTTTCCTCGTCCCACTATTACAAAAATTTATGAGAATCACTGTAGAAAAAGTTTTAACTTCATTTTCCATACTTTACATACATTTTTTTAAAATTATATGCTCTTATATATTGTTATTTAAAAAAAAAAACACTCACACTCCTATTTTTTTGATCAACCGAAGTCATGGGCAAACACAGAAATATATCAATTTCATGATAAATATTAAAGTTATTATGAGATTCTCTTTTGTATTTTATTTCTTACATATCGTTGTAACTACCATTAGAATATATCATGTTTTGCAAATTGGTTCAATAAAAAATTTGAACTTCGAAAATATTACATGGTAGCACTCCTATTATTTTGAACACAGCTGTATATGCAGTGAATATGATTTTTAATGTTTTCTTTATAGTATGTCTGGCTCTCTTTGGCTTTTTTGCTTAAATGTCTGCAAAATTTATTGCTTTTTTTTCGATTTTATTTAGCCTGGTCCATCATGTCTACATTGTTGAGTTGAAATGCAGAAAAAGTCCTTCTTTTTTTGGTTTTTTTTTTTTTTGTTAATAAATTATCCAATGACGCCGCTTGCTTATACAAAAAAAATCTGAATGTGAATGGAGATGTGAGTGAATTTTTTTTTTCGTAGTTCTAGGGAAGATTTATTCCTTTTTTTTGTTTTGTTTTCTCTGTATCTTTAATATTTTATTTGTTTTATTTTTTTAATTTAATGTTTATTTTTCTTTTCAGGTATGTAAATTGCTTTTGATGGATTTATTTTCCAAGTAAGTTTTTTTTTTCGTTTACGTTTAAAAAACGAGGTCATTATCAAATTTATTGGCAAATTTGTTAAAAAAAAAAATTAGAAAAAAAATTTTTTTTGCGTACCATACTAAACATATTTTTATACTCTTGACAATTCCATGCACAATAGGTTTATTTAGACGGCCTTAATCGCAACGTAATGACGCTTTTGAATTGCCAGTAGTTTTAATTGTTTTTCGGTGCTTAAAACGTTGACTGCCAACTACGAGATAACTCGTAGATTGCGTTCCCTTCTAGGGTGCCAAACTATGAGTTATTTTGTACTCACTAATGTGAAAATATCAAATTGTCGTTTTTTTGCCCAGTTTTCTGAAAATTGCCGTGGCAGTCAACGTGTTAAATAATTCGTATTCAAATATCGGAAACCTTTCACTGAATAAATGACTTTTCAAATGAAAGTTGACAATGTTGCCATATGGATAAAGATCAGAGATCAGCAATGAATCGTTTTTTTCGCTATTCATAAGCACTCATGAAATTTTGAATATACATAAGTGAGGAGTCAACAATATTTAAATTTAACTATGTTCTCTGATTAATTCATACCCTCCACAACGTTGATTTATAAATACAGGTTGCAATGAGTATGCGTACAACGTTGACATCAAACTCATACCATTCGAAATATGTTTGATTCATAAACCTACTCATAAACCTATTCATAGTAGTAGTAGGTTTACTTTAGAAAAATACTTATGAATACTTATAAATGATTCGAGTTAAAATTTACAGTCTTATGGTGTTTTCTTTTCTACAAAGAAAATGTCACCCTCTTACAAGGTGCATTAAAAAAATTTTTGACCAACCCTGTTGTAATGTCATTTTTTATTTGAGAAGAACATAACACAAATATTAAAAAAGGGTATGCCCTGTGTTTACCACTTATTAAGAAAATGAATGAGGAAATGCCAATTTGTTCAAAGGTGTTGCCAGATCGCTAATTTTTCGACTTCATTTTTTGCACGCTTTTTTTTATAACAAAAATACTGTTCTAACATTGTATGCAATTTTTTATATTACTGACCATGTAGCTTTAATAATGTAATATTTCCTTAAGATTACTCCACAAAACAATGAAAAAATTAACTTCAAAATTGGATAACGATACAAGGCGACATTTTTTAAATTTCATCTGGTAGCCCTATAAATAAACAAAAGTCATCTGCTTTACAGGGCATTATCAGCACTCTCGATTTATACAGGGCATAAAATGCAATGCCCTCCACCATTGGCAAGTGCGAATTATTTAGAATAAAACATACCACCCTTTTAGAGGGCGAAACATTTTTAAGAAACAAACGCAAAATTGCATTTTGCGTTAATAAAATGCACATTTTTTGGTAGAAAAGAAAACACCATTAGTTGTTAGGCATTTACAACAAAAGAAAAAAGACACACACATAAGCAAAAAGACAGAGCAGCAAGCAGAGCAAACACACAACCTTCTAGTAAGTATTTTAGTGTTCGTACGCGAATCATACTTATTTTGTGATTCGGGTAAGGAGTGCGCACGAAAAAAACTGGACTTACATTTTTCGTTATAGAAATAAAACTAAGTGGCGGATTTTTTTCGTTTTATATTTCAATTAAAGTAAATAATATTTGAATTCTTTTGTGTATAAAATTTTTTTCTGACAAAGGTCTCAGAGCATCTAACTTTTTGAGCCACTTTTCTTCCAGACATGTTAGGGTGTTTTTTGAAAAATACGTATTATTTTACTTGCTTTGTTTTGGTCGGCAAATCCTTTTGTTCTTCCACTTCCACGCTTTCTCTCAATACTCAAAGACTCCTTATATTGTTTTAAGTATTACCTTAGAAACTGTTTTTTGATTAACACCTGCGAGCCTAGCAATCGTTTTTTGTAAGCGGCGCGGTTTTTCATTGAAAATTTCAATTATTTTTGTACGACATTCTTGTTGGGTGCCTATTTTCAAAAAACTAATTTTGCTATTGCAATGAGATTTAGCACGTGGATTTTTAAACAGATGATTAACAAAAACAATGTAACGGTATTCATTTTTTTCAATTATGATAAAAGTTATAAGCTTAAAAGTAGGCCCATTTTTTTTTTGTGCGCACTCCTTATATGTTGAGTTATGGAGAGTCGATATCAACAACATCATACGTGTTGTGTTATTAAGTATGAGTATGATGAGTAATTCAAACTTTGAATATGAGTAGAGTAGGTTCCATGATATTAAAATAAGTATGAATGCGTATACATAAATATCAGACATTATGAGTATAATTCGATTTTACTCATCTTTTTGAATACTCTTTGCTGATCTCTGATGCACAATAGGTTTATTTAGACGACCTTAATAGCAACGTAATGACGCATTTGTATTCCCATTTTTGTGTGGTTGGTAGCTTTAATTGTGTTTCAATTGTTAAATGATTCGTATTTGAAAATCCAATACTTTTCATTGAATAAATGACATTTCATATGAATGTTGACAGCGTTGCCACATGGATAAGGATATATTAGCTTAAGTACAATAAATGTTGCCCCCTTACTTGTTATTTTAAATCGCCCTCATTAATATTGTTTGCTAATCATAACTGAAATACTGTTTTCATAATTAAAAAAAATTTTTTTAAATATTTTCCAAATTTTATTTCCTTTATTTTTATTATTTACCTGCTTTACTTTTTTTCCATTTACATTCGTATCGCATAAGCCTGAAATGCCGGTAGCGGCTATAGATGCAATCACAAAAAAGGAAAAATTTTTTTAATAAAAAAAAAAAAAATATTCCCCATAAATATGGTTTTTTATCTGTGAAAATGTGAAAATCAAACAAAAACAAAATCGAAAAAAGTAAGTGTTGCATGCAACACTATTTTTTTTTTTTTTTTTTTTTTTTTACAGCAGGGCGCAATGCATGACCAAATACAGAGCCATTAAAGCAACAATGGAAACCAAATCAGGCACTAAAAGAAAAATAAACACAAAAACGAAACAACACCCACCCGCGCAAAATTTTTTTTTTTTTTTTTTTTTGTAAATCTTTTCAAAATCTCGGGTATTTAATGAACAAAAATTATTATTTCTTAAGACGCCAGACAGTCAAGTCAAAAGTAAACGTTGCTGCATGTAAAATTTTATTGCTGCCACCTAATGTAAGCAGCAAGCAATGTGCCACACTTTTTTCTATGCCACTAACAACAAAACATTACGTAGTCAGTCAGCTACCACTACTAAAGGCGTATTGTATTGTATTGCATTGCATTGCATTGCTTTGTTTTTAAGTTACAAGAAACAAAACAAAAAAAAAAAACACTACAATTGATTTTTTTATTCTTTTTTTTTTTGAGAATTAATTTCAACAAAAAAAAAAAAAAATTATTTCTTACATACAATCCAGCTTTAGTTTTAGTCTGTACGCTAGACAACCATCACCACCACCACCCACCTACATACAATGTGCCAACTAAAGCCTCATTTACCGTTACTTGGCTAACTGTCTGTCGCTGTCTCTACACATATAATCTTTGTAGTAAAGAAATCATTAAAATTTAAATAAAAAAAAATTACAAAAAAAGAACGTATTTTTTTTTTTAAATAGAAAACCAACAAATCACATCACTGCACAGTTAATTTCAATTTTAAGCCATTAAAACCATATCCCCACACCACTTATGCTCGGGCACCACTCGTAGATTGCAAAGTTGTTAACAAAAATTGGGTTAAACAAGTCGTTTAAATTGTTTCTTTTTTTAATTTGTTTTTGTTGTTGTTGTTGTTGTAATAAAATTAAATATTTTATTTTTCTTAATCTTTAAATTTATTTAGGCATTCACAAGATTTTTTTTTTTAAGAAAATCTGCTATGCCAACAAGCCTAAGTACACTTGCAAAAGTAATAAAAATAGACAGCAGCAAACAAATGATCAGGAACCTTACTTAAATAGGTAAATAGGTTGCATAGGAGAAACCATCATCAAACATGGATTTTCCCATTAGTTTTCGCATGTACATTTTCATTACCATTGTTTGTAGAAACCATACCTCAACTTTGTTGGATGATTTTGATTCATTCGGTTTAAAACTACACTTTACCTCTTTTTGGTGCATATCAGAGCATTCTCAACATCATTAACAAGACGATCAAACATCATTACGATCGTTAAACTTTAATACTCTGATCACTCGGCACAGCATTACACAACACAACCATAGCTGCCAGATAAATGAAGCATCAAATCGTCAAATATTTGAAAAAAAAAATCGTCAAAATCGTCAAAGACGTTCACTGAAATCGTAAAAAAATCGTCAGAAATAATAAATAAATAAATTGAAAGGTTTTTAAAAACAAAAACATATAAAATCAATGTTAAGCAGCAATAATATTACATCATCTATATCCTAGAGATGAGCGATATTTTCAAAACTGTGATTTAATCACGGTGATTGATAATTCACTAGTAACTACAGTGATTGAAATTGCCAAATAACAATTACTAATAATGTCGTTCTTTCAAAATTGTTACATACTCAAATTTATTTCATTTTGTTTTGATTATTTACTTTTGTCTTTTATACATGAACTTTCTGTGAAACTTAATTGTCAAACTTCATATAAAAAAAAAAAAATTACATTAAAAATAATAACATTGATGACACCACTTTGATTTTGTTTAGTAGTCTTTTCGTAGTACACTCAGGTCTCGTTTAATGCGATAGATGCGTTCCAAAAAAAAAAATCGCATAAATTGAATTCGCATAAAACGATACTCTAGCTTCATATAAAAATTAACGATTCGTTCCAAAATCCTGAAAAACCGCATAAATTCAAATTTTAATTGAAAAATCAAAGCAAAATCGCATAAAAAAATCAACAAAAGTATATTTATTTCATTTTCTTAAACAATAAAAACAAAAACTTCTAAAAAATTAAACAAAAATAAAATATTAATTCTTTATTTACAGAAAAAAAAAAAAAAACAAAATGATCCAAAAAATATGAAATATTATGAATGTACGATCAATTATTCTGTATCGTTTTGGAATTGGTTCGACGTCACTTTAACATTACATACCTATCAGGTTGTGCATACATATGTAGGGGACTAGATCAACGAATTTTTAGAAAGTTTAATTGTTTCTTTTGAATGAAAGTATTAAAGTGCCAGTTATTTAAAAGGAGCTGCTTCTTTAAATAGAAGATTCTTTAAATCATAAGTAAGGATTGACTTTTGAAGGCTTTTATTGGCATAGTTAGAGCAATCTGATGCTAATCAATCGTCTTCCCAATTGGAAAGAAACTAGAACGATTGATTTTCACAAGCTATTCGGCATAGAGATCTGATAGTATTAGGTGTCAGGCTCAAACTACAGCGTACATTCACAAGATACACAATCCCATATAAAAAAGCTTCTCAAACCGCAGGGAAATCACTGCCGCTTTCTGAATCAACAGCGTTGGTCATTACAACCCTTCAGGAAGGATTAACAATAATGATTATAACAGTGGTGCAAACTTATTTTAATTTAAAAATGATGCTAAAGTTTAAAATGTATCATAACATTTTAAAATCTATAAAAAATCTAAAAAAAAAAAATTTTCATTTAAAATCGCATAAATTCGAATTCGCATAAAAAAAATCCGCATAAAACGAGACCCGAGTGTAAGTATCTAGTTGTGTCTTTCTTACGACTTAATAAAATACGTTGTCATTATTGTATTATTGGAATACTGTGATCACAATCATTGTTTTAAAGAACAGTGATTAACAAATCACGTTCACTGAGAACAACGTTCTTCAAAAATCACTGGGTCGCTCATCTCTACTATATCCATGTGTGGTGTAAATATTAGGGAGTCAGAAGATCTTGACGTTATGGGCATGAATATTCAGTGTGATGTTTGCTAGAACTGACACATTTTTCAGTGCCTTAGTTTCTTAAGACGGTGCAATAAATACATACTTCACTTCATCTGATCTATTTACCATTTTATACCATTTATAACCGACCGAGAATGGAATACAACTCTCAAGTATGGTTGGTCCTTAACGTATATTTTGAGACTCCTCAACCATTTAGAGGAGAGGCCGTAGTAGCTCGTTAATCACGATAGTGTGTTCAACTCCATTGTTTCATTGGAGCAATGTGGATGTGTTTCACTGTTCTATCGCTACTACAACGGATATTGCTCGACCGAAATAAGGGGACTTGTTTATGAAAATCTTATATTCCTACGTGTAACACTCGCACATTGCATTACAGACAAAGTTCGTTCGTTCGTTAGACGGACTATTCGTATGTGGAACTCCCTTCCTGCAGAGATCTTTCCTGTTACTTATGGTATAAAAATATTCAAACCTAGTGTCCATAAACAGTGCACCCTCTTTCCTCCTTCCTATAATATATTTTCCTAACTCGAAAAACAATGCCATCCCCTGAGTGTTAGTCGTATTAAAAAAAATAATGGCACTTGCCTTAGGTCTTCCTAGGGTAATATTAGAAGCTATAATCGAATTTTTAAAATTGTCTGCAACGGCAAATAATAAATTATACTCAATTACGATGATATTTGGGAGTTGAAATTTTTTGGGTTTTAAGGGATTAAAAAGGCATAAATAAAGAAAAATCATCACAGGTATTCGAAAATAACTTAAAAATATAATACTTTACTCCTTGTTATTACTCGTACTAGCATAATTTTCCAACAGTAACAACTGCAAAGCAAATACAAAGCTTAAAGTGGCTTTTAATGTCCTGAAGTAAAGAAAATGATGTAAATTTTTAATTGCTAAAAATCGTCAAAATAAGGGCATAAATCGTCAAGTCGTCAATATGATATTTTTGAAGCTCAAAATCGTCAAAATGACGATAAATCGTCAAATCTGGCAGCTATGAAAACAACACAGCATCATCATACAAATACAACGACAAACAGCACACTAAGGCTTCATGTGTGTGATGGCATCAGCGTCGGAGCTAAATGATGTGGAAAACCCGAAAACTAAAATAGAAGCAACCGCATTAGAACAACAGAATATTCTACAACAGATCTCTTCTCTCTTCTTTTTATGCCTGTGCTCTTTCATCATGCCAGAGTTGAATTCATTGTCTTAAGGCTCCGCTATTTCTCTGTTCTTTCTTTCTGTTTAATTGTACTGGCGCTGCGTTCATATCAGAGATTAGCAATTAGTATTCAAAAAGATGAGTAAAATCGAATCATACTCATAATTTCTGATATTTATACGACGCATTCATACTTATTTTAATATCATGGAACCTCTACTACTCATATTCAAAGTTTGAATTACTCATCATATTCATACTTAACAACACGTATGATGTGTTGTTGATTTCAACTCTCCATAGCTTAACATATACATACACGCATTACAAAATAAGTATGATTCGTGTACCAACAGAACACTAAAATACTTACTAGAAGGTTGTGTGTTTACTCTGCTTCCTGTTCTCTCCTTTTTTGCTTATGTGTCTTTTTTCTTTTGTGGTGAATGCCTAACAGCTAAGACTGTAAATTTTGACTCGAATCATTTGCAAGTATTGTTACGTTTTTAGCACTGTTTATAACTTGTCGTATACAACACAATACAATACAATACTTGCTTGTTCGCTATTCTTCACACACAACTATTCGCTATTCTGCTTACAATGGTGATGCTCAAACCACGACTGTTCTTTTCACACGCGACTTCACACAAGGCTGGCTGAATTCTTATACTACTCGTTGTCTGCTTTGTCTTGCCTTTTTATAGGCCTACGCAAACAGTTTGGCGAACGTTCTTGAAGTAGAATGTTCGTGTTCTCGCTTTCTAGAGAACTCTATTGCGACTTCATTGTTGTTTGTGTATTTTGTTCACATTGCTTGTTGTTGTTGCGTTCGCTTAGTTGTCTATCTCCTTTTCTCATACTGATGTTATGGGTTTACTTGTAACAAGTTCGATGTATTTGTTAGTGTAGCTTTTGTTTATCGTTTAATGTTAATGTTAAACGATATTACACTGTTTCCATATTCGTAACAGTATTATAAGGATTTTTCTAAAGTTAGGATTCTAAATGAATTAAAAAATGAATTTTTATGAATCAAACATATTTCGAATGATATGAGTTTGATGTCAACGTGTTGTACGCATACTCATTGCAAGCTGTACTTATAAATCAACGTTCTAGTGAGTATGAATGAATCAGAATCAGTAGTTAAATTTTAATATTGTCGACTCACTTATATTCAAAATTTAATTAGTGCTTATGAGTAGCGAAAATACGATTTATTGCTGATCCTTGGTGCAAATATTATGTTTTGAGTGGAAAACTTTAAACGTCCAATAACGGAAATTGCCTCCAAAGAAGTCGCCGCCAAAATTATTACTCTTCCTGTCCGGATTTATGCAGTTTGATACCTAATAATCTATTTGTGCTGCTTTCATTGGCTATAATCTCTGTGGCATGGTAGAATTAATTTTTTTTGGTAATCTTTTCATACAGCAATACGTGCCTACTGCCGCTTATATGCATAAAATTCCAACCACAACAGATAAAAATTTAAAAATTATTTTAAAAACACATTTGTTTTGTTTTTTTTTTTGCAATTATTTTCTTGCTTTTTAATTTAACAAATCAGTAAAAATGTGACATTTTAAATAAAAAGAACTTTTAAGACGACCTCAAAACCTAGAAAAAAAAAATAAAAATTACACCCGCTTCAAATAAAGCAAATATTTTAAAGAAACTTGAAAAAAAAAATTGTTTAAAAACGATTCATTGACTGACTTTAAGCACGTAATAAAGATTATTTGGAATTTATTTCTTTAGTTTTTGTTTTTATCTTTTAGTCTTAAAAGAAAAAAAAAAAAAAGAAAACAAAAATACCACAACAAAAAAGAAAAACTGGCACATAAATATTGTTAGGCACTGTCTAAACTGAGATAAATTTTATATGAAAAAAAAAAAAATATCTGAATATATTTTCAATGTAATCTAGTAGATAGAAGACGCGAAACCATGGTTCAAAACCCAGTTCGAACATGTTGTAAAGGGCTACCCTTTTCGCGGTTTCAAAAGTATGGGACCAATTTTTTTCTTATCAGTTGAAAGTCTGACATTGACGAAAATGGATCGCTTAACTATCACACAACGCATAAAAATTATCAAAAAACCTACTACAAAAATGGTGATTCTGCCACAGTCACGTATCGTGCGTATCGGCAAAATTTTCTTCAGCGATGAAGCACATTTCACACTCGGTGGGTATGTTAATAAACAAAATTGTCGGTATTTGGGGTTCTGAGGATCCTCAAGTAATTGAAGAGAGGCCATTACATCCAGAAAAAGTCACTGTTTGGTGCGCTCTTTGGTCCGAAGATGTGATTGGACCTTACTTCTTCGAAAACAACGATGGAACGACTATCACCGTCAATTCGGAGCGTTATGGTCATATGATAACCGACTTGTTTTTGCCTGCTATTGAAGAATACGACTTGGAGAATATGTGGTTTCAACAAGACGGTGACACATGCCACACAACTCGAGCGAATATGGCTTTATTGCAAGAGACATTTCCTGGCCGCGTAATTTCTCGTCGTGGCGATATCAACTGGCCAACAAGATCATGCGATTTGACACCATTAGACTTTTTTTTTTGTGGGGCTACGCGAAAGACCGTGTTTATGCAGATAAACCTTCAACTCTTGAGCACTTAAAAACCAACATTCGTCAAGTTATGGCTGAGATACCGCCCAATTTGGCGTTAACAGAGCAAAATTTCCTCTTAACAGAACAAAATTTGCTTTTAACAGAGCACTGTTAACTGTTTAACAGTATCCATCTGAACAGGCCCACTTGTTTTGGGAGCTAAATTTGGGAAATACTCTAGGTCTATGAGTACCATATCATACTCAAAAGAAGGTACCAAGACCTCTTAATACAATCAGCAACATAGTCACATATAAAGTGATTTGGTATGGAGCAAATTGACTTTGAAAATATCAATTGTTTTGCTTGAAAATTCTCTAGAAGATCAGTGGCCGTTTTGGACAATATAAGATATAGTACACCATACAGACTATATGCAAATGGTAGTCCAGAGGGTTCTCTTTCGAAGCGTGGTAGCGGGATAGATGGAATAATTTTGAGAGTTGAGATTTTCAATTTTGAAAAAATTCGAGTTTTGAAAATTTTGCCTCCTGCACTTTTGTTCACAAATAATAATGATCATAATGAGAATTAAATTTTATGTGAATAGTCTGCAATAATTACAAAGTAGAAGACTAATCTACTTATTGCCACTGTTAAACAGTTAACAGTGCTCTGTTAATAGCAAAGTTTCACCTGTTAGAGGCAAGAAGTGGTGCTGCTAAAAGTGTGGGTTTGTGTCTTTGGTTTTTAAATTCGAATTTATTTTCACACATATCTTTAAACTAAAGATCCCTTCGTACATGGCTAAAATTAACACACAAACTTTGGTGATGTAAGAAGCTAGGTTTTAATCCTGACTATAAAAGGTTGTACAGATCAATTAAGTAATGTAACAGAGTACACTAGAGCCCCGACTTGCGTCGATCCGATATGCGTCGTTTCGATTTGCGTCGCTTTTTAAAAATTGACAAAACTCAATTTAGCCGAAATTTAGCCGAATTTGAAGGAATGGAAGAGGATGACATTAATGAACTTTTACTGTCTCACGATGAGGAGCTTGATAATAAAAATTTATTATCCATTAATATTCAGCATGCTTTAGAAGATGATGTTATGATAATTGATAATACATTAGAGCAAAAAAAATAACAATCTCCAATATTTCGAAAGCTATGCAATTAATTTCCCATGCATTGGATATATTTTCTGAAAACGATCCTGACGAAAATCGTAGTGAGGACGTAGCAGCATCTGCTGACCAAGCCATTAGTTGTTACAAGGAAACATATCAGCAAAAAAATCTCTAAAAATTCAACAAAACTTTTTGTTAACAAACCTGTAAGACCACGTAATCAAATGGAGTGTTGTTGATTTGAATTTATTATCTGAAGAAGGCACCACATAAACTAAACAAAGCACAATTTCTTCTTTAAAATTTATTTTTTTATAAATGAATTTTATTGATTTTTGTTAAGTTTTTTTGTTAATTTATATTTTTGCTATTTCTTTATAATAATTAGATAAAACTTTACTGAACTTAATAAAATAATGAAAAATGTTTTCATAATTCTGTTTTATCCGAAATATTAAGTTTTTTTGCTTCATTTTGATGAATTTCAATGCATTTGTATAGAAAAATTTGATTCGATTTGCGTCGTTTCGATTTGCGTCGCAATTCTCCGGTCCCCATTAACGACGCAAGTCGGGGCTCTAGTGTATATGGATACTGTGTTATCCTATACACAATAAAACCGAGATTATTTAATTTTTTAAATTTGAAAAAAAAAAAAAAAACATTCCATATTTCCTTTGCAAGTATGCGAGAGCTGGAAGTAAAACTATGGCATGACGACAATGGTGATCCCCTCCTTTAAGCCATCACCACCGCCATCACAAATATTGTCTCAGCATGTATAATGATGCTCATAAACAATAACAACAACAACAACACGATTTCACTTGAAAATAAAAAAAGGAAAGAAAATAAAAAAATTTTCATTTTTCTTTCATTTTTTCTCCTTCTTGTTTTGGATGATTATATAATCGTAATAAATATTGTAGTTTATTAATGTTATTGTTGTTGTTGATGTTGTTTTGTGACTTAACAAAGTCATTTTATACTCTCTGTGGTTGCTTTCCTCCATAAAAAACGGGGGGAGGTGCTTTCAGTAACTAACTTAACTGAACTCCTCGATTATTGACACCATGATACACAATTGGGAATAAATTTACCGTCTTCGTTTTGTAGAAAACTCAGGGTTCAAGGGACCCAACGAGGACGTACTCTAGCCTTTGTCATGAGACATTAACCCTAACACCCTGCCCTATATGCCAATGGAGAGAATATGTTGCATGATTATCGCTTATGCAGGCTACATGGCAGTAGCAACTATTTATACAGGCACAGATAGGAATTACTTGCGGAAAGTTTGGAAATTTTAGTCGTTATTTCAGCTTAACTAGGACTTATCACATATTTTTACGTGGTACTCGTACCTTTCGCAGAGCACATCCTTTTGTGGTTGATTGTCCAGTGAACCGCACAATGCATTACAGGGAAAATTCATTTATTGCCCGCACTGCTCGGCTGTGGAATGATCTTCCTGCGGAAGTTTTTCCCGTCCGTGACGATATTGGTAAGTTTAAATCAAATGTCCACAAACACTACTCCCTCTTTCCACCTTCCTATAAACTATTTTCCTAAACCTGCACAATGCACTGCATGAGTAGGGGCCATCCCCTGAGTGCTGGTTCCAAAAAAAAAAAAAAAAAAAAATATGACTTATCAAGGCCAGAATGTGTAACAGAGAATTAAAAGCCAAGAACATTGGATTTTTCAGCTGGAGGTAAAGGACAGTCCTTTTTCCTCTTCAGAGGAGTAATTTTTAAGAGAAAGCCTGTAAGAACTGCCATACGATTTTGGATTGCCATGCGATTTAAGGAAAGCAGGCTAACTGTTGTCTTCTTTCCCCATACCAGTAGGTACGGCAGAGCCTAACAATATTTCCACGTACTCTTTTGCTGGCAACGATTTTGAGCCTCTTTCTTAAACGTCCAAAGAATATTTAGTTTAACAGAGGCTATCAAAACTCCTACGACCAGTGTGACATGTATTGGAGACATGTGAACTCTGTGTGCAGATTGTCCAGTTGGTAAAGGAGGGAGGGATGTAAATACTGTCCAAGAAAAAGTCCAAATATTTGTTAAAACAATGAAAACTTCCATCAAATGAAAGAAATTGCAAATAAAGGGGGTACTTTCTTTGGATCGTAATTTTTTTTTTTCTTTCTTTGTCTCTGGTTTTCGATGCGCACAGTGAAATTTCAAATTTTAATTTCTTTTCTTTTTTGCTTTTATTTTCGTTTTGTTTCTCTTTAGTTTTTAATGATTTTAATGGATGCATAACAACAACAGCAACAACAGTAATAAGAAAAAATTATACACCCGCTGATCTCGTCAAAAATAAAAAAACAAACACGAATAGAAAAAGTAAAAGTACTTCTGTCTGTCTGTCCATCTGTCTCCATCATTGTGGAGCAATGGAAAAACATGACTCCCTTCGAACTGAAAACAATAGAAACAAATTTGTTTTTGTTTCAAACAAAAACAACAATAACAATAACAACACCATAAAATAAATATTTTCTGTTTGTTTTCAATCAAACAATTGGTCGGTCATAGCCAATAAATAAAGTTTTTTAAAAAAATTTTATACTTTTTTTTTTAAGTGTATATGTTTCACTTTTTATGGCAGCACACACACACAAAATACACAGACACACAGTCACAGTCATACTGAAAAGACGAGGCTAAAGACGGATACTAACACCAGCACTAATACCAACAACTAGTTGCTATACTATGTAGTGGTGGTGGTGGTGGTGGTGATGGTGAAAAGTTTAAGGAAGTAAAAAATTGTGAAAAAAATAAACGAAAGACATGCTCCAGCTACAAACAACAAACAACAGAAAAACACACGATGGACTCCCCTTTCAGCAGCCCATCCACCACCCCCTTTTGCACAAAATTTGCAGACAAATAGTGGCTTGCCAGTGATGCATCACATTGCAGTTCGTTTGTAAATGACTGTCTATGGCTGTGGCTGTTTATGGCAACTGCAACTTGCAACATTTTTTTCGTAGATGATGACGATGATGATGATGATGATCAACAACTACATGAAAAATGTAATATGATGTACACTAGGGTGGGTCGATAAAAAAAAGTTGAGCCAGTCACCCCCTAGAATTAAAGATTCGTTAATAACGTTCCCAAAACCATAATTTATTTTTTTTTCCGCCCTTTTTGTTTTTGATATACTACGTCGCCATTTTAGGTCCGATCGTAACATATCATATATCAGTGTCCCTTAAGAATCTTAAGAATAATGCATAAAAGTGAGCATTTTAAAAGCGAATATTTTATATAATTAAATGCTCTTTATTCCTGCATAGCCACAATTACTGATTTTGGGGAAGGATCCGAGATATCAGAAGTCGCGCATAGAATATGACGTCGAATTAAAAAATCGTCTTAGAGTGCAATGTAGCTGCCGTCAAGCCACAAACCCTGATATATGATATGTTACGATCGGACCTAAAATGGCGACGTAGTATATAAAAAACAAAAAGGGCGGTATTTCTAGGCGTGGCAAAAAACAATTTTTATATTTTTGGAAATGTTATTAATATATCTTTAATTCTAGGGGTGACTGACTCAACTTTTTTTTTGTCCATAGAGAGCGACCCGCTCTAATGTACACTCTATGAAATACAGACAGACATTATACGTAGACAACGTGTTGGTTGCAAGCAGTGAACAAGGGGGAGCGTAAATTGAAATGAAAGTACTTTTTTCAAGTGCTCCTACCTTTTTGTTCGCATTCATAACGTAAAGCTAATTTAGTACTCTCTACGTTTACATATTCTATGCGTTTGGTTAGGTTAAATTGCCAGTCCCTGGTCACAGCACACATTACTTGGGGTCCTATTAGGTTCCGTCATACAATTATAACTCTTGGCTCACATCTCTCTCTCTCTCTGTCATTCCGTTTATTTTATGAAGATGTAGATCAGAAGTCGCCGTAGTCTAGTAAGTAGTGTGTTGGCTTATTAGACTGAAGGCCCGAGTTCGAATCCCAGGTCAGACATCAAAACGAAAATATGAAAATATTTCTTCGGCGACTTCCTTTCAGCAGATTTCTGGCAAAAACTCTGAGAGTAAATAAAATTGCCATGAAAAGCTTCTCAAAATACTGTCGTTCGGAGTCGACTTTAAACTGTAGGTCCCGCCACTCATGTATAAAAATTAACGCACACAACATAAGTGGTGTGAGAAGCTAGGTCGTCGTAATCCTGACTGAAGGGTTGTAATGACCAATTATGTATGTATGTATGTAGATAAGAGATAAGCAATGAATCATTTTTTTCGCTACTCATAAGCGCTCATGAAATTTTAAATATAAGTGCGCCGATAAGATTGAAATTTAACTATGTACTCTGATTCATTCATACTCACTACAACGTTGATTTATAAGTACAGGTTGCAATAAGTATGCGTACAACACGTTGACATCAAACTAATACTATTAGACAGAGCAGCAAGCAGAGCAAACACACAACCATTTAGTGAGTATTTTAATGTTCGTACGCGAATCATACTTATTTTGTGATGCGTGTATATGTTAAGTTATGGAGAGTCGAAATCAACAACATCAACACGTATGATGATAAGTATGAATATGATGAGTATTTCAAACTTTGAATATACAGCTATGAACATTAAATTAGCACAAAACTTCATTATAAAAACAATCAGATTTTTTATAGTATTTTAGGTCTATTCATAAAATTTTAAACATAGAAACTTAAGATACATATTGTTTTTAAAAAAAAAAAAAAAAATTTTTTTTGGCGAAATTCTCAATCGTCTGCTGATTAAGTCATGCAACATATAAAACACCAGATTTTGGCTGGACAGTAAAATAGCACAAATTAAAATTTCTGGAATAAAAATAATATATTTTAATAAATAGTAAAAATATTAATGTTTCCAGTTTATTTGATCAATATTTAGTAGAGTAGCCTCTATTTTCAAGCACCACGTGGCATCTAAGGGACAAAGTTCTTTGGAAAAGATTTTTGGGAATCGAGTACCAAACGTAACGTATTCCAATCCACAAATCGTCCAAATTTTTGTACTTTTGTTGAGCAATAGTACATTTCACATCGTTTCAAGGGGTTTATATCGAATTTAAGTCAGAACTTTGCGCCGGCCAGACTAAAACGGGAATGTGCTCTTTATAAAATCAATCCTTTGCCAGCTTAGATGTGTGTTTGGGGCCACTATCTTGCAAAAATATGAATAAAACTGGCATGTATTAAAAGCTTATGGTTCCATTTTGTTCTCTAGAATGTCCAAATACTGACAACGGTCCATTTTTTCATTAATTTTCATAATGGGACCTACACAGAGCCATGAAAATGCTCCCCACGTCATTGTGCTTTCTCGACCATGCGTTATGATCCTTTGAGTATAGCGTGGATTTAATGTCTGACATTCTGGCCGTTAAACAACCACTCTACCATCTGGTCCCATACGATTTAGCACTGTATCCTTGTGGGTGCGAGCAAACGTTAAACGCTTGACTATATTTTTCTTTTGGTAGAAGTGGCTTCTTTCGGCAAGAGCGTCCAAAGAGCTTTCCCCGATTAAGACGTCATCGTATGAGCCTGTCCGATAAATTTAACCTAAATTGAGAGTTAATTTTGTTCAAAATATCGCGTGACGACATGAAAGGCTCCTTCTCTGACTTCCGGACAATAGCACGGTCCACGACTTCGGTTGTTTCCTTGACACGTGGCTTTCGTTTTTTGTTTTCTGCGACATTATTATGTTTGCTTTGCAGGAAATGATCACGTTATAAATCATTTTTCGCGAGTAATTCGAAATTTCGGCAATTTCAGCCAGGTTTTTCCCATTATTCCACTAGTCAACGATAATGAGCTTCTCCTCTGGCGAGCAATCTTTTCAACGTCCCATTTTTCCAAAAAATTACTATAAATGCCATAAAATTAAAAGAATATACCGTAAGAATAAAAATACTTGAACAAAGCTTGTACCTATGCACGTTGTGCTAATTTACTGTCCAGCTCGAATTTAGCTACTGATACAAATTAGCAGTCAAAACAAAAAATATGTACGATAACGGTAATATTTTTTGTTAAACAACAGCTAGATGTCATCGTGCAACAAGACCAAAACAATTGGCCTAATTAGGATACAAATGAGAAAAAATTCACAATCAAACTATACATGGATTTTGTGCTAATTTAATGTCCATAGCTGTATATGAGTAGTAGAGGTTCCATGATATTAAAAAAAGTATGAATGCGTATAAATATCAGAAATTATGAGTATGATTCGACGCTACTTATCTTTTTGAATACTCATTCCTGATCTCTGACATGGACTCTATTCAATTCATTTTTGGCTAGACATGTTCTGTCAATAATTGATGGGTGCCAAAGATTTCTTTGTCTCAGGTTTCCAAGTGTTGAACTGTGACAGAGAAGATTTCTGATTACCTGCTCTTCTTCATCGTCATTGTAGCTACTGCAAAAGTCGATGTGGGCATGTCCATAAAGTTCCCAAATACCAAACACACTGTTCTGTGGTCTTCTCTTGTTTCTCATCAATACCGCATTTGCAGAAGTAGTTGCGTTGTATTCACAATCTCCGAGCGTGTGTATTCAAGGGCCAGTGCCCTGGTGATAACTGCCATGTAGGTTTCCTTTTTCCTTTCCATGCAATTCTATATATATTCTACATACGTACTCCACGTAAACTTACTAATCGTTAGAATAACCATTAAAGTGTGGGCGTACGCCAGGTATGAGTGTGTTTTTCTGTCTTTCTATTCAACTGAGTCCTGGCTCAAGTGGTGGAAATGGCGCCTGGGCTGGTAAGAGAAAAGCAAGGAGCGTACATGCCAAAGATCTTAATTAAACTGACGGCACCTGACTGGTTTCTCGTACATACTCTACAGAAATTGTTTGAGCCCCGAGTTGGATATTGATTTGTGTTACCATAATGAGCCCTTATATCGTTGGTTTAAGTGGGCTCTTACCCTTAAAAATGCTCGAATTTTAGAACTTTTACCAGTAAAATCCAGTGAGTTGCATCAGTTGAAAACATTCTGTCTTCAGTTCCAGACACTCTGCCTGTCTTCTTGTTTGCAGTTTTAAATATTCTCGTGTTGTTAAAAAATTAAAATTTCCAGCTTCCAATTCTACTCTTTTTTTTTTGTTTGTTTTCATTACGACACTAAAAATTAAAGTGCTGAAAGATCCCTCATATCCCCCTTACCCCCCCCCCCCCTGCTGCTGTTTCTCTTGGAATCAATGTTTTTTAATGTTTTGGAAACATTCACTTTGTTTCACTTTTTATGTTCCTTTACGTTCATATGATAAAATCGTACCAAATCGTTCAATTTCAAATGCATTTTTAATTTGCAAACAATAACAATAAACAACAACCACTCAACGGTAATAAAAATAACAATAAAAACAAGCAGCGGATAAAATAAATAGAGTGTCGTCAGCCAGTCAAGCATTAAAAGCATCTCGCATAGCAATCGTAAGAGATTTTTCAAGTAATTAAGAAGAAACAACAACACAAACTTCTCATCATCCTCACCGTCATCATCATCATCATCATAATGATTTAGTAAGAAATCTAATGATCATTAAGATTTCCAAACTTCTTGTTCATTTTGCAAAAACATTTTCCTAAATGAAACATTCATTCTCAACATCATTAACAAGACGATCAAACATCATTACGATCGCTCAGCACAGTATAACACAACACAACACAGCATCATCATACAAATACAACGACAAACAGCACGCTATGGCTTCATATGTGTGCTAGCATTAGAGTCGGAACTAAATGATGTGGAAAACCCGAAAACTAAAATAGAAGCAACCGCATTAGAACAACAGAACATTCTACAACAGATCTCTTCTCTTTGCTTTTTATGCCTGTGATCTTTTATCATGCCAGAGTTGAATTCATTATTTTAAAACTCTTTCTGTTTAATTGTACTGGCGCTGCATTCACAATATGAAATATCAGGTTATACATTTAGTGGTTTCAAAATCAACCATCTGGCAAGGCTGTCATCTGTTAAATATCTTTCATCTGAAGTGCCTCACTTACGAATACAAATATGAATTGTTTAAAAATCCGAAAAACGCTTAAAAATAATTAAAACTGATCCCAAAAGTGATGCAAATTCAAATGTGTTCGCTTTTTAAGCATTATGGGTTGATTACACTATGCGACAAAATAAAAAAAAATTAAATACACCCGACTAATGACATAGTGTAGGTTGTGAGTTTTGTTGAGTAGATCTCAAAAATATTATTTTTATATTTCTCGAACCCTCCAAACTTTTTTTATTTGACAAAAACTGTTTTTTTTTTTTTTTTGACCTTACGCACAAATTTCTGGATTACTCAAACATTTCCGACCCGATTTCTAAAATTTAAATCTTGTTAGAAAGGGGAGAGATGGATCTTTAAAACGGTATACACATGTCTATTATTCGACTTAATATGCTATTAGATTTGATAAGGTAAACCTGGAAAATTCAAATTTTTTCATATTTTTTCAAGTTTGTCCATTCATAGTAGCAAACTTTAATATAAAAAATATAGGATAAGTGATAATATTCTTAAAGTCTGTTCTCTTGTGAAGATATTGAGTCATCATTTGATCAAATTGGACAAAAATTACCGTAGTTATTATTTAAAGAGTCTAACAGTCGAGTGATATTTTTTAGATATGTCATCTCATAAAATGAACTTTTAGTTCAAAAATTTTCAAAATTTTTGATGGATCTTGATTGTTTATCACAAAATATATCAATTTCACGTTTGAGCGACCACCAGAAGTTGGCTAATGTTTGCGCAAAGGGAAATAATAATATTTACAAAAAACACAAACATTAGCCGACTCTCTGTTGCTTATTAAAATTATTTCAAAAAGAATACAAAAAAAAAAAAAATAGACGAAGAAGAAGAGAGAGAGAGGGAGAGAATTTTGTTAAACAATAATTTTAATTAATTTCAGCATAAATTGTTTAATAAAATAATAATTTGTTTTTAAATTTGTTTCGTTTTCGAATAACATAAAACGTGATTTGTTTAAATAATTAATATGAAGCGTAGCAACCAGTTAAAATTCGTTTAAAAATACACTCCGATTATCTGATTAATGATGAATGTTGCTTGGTTTGGTTGACTGACTGATGACTGACTGCTACAAGTGTTGTCATTAATAAAGTTATTAAAAAACAAACAATTAAAAAATTAAAGAAATTTAAAAACTTATTGCTGACAAAAATAGAAAAAATTTTTTTGCGAAATTAAAAATCAAAGACGCAAACCCACACTTTTAGCAAAGCCACTTCTTGCCTCTAACAGGGTAAACTTTGCTATTTTAACAGAGCACTGTTAACTGTTTAACAGTGGCAATAATTAGATTAGTTTTCTACTTTGCAATTATTGCAACAGGCTATTGATATAAAATATTTAATTCTCATTCTCCTGATCATGATTATTTGTGAGGAAAAGTGTTGAAATGTAAAGTCAACTCTCAAAATTATTCCAGCTATCCCACTATCACGCTTCGAAAGAGGACCCTCTGGACTACCATTTGTATATACTACTTATTGCCACTGTTAAATAGTTAACAGTGCTCTGTTAAAATAGCAAAGTTTACCCTGTTAGAGGCAAGAAGTGGCTTTGCTAAAATTGTGTGTTTGTGTCTTGGATTTTCAAATTCGAATTTAAACTTCACACACATTTGATTTTTTTATATTTGAAATGAGACTTTTGAAATCAAATGCGAAACATTTTAATCGATAATATTTCGACGCCTCCGTTCTATAACATTCTAAGTCGAAAAAATGTGTTTTGAGTTATGAGCTCTCAAAGTTTTCAGGCGACATACGACTATATGTGTATTCTAAGTAGGTTTTTCGCTATAACTTCGGAACGGATCGGCGCATCTTAACCAAATTTTGACAGCATTTAAGTTAGAGAACGTAGAATTTAAAAATGCAAGAACATTAAAAACGTTCTAAGTACACTTAGAACGTTATAGAATGGAGGCGTCGATTTTACCAATTTCTAGGCTGTAGCCTGGAATAATGGCGTGGAGTTATTCTGTTGCTAAGTTTTCTAATCCAAAAATCTAATTCAGTTGGGTGTTACACGTTTTTCACCACTAAAAGAGTGTCGCAGAGATCGAAACAAAGTATCAATAAGTATCAAGGTTCTGAGTGTCCCGACTAATATGGTGAATGTATTAGAACTCTCCAGCGAACCTCTCTCCCTCAGTTTCTACCGCCACATCAAAGATAGTATGTGTGACTAGGCGGCGTTGGTATAAAAGAACTCAAAAGAATGTTGTGCGTGTATAGGGTATCATCTGTTAATCGTCGAAGACTTCTTTTTTATAACACTCAACTTTATGAAGAGACGTAAAAGAAGTAGAATAATAAGAGAATACAAAAATTGAATTCCCTTTTAAATTTAAAAATAAAGAAATGGAAGAGGAAATTAAAAACAGTCAACTTTAGTTGGTTACCTACTATTATGGTGTGTTCATTGACCATAAAAAAATCATAAAAATTACCAAGAAGCAGCAGAAGACGAAGAAGAATACAAAGAAAAAAAAAAAAAAAATTATTCTCTCTCAAGAGAATAGACAGACTGTGGTCTTGGCCAATAGAATTCAAAGCAAAATAAAAAATAATTCCATACAATGGTTCAATGGTTGCAAAAGAAGGAGTTTAAGTTCAGTGATAAACTCTCTCATTATGGATAGAGGATACAGCGACTGGCATTGAATCTTAGATTCTTTGTTACACTTAACCAACCATTGTAGTACTAGCAATACAGGCTGAAATAATGACTAAAAAAAACTGCCGCTGTGGGAATCTGATAGCAGAGTGTGTCGTATGAAGATGCACGCTTATTAACTGCGAGTAAAGTGGCCATTAGATCAGGGTTTACCAAAAATTTTTTGGTTATGTATTAGTGAGTAAGAGAGAGAAAATAAATTGAGAGAATTGATTTATTTACAGCAATAGAAAAGTGTTTGTAATATACGTTATTTTGATTTTCATTTTATCAACTTACATATGTAAAGCTATCTATCTTTGGCTTAATAATTTTAGATAAATAAAAATAAAATAAAAAATCCATTTTTTATTAAAAGATCGTAAAGGTATCCAACTTTGGCTTAAAAATTAGACCATGTTTTTAGATAAATAAAAATAAAAAAAATAATAAACCATTTTTTATTAATAGAGAAAAAGCAAGCATTCCAAAGCATTTAGAAAAAATTATACTATGCGACAAAATATATAAGGCATTGAATATTATCAAAAGCATCTTTTAACACACAATATTTTTTGAGTGTCATTCTGAAAAAAATGGTAAAGCATCCGCAGCACATGTGTTCTTGTCGCAGTCTGATCGACAACTAAATCAAAAAACACAAGAATGCGTGTGAGTTCTCTCAGCACAATTGTGCTATGAAATGGTAATCGTTGCATTAGATCCATGTCTAGGGTTGTCGAAAAATGCACAAGAGCTTCTGCAGAAGAGCAGACCCCTAAAACATATTCTCTGTCATTGTACGGCACTTGCCAATATGAGACGAAAATTGCTGGAGCACCATGAACTTATTGAAGGATCGTGTCTAGTCAAAAGTGAATTGTATAGAATCCAAAACTTTAAAAAAACTATCGGAATGGACAGAGAAATGTATGACAAGAGTTATAATTGCATGACTGGATAAATTCTATCCGATATTTCAACGGAAATATCTTATAAAGGGTGATTTTTTAGCTATTATCTTTTTGGCAACACTGGTTTAAACAGCTCACGCACGTTTCGTGTTTTGTTTCACTGTCAAACATCTCCAGTTTGATCTATAATTTAACCATGAATCGTCTTACAAACGAACAACGCTTGCAAATCATTGAATTTTATTATCAAAATGCGTGCTCTGTTAAGAAAGTTCATCGCGCGCTTCTTCCATTTTATGGTCAGTTTAATCGACCCACTGAAGCGGCTATTCAGGCTATTGTGACTAAACTTTTTTTTGCCCAAAATGCAAGAGCTTGACCTGCATGACATGTGGTTTCAACAAGACGGTGCCACATGCCACACAGCACGCGTAACATTGGACTTATTGAGAGGCGAGTTCGTTGAACATTTTATTTCACGTTCGGGACCGATCAATTGGCCGCCTAGATCAAGCGATTTAACGCCTTTAGACTATTTTTTGTGGGGCTATGTTAAAGCTCATGTCTATACAGACAAGCCCGCTTCAATTGACGCATTGGAAGACAACATTGAAGCATTTATTCGTGAGATACCGGCCGAAATGTTGTAAAGAGAATTCCAAAATTGGACTAAGCGGATGGACCATTTGAGGCGCAGTCGCGTTCAACATTTGCATGAAATAATCTTCAAACATTAAATTATATGGACCGTACTATCGATTCAAATAAAGATTTCATGTATTTTTCCGAATTTTATGGGTTTTTTTTTTTTTTTTTTGAAAAATTTTCCTATAGCTCTTAAAAAATCACCCCTTAGAAGCCATATAAGCAATGCTTCAAAAGACGGCTGTATACATTTTTTGTTTCTGCAGTTTAGATTCTTATTTTCCTGAGTGTAAACCTAATTCTAGAAACCAATTGTTTAGTTTTACTTTAAAGGAATTTATTTATTTTTTTTTTTTTTGCGCAAACTGCTTGTACATGCATTTGATCATCTTAAAAAAAAAAAACCTCAATATTTTCTTGAAATACCCATATCTGTATACGAATAAGTATGAAATATAAGCTCTGTAGCCATTTTTTTTCAATTTTTTTAAAAAAAATTTTTGTTTTTTCTGTATTTTTTATTTTTTATTTGCATATTTGGCAACCTTGAATTGAAATCAAGTGCGAAAATATGTTTCTCATCACAAATACTCTTTTTTTTTATTATTTCCTAAACAACAATAACAAAAACAATGGAAAAAAATGTATACGAGCACAAAAAAAAATCTAAAAAAGAATTATTTAACCTTCTAAGTTCATTGACAACACTGGCCAAAAAAAAAAAAAGAAAAAACAGCGAAGGAAAAAACCACCACACACAGCTATTGAGACAAATTTTTAATATTTAAACAAAAAAACAGCAAAAAAAAAAACAAACAACAATAACCACAGCCGCGACAGCAGCAAGGGGGCAATCCAAAATACAAAAGCAATCACAGCAAAGGTTCTTTTTGACAATCAAACCAAATCAATCATACAAAAATGTAATATCGTTTGATTACAAACAAATACAAAGAGATCGGAATCACAAGATAAAGAGCTAAAACGAGCAAGTCGTCGTTTGAATAGTGATAGTAGTGGGTGCCCTTTTGTTTTTCTCTAAAGAGAGAGTGGTGGTGTGGTGGTACACAGTGAGAATAGTAATTAAACTTGAATATACTAATGGGGTGAATAACTTTTTTTTTCGTTTTTTTTTTTCGTTAATGAGAGTACTTTAGCATGTGCTTACGCATAGGCAAACAAACAAACGTGCGTTTATTCACCTCTCTTTTGTAGAAATAGTGAATAAATTTCGAGGTCATCTTCGTTCTTTAACCTCTCTCTCTCTCTCTCTTCCAGCCAGCCAGCCAGGCAGTTAGTCAGTCATTTAATAAAATAAAAACCCAAAGTCATGACAACCAAACGATAATATTACAAAAACAAAACTATTTATGTTATCATTGTTGTTGTTGCTGCTGCTGTCTATTTAAATATTAGAATTCTGCCATCGACGTCATTAGCAGCACCAATTTTTTTTTTTTTTTAAAGCCTCATGTTTTTTTTCTGTTTTGTGTTAAAATAGTTTGCTGTGTCGCTTTTTTCTTTTTTTTTTTTTTGCTAATTTTTATCACTTACTTTTTATTTTTGAAAAAAAATATAATTTTTGTTTTCTATTTTTGTTGTTGTTAAGATATTCATATTGTGTGTGAATTAATTTGAAGGAATAAATTGATTTTAACTCTGCTATTCCAAGTACATACAAATAATAAATTTTTAAACTCTTCTCTCTCATTTTATTTAAAAGAAGAAAATACTCTTTTCGTTAATTGTTCTCATAAAATGACTTGCTAAAGAAGAACATGAAACACAAATTTTGAGTAAAACTATGATCACAAGTTGGGTTAAACCAAAGAATATGGATATAAAGAATGCGCATCATGTAGAAGTAAAATTTCTTATGGCGGGATGTACCAGTAACACCCGCTCTCACCAAAATCTCTTTTAAAAATCATTTCTTGATGAGGGAGGGAAGACAGGAGAAAAATAAACACAAACAAAGAGCGTAACAATGTGTTGCTCTCATCGTACGTATGTATATGCGTATGTACGATTATGTATGTATGATCGTTGTTATTGTTTGACCAAAGACTATAAATATGTAAAGATGTTGCACACAGTGTATTTAAAATTGACAAAATTTTGTGCTTCTTTCTTATGAAAGCTGAATCGTCGTTCTCACTCTCATGTTAACTGAGAGAAAGAAAACAAAAAAGACTCAGTACACTTATTGTACTCAGAGAACTTATTATACTTAGAGAACGTATTGTTATTTTCTCTAAGCAATTTATTCTCATATGCGTGTATACGTGTGTGCATGTATGTATACATACATTGCCAAATAAAATAATAAACAAACTGAAAGATTTTTTGTTTTCACAAAATATATGTGAAAATAGCCTGTGGAAAAGAAATATTACCGTTTGTTTTATTGTAGGGTAAGAATATGTGTTTTATTGTTGTAGAAATAAAATTATATCGATTCGCACCGAATTATAATGTTATATTTTAGACTATTCAATTATGTATGTATGTATTTACCATATGTGTCTATTTTTGTATAGAATGAAGTTGTAATAAAACGAATGCTTTTTTTGTTTAGTATTTATTAAATTTATTTATCATTTTAATGGTTCAAAATTTTAACCTTTTCCATACTGGATAATTTGAATTTGTATGTTTCCCATGTGGAATGCTTTCGTAGTAAAACAACAATTAGTAAATTAAGCATCTCCATTCTGTGTTTATAACATTCGTTATTTTCATCAAACCAAAAGGAAAATTGTAAAATTGTAAATTGTATTTTTTGTGCAACTTACGCATTGGCCAACTACAAATGTTTTTATGTTTTTTATAGATTTATTTTCTAAAAAAATTTTTTCGAAGACTTACCTATATGAATTTTGCAAACTTCAAAAAATAAATCAGATGGAGCGATGGATTTGCATGAACGAACATTTCTGAAGGATATGACAAAATTTGCGCTTGTTTTATTATTTCCACACGACATTTAACGCATGATATTCGTTGAGCTATGTAACCAACAAAATATCGACTTGATGTTAATTCAATTGGCACATTGTTGGACGTAAAACAATCGGTGCCTTCATTAAAATATTCTTTATTTTCATCGTATACATATAGGGTAAATGTACCTAATGTCGGCATGTACCAGTTGTCGGCAGTTTTTGTAAAAAAATGCAAATAAATAAGAAAAACGACCTTTATTTATTAAAGTTAAAACTGATTTTGGTAGAAAAAATAGTTTTCTTTTCTTATGAAATGAGTAAATTTGAGTGGGATGAATAATTTTGCCAATTTTTGTTCTCATTCAGTGAAGGTTTTTCAAAAAGTGGAGTAGTGCCAGTTTTTTAAAAATTTTTTTAGTTTAGGTGCCTCCTTAAACAAGTAATTATTTATATTAAATTAAGTGTTTTTGAAGAAAGTAAGTAATTTTAATGAAAGAAAATAGTTCAAATTTTAAATTAAGAGTGAAAAATTAAGGAAATTAATATTTTTTTTATAATTTATATTGCTGCCGGCATTAGGAACAAAAAATTATATGATTTCCAATGGTCGGCAGGGAGGTGCCGACTACTGGAAATTGAGTAAAAACTTGATTTACCCAATAGTCGGCATAGTTTATAATGAATACACTGAGACCTGCCGAGAATCTAAAGTCGGCATTCTTACATTTATATAACTAGAAGTCCTATAACAGGACGAAAATTCGTGGTTCAGTAGGCATATTAGGCTGTTCTTTGAATGTCAGGCAATATAAATTCATTAATATGTCCACCAACGGGAAAATGCTCATACACCAATACTCCCAAGATTCCCTAAAATGTGCTTTAATGGAAGTAAGAAATGGCACATCTAAAATATTGAGTGCAAACAAAAAATATAGCGTCCCGCGTTCCACCATACAGAACAGAATCCATCCATCGGATGATGCCAGATAAAAAGGGTTCACAAACAGTCTTGACTGAATCAGAAGAGGAATGTCTTGAGAAATCTGTACAGTACCCAAAAGGGAATTGATAAGGTAATATTAACAGTGCTGCTGGTTTTCTCAACAAATGGTCAGATAGTGGCCCCAATGATTGTCTTTACATATGTGCGACCACCTAAAGATGTAGTAAATAGTTTGCCGGAAGAAAAGAAGTTTTGGAGCTATTTTGTTGATAATATCGATAGCTATGTCGAATTCTGCTGCCTTTATTTCTGTATTAATTACATGTGCAATGGCCAAGAATAGCTCCAAAACTTCTTTTTTTTAACAAAAATTTTAATGCCGACAATAGGATCATTTTTTGCCGAACTTAGGAACACATGTGCCGAGCACTGGAAAAATCGATGATTTAAACAAAATATTTAAATTACTTATAATTTACTATTTTAATGTTCAAAGTTGGTAAATGGATCTAAAACTAAACTAATCACAGAATTGTAATAACTAAACATCATCTCAACAATACTTTCCCACTTCTAATCAGACCAGTTTGAAAAAGAGAAAAAAATAAAACTGCCGACTACTGGTACATTTACCCTATCTGCGACATCTATATCAGGGGTATGTGTACTTTCTGATATATTTCCAGTCCTATCAATATCTTCTAAAAATATGATTTTAATTATATATTATATTTATTAAACGTTTTGTTTGAGCATGCACTACAATTTTTAAATTCACACTTTTTATAAAACAATTTTTCAGTTTCAAATGTCCACACAAAATGTGGATTTTTTATTTCGGTGCGAATCGATATAGTTTCATTTCTACAACAATAAAACACATATTCTTACCCTATAATAAAACAAACGGTAATATTTCTTTTCCACAGGCTATTTGCACATACATTTTGTGAAAACAAGACATCTTTCAGTTTGTTTATTATTTTATTTGACAATGTACAAGCACACACGTATACACGCGTATGAGAATAAATTAGAGAAGAGAACAATACGTTCTCTGAGTATAATAAATTCTCTGAGTACAATAAGTGGCAGTAGCCGTACTGCCATCGACAAATTTGGCACTGGCAGTGCAACATCTTCATATATTTATAGTCTTTGATCTCATCGCGATGAGAGCAAAGAATGAGAGCAACGCATTGTTACGCTCTTCGTTTCTGTTTACTTCCCTCCTATCTTTTCCCCCCCGCGTCATGAAATATTTTTGAAAAATATTCCAAAATATGTTAAGATGCACATTCTTTATACATTTTTGGAATATTTTTCAAAAATATTTCATGACGCGGGGGGGAAAAGATAGGAGGGAAGTAAACAGAAACGAAGAGAGAGTAACAATGCGTTGCTCTCATTCTTTGCTCTCATCGCGATGAGAACAAAGACTATAAATATATGAAGATGTTGCACTGCCAGTGCCAAATTTGTCGATGGCAGTACGGCTACTGCATAGATGCCCATTTCATAGTGCTTTTGCGCAAACTAAAAACACACATATTCTTATTCTCTTTGGTTAGTCGTCACTCAGACAGCGACGAATGCACATGCGTAGCGGATGTACGATTTTTTTGTAATATTTTTTGCTTAAAGCACTGAAAAAAATTTACTATGACTTACGAAACATTTTATGATGAAAAAAATTTACTATGACTTACGAAACATTTTATGATAAAAAATGCGTTTGGTGATGCTCAATGCATTTTATGTTATAAAATATTGCAGGAATGTAGAGAATATGCTTTTAGAAGGCACTATTGTTCTTATCATAGTGATATGGATGATTTTAATGATTTATTTTGTAAAAATAAAAAAATTTGTTTAGAAAAATTGGATGAGTGGTTACTTGAAGAAGAAAACAATGAAAAAACCTCAGAAAATAAAATGTTAAAAATGGAGTTATCAAGCTTAATAAGCTTGGATATTGTTAGTCATAGTAGACCATTTTCTGATGGGGAGTTCATTAAAAAAAATTTAAATAAATGTTTTCAAAAACTTAATTTTAAGCTTATCGAAAACCTTCCATTGTCAGGCAGTAGTGTTATTCGGCGCACTGATCAATTGGAGGCATCTTTAGAAGCCGCCATTGTAGAAAAATTTCTATTCCAAATTTTATTGTAAATTCCGCTTTTTGGATTTTTTCCGTACATTTTATTTCAGTTTACACAACTTTTCTTTCAGTGCAGTTCTCTCTCGCTCACCAATACTACTACAGTTTTAGCTTTGGGCATCCCTGGGCTACTGCCACTTATTGTACTCAGAGAATTTATTATACTCAGAGAACGTATTGTTCTCTTCTCTAATTTATTCTCATATGCGTGTATACGTGTGTGCATGTATGTATACATGCATTGCCAAATAAAATAATAAACAAACTGAAAGATGTCTTGTTTTCACAAAATGTATGTGCAAATAGCCTGTGGAAAAGAAATATTACCCATTGTTTTATTGAAGGGTAAGAATATGTGTTTTATTGTTGTAGAAATGAAACTATATCGATTCGCACCGAAATAAAAAATCCACATTTTGTGTTGACATTTGAAACTGAAAAATTGTTTTATAAAAAGTGTGAATTTAAAAATTGTAGTGCATGCTCAAACAAAACGTTTAATAAATATAATATATAATTAAAATCATAAATCATATTTTTAGAAGATATTGATAGGACTGGAAATATATCAGAAAGTACCCATACCCCTGATATAGATGTCGCAGATATATGTATCCGATGAAAATAAAGAATATTTTAATGAAGGCACCGATTGTTTTACGTCCAACAATGTGCCAATTGAATTAACATCAAGTCGATATTTTGTTGGTTACATAGCTCAACGAATATCATGCGTTAAATGTCGTGTGGATATAATAAAACCAGCGCAAATTTTGTCATATCCTTCAGAAATGTTCGTTCATGCAAGTCCATCGCTCCATCTGATTTATTTTTTGAAGTTTGCAAAATTCATATAAGTCTTCGAAAAATTTTTATTAGAAAATAAATCTATAAAAAACATAAAAACATTTGTAGTTGGCCAATGCGTAAGTTGCACAAAAAATACAATTTATTCCTTTTGGTTTGATGAAAATAACGAATGTTATAAAGACAGAATGGAGATGCTTAATTTACTAATTGTTGTTTTACTACGGAAGCATTCCACATGGGAAACATACAAATTCAAATTATCCAGTATGGAAAAAGTTAAAATTTTGAACCATTAAAATGATAAATAAATTTAATAAATACTATACAAAAAAAGCACTCGTTTTATTACAACTTCATTCTATACAAAAATAGACACATATGGTAAATACATACATACATAATTGAATCGTAATATATAATTCGGTGCGAATCGATATAATTTCATTTCTACAACAATAAAACACATATTCTTACCCTACAATAAAACAAACGGTAATATTTGTTTTCCACAGGCTATTTGCACATACATTTTGTGAAAACAAAAAATCTTTCAGTTTGTTTATTATTTTATTTGGCAATGTATGTATACATACATGCACACACGTATACACGCGTATGAGAATAAATTGCTTAGAGAAAAGAACAATACGTTCTCTAAGTATAATAAGTTCTCTGAGTACAATAAGTGTACTGAGTCTTTTTTATTTTCTTTCTCTCAGTTAACATGAGAGTGAGAACGACGATTCAGCTTTCCCTGTTACCTACCCCCCTCATAAGAAAGAAGCACAAAATTTTGTCAATTTTAAATACACTGTGTGCAACATCTTTACATATTTATAGTCTTTGGTCAAACAATAAAAACGATCATACATACATAATCGTTCATACGCATATACATACGTACGATGAGAGCAACACATTGTTACGCTCTTTGTTTGTGTTTATTTTTCTCCTGTCTTCCCTCCCTCATCAAGAAATGATTTTTAAAAGAGATTTTGGTGAGAGCGGGTCTTACTGGTACATCCCGCCATAAGAAATTTTACTTCTACATGATGCGCATTCTTTATATCCATATTCTTTGGTTAAACTATTGTCGTCATTTCATTTGTACATACATTATAAACGTTGTTGTTATTGTTTGCACTCTTCTATAAATGTTCGTTTGAGTTGGTGTCTTCGGCAAACAATAAGAACAACAACAATATTAAGGAATAGAAATAATTAAATATATAGTATGTACGTGTGTGTGTGTGGTGTGGTGTGCATGTGTTTAAATGATTAATTTTCGTAATAATTGTTGTTATTGTTTTTCGTTATTATTTGTTATTTATTGCCGGTTTCGTCGTTTCACATCGTATAGTGTCGTAAATAATTCCCACATATTGGTTTATGTGTTTGTGTATGAACTACCTTGACTTCTAAAATGGCAAATTTTTTGTTTCTAAATCAGCAAACTTTGCTCGCACACACACACACACTCGTACTCGCAAACACTTTTTAAACACAAATGCTAGTGAACTCATCATGATTGTTCTGGGTAATATTTGTTTCATTGTTTGTTGTTGCTATTTTTGTGTAGTAGGTTCATTCTCCTACTAATATTTTCTTGTTGTTGTAAATTTTGTCTTTTTTTTTTTTATTCACTTGTATTGTATTAATAGTGTGGTAAAGTAGTTGATTGTTCTCTTTCTAGGCACTTGGAAACAACAAAAACTATTATTGTAGTTGGTAAAAAAAGAACTTTTTATTTAAATTTCCCGTTTGTTTTACTTTATCATTATTGGAATTCGTGTGCTCTCTTTATGCTACAGAGACAAAAATCTAGAAATGAGAGCAATTATAACAGTGCTGGAGAAATCTAGAAATTTATTTCTAGACATTGCTTAGGAGAATCTTTCAACAACAAATTTTTTTTTAACAACAAAAGTACACTTATTCATAATCGGGGTTATCTTGATTTATATATTTTTATTCAGAAATCTAAAAAGATACTCGTAATTTCATTACAGCAGCACATCTGTGCGACATGGGAACCTTGTTTGAACCTTGTATTTGTCGATGTCAACAATGCTCCACTGATTTTTAATTGGCTTTAGAGCCGATGATGGTGCTGTTCATTTAAGTATATGAACTTGAAAGCATTTAGGGTATCGATGACTTCATTTGGGGTGTGCTTTGTGTCGTTAATATGCCTGGGTATACTTCTCTGCAAAAATCTCTAAATCAGCTCTCTTATTTGACAAATGGATACCAATACCGTAATTAGAAAAGTTGCCCACTTCCATACAAGAGCCTCCTGTATTTTTTAAAGGTTGTCAGCAATTCTTAGGCTTAACACGGTGTTTAGTAAAGATTAGGTAAGTAGGAGTTCCCACTTAGACTAGCATGTAGGCCCATCGAAGTCATCGTAGTCTAGTCGGTAGTGTGTTGGCTTATTAGACGTAAGGCCCGTGTTCAAACCCCAGGTCAGACATCAAAACGAAAATATTAAAAAAAAAATATTTCTTCGGCGACTTCCTCTCAGCAGATTTCTGGCAAAAACTCTGAGAGTAAATGAAACTGCCATGAAAAGTTTTTCAAAAATCTGTCGTTCGGAGTCGACTTTAAACTGTAGGTCCCGTCGCTCATGTATAAAATTAACACACACGACATGAGTGGTGTGAGAAGCTAGGTCGTAATCCTGGTTGAAGGGTTGTAATGACCAACTGTGTATGTACATATGTATGCCCATTGTACATAATAATATCAATCAATATTTAACCCGCGAAACAAACCAAACCAACCTCAGTCCAAAATTAAATCTTGCTGTTGCAGCAATGATTTTATTTAATTGCGACGTCAAGGATGTCAGAAAGTGAGTGGTTAAAACCCTCTGTGTTTTTATGACAAGAGCAGGGCACTAACAGATAAGGTGAAATACAGCTTCTTCCTCCTCCTCAGACCTATAACTCCTGCAGAAGACATTTGCGGGAATAACAAGTCTTTCGCCAAGCCTAGCAAACCAAACCTACCATGAGAATCTCTATCGTGCGATGGATGGCCGTGAGATATAATAACTGAATTGAGTCGGTGCTCTTCTTATCCATAAGTGTCCAGTAGGGTCGAGTAATATTGCAAGTAGCATCTAGCTTCTAATGAGATTGAGCTTTCCTATAAAATAAGTGGATGATATCCAAATTAACTGTAACATGTCGGAGATTGTGAAATCTATAGCAGTTCTGGTTAATGCCCGCAGTAATTCATGGCATTCATTGGCAAGTACGTAGAAATCTTCTTTTTTTATCTTCTTTAGCAAATGCAAAAATATTGAGGTCTTCCTCCACAGAAATAGTAAATTATTGAAACTTTAGTTCTGATCACCAGTGTAAACTTTTTTTCCCCATAAAATTGTTCAAACATTCCGTACGTATTTGCGTTTTATCAACTCATTTTTAATATGAATTAATTATTTTTTTTTATTATTGTTATTATTAGTATAATTTCCATTAAATTTTATCTATCACTGTAAAAAAAAAAATTTACTTCCTTAAGTAAACCATTTTAAATTCCGTACTAAAACCGTTATTTATTTTCTCCTTTCTTCTCTTCTTTTTTTTGTAGGTATGTAATGAAAACTCTTTACCTTTCTCTTCTCTATAACTGCAGAAAAAAAAAAAAAGAAATCCGTAAGTGCTTATAAATTATACATACACACACACTCACACACACACACACACCAAATTAAAACAGAAACAAATATTCATATAAACTATACACACATACTTACAATCTTTGTCATATTTTAAATAATTTAGTGAAATCTCTATAAGAGAAGGTGAAAAAGCAAAGCACAACACAGTCGAACACAAAATGAAATCCTAATTTCACCAAAAAAAAAAAAAAAAAACCAAAAAAAAAAAAACAACAACAACCATAACAATATTTTTTTTTAACGATCAATTTCATTTCATTATTACTGTTACCATTAGAGAGAGAGATGTTATGTTGAGATCATAATAGAAACAATAAAACAACAAAAAACAAACTCCTCTTGAATTGTTAATAATGAAATAAAAGTAACTACACACACATACACACAAATACACATATTTACTCTGGAAAAAAAACTCTTCCTAGTTTGGGTTAAAGTTTTTTGTTAAAGACAACTAACAGCCATTAGTACATACATTTAATAGAATAGTTTGAGTACTACAAACATTGAGAGAGTGAGGACAGAGAGAGAGCGACCGATAAAATGAGCAGTAAACAGCATTGTTAATGCTGTAGTATTGTAGTAGAAATTTGTGATTGCAAAACTCTCCACCAGTCGTATAAATATGTAAACAAACTTTCCTCATTGTGAACAACAGCAACAACAATAATAAGCATGTCATCCATAAATAGCAAACAACACATACACACATACATACATATGTATGTATATTTAATACGTTATTAGCTTTACAATAATTTATTTAAAAACAACAACAACAATAACAATAACACACAAATAATCATGGCAAATAAGAAAGAAACTAAAAAAAAAAAGAAAACAAAGGTTATGTCATACCTCTTTTTCAAAGTGAAAGAAACTCTCTATACAAACAACAACAACTAAAACCCAGCAAAAAAAAAAAAAAAAAAGTAGCGCAAAAGCAAAAATAACAAATGGAAAAAGAGAGAGTCTATACAAAACAAATTACCAACAACAACAACAACTAAAAATTAAAACATTAACGCCACTTACACCACATTACACCACTAACACAGCAATTACTGTTACTTTTTTGTGTGAGTAGTGTGCTTTTTGTTGTTTTTTTTTTTTTTTGTTGAATAGTGAATACAAGCCAGGGTTGGGAAGAATGATTGTTGTGCAATCAAATGAGAAATTTTAAAATAAAATTAAGAAATTAAATTAAGAAAAATAGGAAAAAATTAAGAAAAAATAGAATTAAAAAATTAAACAAAATCTGTACTACTTGCAGTAATACTTCCAGTCTCCTTAAAACTACTTTACAATCTTGCCAAATCCTTGCCAAGTACATACAGTGGGCAGCAAAAGTCTTAGTACTCCAATATATTTTGAAATTTTCATGAATTTTAACCAACAGTTTGTATACAAAATTAAGGTTTTTATATTTAATTTATTAATTTATTTCTGTTTTTATTATAAAACAAACAATTTTTTAATGTTTTTCATAAAACAAAGGAAAAATAAGGAAAAGTTTCAGAAATACTCCATAGGTACCCCCAAGGAGAACCCTGAGTAAATTTAAAATTCAAAGGCCTAATATATGAAAATGTTATCCCTTGTATTTAGTAGAATATCCCTTAAGGTCAAGTACTCCATTTAATCCATTTGGAATTGAATGTACCTACAAGTTTTGTTTAGTGTTTTCTGGTGCCACCATGAGCAAGTTTTTCGGTTGACTTTTGTTTGAGGTTTAGCGATTACGTAACCATTCTTTCAAATGATCTCCTAAATACTCTCTTGAAGTCATATCGGGACTTTGTGCAAGAGTATTAAGCCTGTGGGGACTTTTTTGTCAAAATATATTGGAGTACTAAGACTTTTGCTGTCCACTGTACATACGTACATAATTGGCCATTATAACCCTTCAGTCAGGATTACGGCCTAGCTTCTCACACCACTCATGTGGTGTGCGTTAATTTTTATACATGGGTGGCGGGACCTACAGTTTAAAGTCGAATCCGAACGACAGATTTTTGTGAAACTTTTTTATGGCAATTTTATTTACTCTCAGAGTTTTTGCCAGAAATCTACTGAGAGGAAATCGCCGAAGAAATATTTTCTTTCATATTTTCGTTTTGATGTCTGACCTGGGATTTGAACTCGGGCCTTACGTCTAATAAGCCAACACACTATCTACTAGACTACGGCGACTTCGATCTCGACATCTCGTAATACTCGAACATTAATTCCTTGCTTATTAACGATCTGAACCATATTTAGTAAATATGTAAATGACACTTTAAAGTAAAGATATTTAACAGTTGGATGTCTTTCATTGTTTACACTCCTGCTTTCAAAAGGTGATTCTCTACATCATTCATTCATTAATTTTTTTTTTTATGAAAAAAATATCACCAAAAGAGAGAGTGAATTAAAAACGTTATTACAGCTGCTGTTAAAAATAATTTCAATGCTTTTTATGTTTTATTTTCCATTCCATTTCTCTTCTTGAATTTAATTTAAAAATTTTTTTTTATTTTGTTTTTCTCTGCTTCTGTTGGATCAAAAAAAAAAAAAAAAAAAAATCGCAGTCAAAGTGAAAATCTATGGCTTTTAAAATGAAACGCACGCGTCTCACCTCGGCACCAAAACAGAGAAAAAAAAAAACAAAAAGTTACAGTCGTCCCACATGCAAACCAACACAATTAATCCATGAAAAAAAAAAAAAGCGAAAGGAGACGATGTTTTGTTGTTGTGTTGCTTAAAGCCTGTACATTTTGTTTGTTTGTTTGTTTTTGGGTTGAAATCCGTTAAATTTTTTGGATTGCATGCAACATGTAAATTGTTGTTGTTATTGCTGTTGTATTTGTTGTTATTGCTGTTGTTGTTGTTATTGCTGTTGTTGTTGTTATTGCTGTTGTTGTTGTTATTGCTGTTGTTATTGTTGTTGTTGTGTAAAAGAAGAAGTAAAGCCCTAAACCATGAACAATAAAATGACAATTTCGCCAAAAAGGTGAAAAACTTTAAATTTGAATATGCAGATGATTAAGTCAATGAAATAATTTCTTCTTTTATTTTTGGTCTGTGGATGAAAGTTTAAAGTGACCAGGTGAAATTGTGAGGCTATAAAAAAATTTCTGTTAATTTTTATGTCGATTTTTTAATAGAAAAACAATTTCCGGAAAATTTTTGTCGAATTTTTTCGATTTTTTAAAATTTTTTTTATTTTTTATATTTTTTTTAAATGAAAAAACGTTTTTCTTAGGTAGGTAAGTAGGTAGAAGTGGCTGTCCACCCGATGAGCGGACACACTTAGGCCTCATATAGGGCCCATTGTGATACCACAGTTTCATCTTTCCCCTATTCCAGGAACCACTCGGAGCTTCCGATGAAGCGACTTAGACTGCCAATATCCACGCATGACAGTTCATCTACGTCCTCCATGTAGTAGGCACCCAGGTGTTTCTTTCTCCTTCGACCAAGTGCCGGACATGTGCAAAGTAGGTGAAGAATAGTTTCATCCTCCTCTTCATCTCCACAGCTTCTGCAGAAATCATTCGCAAGGTGTCCAAGACCAATACGCCTCGCATGTGTTCCTATAATACAATGCCCCGTAATAACCCCGATAACAGCTTTGAGCCTGCTTCTTTGGAGCTTAAGCAGAGTCGTCGTGCGCCTTCTATCCAGCTTTGGCCAGATTTTTTGCGCCGCTCTGCCCTTATCCGAAGCTGCCCATCTACTGTTGGCAAGGTCCACGATTGCATTGTTAATCATAAGCCCACTGGTACTTAAAGGGATCCCCAATGTAGAGAATTCATCAGAGAGCTCGACGGTCGTGCCCCTTCTGGCCAATTCATCCGCTCTGCAGTTGCCGGGAATGTCCTTATGTCCCGGTACCCATGTGATACAAACATCGCATCGGTTCGCCATCTCATTGAGACATCTGCGACAGTCGTATACTGTCTTGGAGTTTATCACACTAGAATCCAGCGCCTTGATGGCCGCTTGGCTATCGGAAAGTATAATGATCCTTCGCTTGCGAACATTTTTGTCCGCAACAATTTTCACCGCAGCTTGAATAGCCGACACTTCCGCCTGAAAGACACTGCAGTGATCTGGTAGTCTCATAGACTTGGATATTCCGATTGATCTCGAATAGATGCCAATACCAACGGCTCCTTCTAATTTGGAGCCATCGGTGTAGATTTGTGCGGCATTTCTCGTTAGGTGCGCCACACCCTTTCCCCAGTCCTCCCTTTTCGGGATGGATGTCCTAAAATTCATTGAGAAGTCATATTGCGGTGTCATATAGTCTATGAACGTTTTTCTTAAATCCACACAAATCATTGTTAAATATTTAACACCCTAATTTGTATGTAGTAAATATGTACATGAAGTATAGTGTAGTAGGGCATCAAATAGTCGTACTTGTTTGATAATAATTTCTTTACTTGTTCCACATTTTTTTTAATATTATTTTTCTATTTTTTTATGCCTATTTTTTTTTTTTTTTTTTTTTTTTTTTTTTTTTTTTTTTTTTTTTGTTAATAGTGATGAAATGAAAATGAAAGTGAAGTGTTTGATGTTTTTTTTTTTTTACTATTTTTATGGTTTAAATAAATAAAAAAAAATAAATTTTTAGTGCCGTTTTTTCTTTCTTTCGTTTTTTTTTTTTTTTTTTCATTTAAAATGTTGCAATAAACACCACACATATAAACAAATACAAACAAACGAACAAAATTATGCCGGCAACACAAAAGAAAAAAAAAATAAATAAATAAATAAAGAGGAGGCCTAATTGCACACAGAAATTTGAGAGGCAACAACACACATACATACATGCAAACATAAACAACATACTCTCTTTATCTCTCTTCAAAATATTAGACAGTTACAATAATAAAAACAAAATAATAATTGTAATAATACCACAAATACTAGCATAGAATTGAAAATTTTTGAAATATTTAAAACACCACAGCACACACAAACACTTTCAATTGCATACATGTTTGGTGGGGAGATACATACATATGTATGTGTGGATGTGTGTATGCAGAGTAAAGTTTTTTTTTTTTTTTTTAGTACAAAGAGTGAGAGTTGTAAGCGACCATACTAAACCATCACTCAATTGCGAGCAGCAATAATGTGTGGCTGTTTGCTATTATAACCTCAATAATTTCTAAACAATAAATGCTAACAACAAATACAACAACAATAACTGCAATAACAGCATTAACAACATCATCAACAATGTAGAAACGAGTGTAGGAAATTTAAAGTGTGAATCAACACCGATTACACAATCTACCCTACCATACACTGCATTATTATATTATGGTGAATATAAAGACTGTTTACTGATGCTGCTCTTCTAATAAATCTGACGATATTTTTGTGTTTTAAAATAAATGATAAAAAGCATGCGTTCTTAATTCGTTGCCGAATGAATTTTTAAAACATCTGGTGTAGGGTATCTCATCTCAATTAACGGACGGACATTCATGTTAAGTAATCAATACAGTATTCCCTCGATTTACGTCGTAGAATGTTCCGGAAAAAGGCGACGTAAATCGAAACGACGTAAATCGAATTTCATATTGCTCATACTACAAAGTAGTATGTTTTTAACAAGGAACTTAAAAAAGTTACAGTAATCTTTCGATTTACGTCACAGTTGGTTCCAAAAAAAGGCGACGTAAATCGAATGACAATGCAAATCGAAGTTGAAGGGAACAAAATTTTTGACGACGTTAATCGAAACAACGTACAGTATTGGCCAAAACTAAAGCACCCCCTCAGTACATTTAGGATTGAACCGTTGTCCGTTTGGCCTGCCTCTGGATGCCTTATGCCATCTGAATCCTTTAATTTAAACTTAGATTCGTCAGAAAACAGCACATTCATCCATTTCTGGACACTCCAGTTGAGATGGGCCTTGGTGAATTCAAGTTTGGCGATATCAAAGGTTTTTTGCTAGTCGTCGGATGAATAATCCGGCCTCTACCGCCCTTCTGGGAATCGTTCTTTCGGTTATTTTTAAATCTAAGCGGTTTCGTACGTGACCAGAAGATGCTGTAGGATCATTTTGGATTGTCCTTTTAATTAAGGAGTCTTCATGTCGCAAGGTTTCACGTGACCTTCCTCCAGACTGAGTAGGAGATGTGCGACCAGTCTGTAAAAACTGTTAAATTAGCCTAGAAATAATTGATCTGTTGATTGAATATTTTGCACTCAATTGATGCCTTCTTGATAAGCCAGCTCTCCAATCCAATCATTAACTTAAAAATCAACCCACAAAATTCCAAAACCAAAGAAGATTTATTTGAAGCCGCAAAAATAGCCTGGGAAGCAATATCTCCTGAAATAATTAATAATTTAATGTCCCCTATGCCTAAAAGATGTGCGTGTGTCATTCAGAATAAAGGATTCGCAACGAAATATTGATTTCAATAGTTTTGTGTGCACCTTAATTTTGTCCGCTTATATTTGCGACTTAAAATGTTTTTTGAATTCTAACTTTTTTTTTTTTAATTCTGAATTCTTTAAGTTTGTGTTTTTCAATAATAAGGTTATAAATAAATAAAAATAAAATTTTAATAGCTTTGTTTTCTTAAAAAAATTATCATTTAAAAAAATATACTGAGGGGGTGCTTTAGTTTTGGCCAATACTGTAAATCGAGACGGCGTAAATCGAGGGAATACTGTATAAAAAATGCTCTTGTTAACACTCTTGAAGTACATATATTTAACACTCTTTTTTTTTTGTCCAAAATATCTTTTTCTTGATCTTTTTACCACATTTTGGGGGGTTTAGCAACATTGGTTTTTAATACATATGCAATATAGCAACATTGTTGCTGTAAAATAAAAGGCATTGACACCATTTGATTTAATTTTAATACATTTTTTCTTGTTTGTTTTTTTTTTTTTTTTCTTTAATTATTTTACAATTATTTTATATGATTGGGAATCATTTTTTAAATATTCGTTTTAGGACATGTGTGTGAAGGTAAATTCGAATTTAAAAACCAAAGACACAAACCAACACTTTTAGCAGCGCCACTACTTGCTTCTAACAGAGTAAACTTTGCTATTAACAGAGCACTGTTAACTGTTTAACAGTGGCAATAATTAGATTAGTCTTCTACTTTGCAATTATTGCAGACTATTGATAGAAAATTTAATTCTCATTATGATCATTATTAATTGTGAACAAAAGTGTTGAAATGTAAAAAAATGTTTTTTCAACTCTCAAAATTATTCGGTTCGAAAGAGGACCCTCTGGACTACCATTTGCATACAGTCTGTATGGTGTATTATTTCTTATATGTTCCAAAATGGCCACTGATCTTCTAGATAATTTTCAAGCAAAAAATTGATATTTTCAAAGCCAATTTTCTCAATACCATATCACTTTATATGTGACTGAGTTATGCTGATTATATTAAGAGGCCTTAGAACCTTTCTTTGCATGTAGTATGGTACTCATAGACCTAGAGTATTTCCAAAAATTAGCTCCTAAACAAGCGGGCTTGTTCAGATGGATACTGTTAAATAGTTAACACTGCTCTGTTAAGGGTAAATTTTGTTCTGTTAAGAAGAAATTTTGATCTGTTAACGCGGAATGTGGCGCTACTAAAATTTATGGATTAAGAAGGGCATGTGCTTACTTTACAATTGTGTAATTAGTACAGTTTACATGTACACCGAAATAATTACGGATATATCGACATGTGTTATACTTGAGTGGTGAATGTCTTTCGCAAAGTTGTAATCAGATTTTGAGTCAATTTTCTAATTTTCTTCGATTGTAAATGTACCAGCAACATACTGTTCTAGCACATAACTTAAAAAACAAAACTGTTTTAGGAATATTGTTATTGAACAAAATAATGTTGCAGTAATACACTATAGTATATTGTCAACAAAAACAACAAAATATATTTTAGTAACGTCGTATCGATTGATATGTCTTTATAACAGAATAAAATAAATTGTTGCAGCAACATTGTATGTGGCCAAAATTCATGGAACCATCTTTTATAGCGTTACGGTATTCCAAAAAAATTTAGCATTAAAAAAAATTTTATGACAACGTCTGGCAGCAACTTTTCTAAAACACAGCCATATGTTTCAATTTAAAACTATACACATGTGCCAGAAACATTGAGTCTGGCCAAAGCATAAGAAACGTTATTCACATCACAATAATTCAATATTATGGCAATTTGAAAAGCTGATTACATTGACTGCTCTACACAGAACATTGTGGCTGATGTCTCTGCAACATGTTTTTTTTAGAAAAAGAATGCAACTTTTGTTTTATATGCTTTAAAGTTAAAGGCTGGTTTTCAGCTTAATTTTGTTAGATCGTGCCGTAAAATGAAGCACCTATACTGAAAAGCAATTTTGACTTTTCAGCGAGCTGAGAGTTCTGAGATGTCGCTGCAATGCTCAAGAAAGCTTTGTTTTCAATAAGGCTTTTAAAGATCATATCGCATGGAATGTTCAAAGAAAATTAAACGATAACGATTGGCGAAAAGTAATTTTTTCGGATGAAAAACATTTAATTTGGATGGCTCCGATGGCTATAACTTTTATTTTCACAATATGCGTAATCACAAAAAATTTCTGAGCCGCCATCATAGCTGAGAGGTGGCGTTATGGTATGGGCTGCAATTGAACATCCCATGCCATATGAACTTTGGTAAACTGAAGGCGCTGTTGTTGACGCATTGCATTTAATCGATATTTTTCTTTAGTTTTCGGAGTTGTAAATGTTCACTGCTCAAAATAGCGCGACGAACTGTTGATTTACTTGCATTAACTCCTGCTAAATGCTTAATTTTAGAGGTAGAATGGGCTGAATTTGAGGCAATTCGAAGAATTTTTCGCTTGTCCTGTGGTGTAAGAGCTTTTTTACTTTAAAATGTGTTGGTTCTATCCTGATGAACCGCAGTGTATGATTGATTCATAAACCTACTCATTTGGATTCATAACTTTAATAAAATACTTATAAATGATTCTCGAGTGACTCGAATCATTCATCAAAATTTACAGTCTCAGATGTTGTTAGACATTTACAACAAAAGAAAAAAAAGACACATAAGCAAAAGAGGAGAGAGAAGGAAGCAAAGCAAACACACAACCTTCTAATAAGTATTTTAGTATTCGTAAGCGATTCATGCTTATTTTGTGATTCGTGTATACAGTAATCCTTCGATTTACGTCGCCTCGATTAACGTTATTTCGATTTACGTTGTCAAATTTGTTGTTCCCTCTAACTTTTATTTGCGTCGTCATTCGATTTACGTCGCCTTTTTTGGAACCAACTGCGAAGTAAATCGAGGGATTACTGTAAATTCATATAACTTTTTTAAGTTCCTTGTTAAAAACATACTACTTTATAGTATGAGCAATATGAAATTCGATTTACGTCGTTTCGATTTACGTCGCCTGTTTTTGGAACCAACTGCGACGTATATCGAGGGATTACTGTATGTTGAGTTATGGAGAGTCGTAATCAACATCATAAGTGTTGTTAAGTATTAATATGATGAGTACTTCAAACTTTGATTGTGAGTAGAGTAGGTTCCATGATATTAAAATAAGTATGAATACGTATAAGTATCAGAAATTATGAGTATGATTCGATTCTACTCATTTGTTTGAATATGGATTTGCTGATCTCTGGTGCACAAGGATACGTTGTCTATCCCAACGTATAAGATTTTACATTCTATCTTTATGTTGCTAACGATCTAATGTTGCTGCAACATTACTAATGAACAATTACGGATTTTTTTTTTCTATTGATCACAATGTTGCTAGAAAATTATTTGAAATTTTGAAACATAAATATGCAGAGATTGTGTAATCGTTCAATTGTTGTTACTGAGAACATTACTTTGTTGCAAAGTTTTTTCATATAAGCATAGGGAATCGTCATATTCATCATAATATTGTTGAAAACATGTTTTAAAATTGACACATTTTGTGTATGTAAGGGGTGATTTTTTAAGAGCTATAGGAAATTGTTTAAAAAAAATACACATAAAATTCAGAAAAATGCATGAAATCTTTATTTGAATCGATAGTACGGTCCATATAATTTAATGTTTGAAGATTATTTCATGCAAATGTTGACCGCGACTGCGCCTCAAATGGTCCATCCGCTTAGTCCAATTTTTGCATACTCTTTCCAACATTTCGGCCGGTACCTCACGAATAAATGCTTCAATGTTGTCTTCCAATGCGTCAATTGAAGCGGGCTTGTCTGTATAGACATGAGCTTTAACACAGCCCCACAAAAAATAGTCTAAAGGCGTTAAATCGGACGATCTAGGCGGCCAATTGACCGGTCTCGAACGTGAAATAAAATGTTCAACGAACTCGCCTCTCAATAAGTCCATTGTTACGCGTGCTGTGTGGCATGTGGCACCGTCTTGTTGAAACCACATGTCATGCAAGTCAAGCTCTTGCATATTGGGCAAAAAAAAAAATTGGATATCATCTCACGGTAGTGCTCACCATTCACAGTTACGTTACGATTCGCAGCATCTTTGAAGAAGTACGGTCCAATGATGCCAAATTCAATGATTTGCAAGCGTTGTTCGTTTGTAAGACGATTCATGGTTAAATTATAGACCAAAGTGAAGATGTTTGACAGTGAAACAAAACACGAAACGTAAGCTGCGTGAGCTGTTTAAACCAGTGTTGGCAAAAAGATAATAGCTAAAAAATCACCCTTTATATATGTATGTGAACAAAATGTTGCTGAATTATAATTGTGTTGTATGAATTGAAGGATATAAGTTTTTTATTATGTTTCGATAAATCGTTTGTGAATTTTGAAAACATTAGTATTCATTATGAAGTCACTGTAGTCTAGTAGGTAGTGTGTTGGCTTATTAGACTGAAGGCCCGAGTTCAAAACCCAGGTCAGATATCAAAACGAAAATATGAAAGAAATATTTCTTCGGCGATTTCCTCTCAGCAGATTTCTGGCAAACACTCTAAGAGTAAATAAAATTACCATGAAGAGCTTCTCAAAAATCTGCCGTTCGGCGTCGTCTTTAAACTGTAGGTCACACCACTCAAGTATAAAAATTAACGCACACAACATAAGTGGTGTGAGAAGCTAGGTCGTAATCCTGACTAAAGGGTTGTAACGACCAATTAAGTAAGTAAGTAGTATTAAAAATGCTGCAACATGTTGCTAAAACATTACTATAGTTCTTGACGAATATATTGCTGCAACATGTTGTCTAATGTCTTTCAGATATTTGTTACATTCCTTTCACAGTTTTTTTAAGGCATGTTCTTAAAAATTTCTGCTTGAAAGAATCTTTTTGTCTGTGACCTGATTAACATTGACAAACTCTTTGCGCTCTCCACAACACACTCTCAACAAAGTTATTATTTATGGGAACCGACTTTTGTTTTACATTTTTCTACTAATTTTCTTCTTCGACTTTTCTAATCGACTTTAATACAGCAGCCTCCTTTTTAACATTTTTATTGTTCGTATAAAAAAAAAAAGTTTGGTGAATGAAATTTCATTTAAAAATAAGAAGAAGAAGCAGTGTAAGAAAATAAAAAAATAAAATTAAAATAAAAAATCTTGTAAATTTGTTAAATAAACGAAAAACAAAAACAATTTTTAAGAAAAAAAGAAAAGAAAAAAAAAAGATGAATAAACTCTGGGGTCCAAATATTTTCTATTTAGAAAGTAGCAAACACTGGTGAGATGATCAACTTTAAATTGAACCAAAAAAAATTAAAAAAAAATTAAAAAGAATAAAAATTTATGCGGCCGGCCTATTAAAGCGAAGCATAAACAACGTTACACTGTTTAGATATACTAACAGCCGGACAGGCAGACAGACGGACAGACAGACAGTCTTTGAAAAATAGAAAGAAATAAAAAAAAGTACGGATTTTAACGAAAAACTTTCATTCAAATGAGCTGTTGACACGGGTTGGCTGGCTTATTTCGTTGATTTTTTCTTTTTTGTGGAATTAAAAAAAATCTTCTTTTGTTGTTGAGATTTAAAAGAAAACAGATTTAAAAGATATCATCATTGTTGTCTTCGTTCGTCATCATTTACAATAACAATTAATCCAAAATCCAAATCTTTTTTGAGTTTTTTCTTCTATTTTTTCGCCTTTTTTCTTGTATAATCCGCTCATGCGCCCGTGGAAATTTGAGTGTGTGTGAAGGTTTTTTTCTTTTTCTTCTTCTTCTGTTTTTGTACTGATTTTTCAAATTGATGGAAAAGGCGTAACAATATGCGGAGAAATCTTTTAAAATTTCAAATGAATTTGTTATACAAGCAACCACAAGCAACAACAACAACTATAATAACAATTCGTAATTTAATCGTACATACATAGTATGTATCTACATAAGCCCTAAAGATAATTTTCTTTAAGACACAGAAAGATTTACTTTATAATTTTCACAAATTTTTTTTCTTTAATTATATTGTTGGAAATGTTTTGTTTACATTTAGCATAAGTTTTCTTTAAAAGAAATTTTAATGAAACAAGTTTTTTTTAAATCTAGAAAATTCTACTTAAATTTGTAATAATTTTTGGGCCAACTGCTTTTATATTAATTTAAGCAATCGATAAATTTATGTTATGACAATTAATTTTATCGATTAATTCTGATAAATTATTTTATCAATGTATGTTGTGGATAAATTTTATAGAAATGTATATTATCGATAAAATTTTCATTTAAGAATGTATGTTAACGATCGATTTTTCTATAGAAATGTGTGATTTCGATAAATTTTTCTATAAAAATGTATGTTTTTGATAAATTTTTCTATAAAAATGCATGTTATCGATCAATTTTTCTATAAAAATGTATGTTATCGATAAATTTTTGTATAAAAATGTATGTTATCGATCAATTTTTATATAAAAATGTATATTATCGATCAACGATATTATCCATAACGATAACGATATTATCGATCAACAGCTACTGCTCTTAACGATGATAATTGTGCTATTAATCCTGGTAAATTATTTTATCAATGTATGTTGTCGATAAATTTTATAGAAGTGTATGTTATCGAAAATTTTTTTTATTTAAGAATGTATGTTATCGATTAAGTTACAATAAAAAATTTGTTTTGACGATACATTTTTTTTTAAATGTGTATTATCGATAAATTTTTCTATAGAAATGTGTGCTTTCGATAAATTTTTACATAAAAGGCTGTGTTATGGATCAATTTTTCTATAAAAATGTATGTTATCAGTAATTATTTATTTAAGAATGTATGTTATCGATAGTTTTAATAAAAATCTTGTATTGTCGATAATTTTTTTTATGAAAATGAATGTTATCAATCAATTTTTATATAAAAATGTATGTTATCGATCTATTTTTATGTAAAAATGTATGTCATCGATTAATTTTTCAATAAAAATGTTTGTTATCGATTAATTTTTCAACAAAAATATTTGTTATCGATCAATTTTTCAATAAAAATTTATGTTATCGATCTGTTTTTATATAAAAATGTATGTTATCGATTAATTTTTATATAAAAATTTGTGTTATCGATCAATTTTTCAATAAAAATGTGTGTTATCGATTAATTTTTCAACAAAAATATTTGTTATCGATCAATTTTTCAATAAAAATTTATGTTATCGATCTATTTATATATAAAAATGTATGTTATCGATTAAATTTTATATAAAAATTTGTGTTATCGATCAATTTTTTTTTTTTATAAAAATGTATGTTGTCGATAAATTTTTCTATAAAAATGTTTGTTATCGATCAATTTTTATATAAAAAATGTATGTTATCGATAAATTTTTCTATAAAAATGTATGTTATCTATCAATTTTTCAATAAAAAATGTATGTTGACGATAAATTTTTCTATAAATATTTATGTTATCGTTCAAATTTTATATAAAAAATTTATGTTATCGATTAATTTTTATATAAAAATGTATGTTATCGATCAAATTTTATATAAAAAATGTATGTTATCGATAAATTTTTCTATAAAAATGTATGTTATCGATCAATTTTTCAATAAAAAATGTATTTTTCAATAAAAAATGTATGTAAAATGTAATTTTTTGTATAAAAATTCTTTACATAAATTTGTTTCCAATAATCCTCTATCTAAACTTATGTTTTCGGTAAATTCGTTATCGAAAATTTTGATATCGATAAATCTATAATCTATGAATTATTTGTTGTTTTTTTTATATTTTTTTTAAACTTTATCTGGCTTTCCGTTTGAAAATTTATTTTATTTTCTATTTATTTTTTCTTCTCAAAATTTTTAACAAATTTTTCGCGAAAGTAAATTTTGCAATTATTTTGGAAACTATTAAAGCAACCCATAAAAAAACAAATACAACCGAATTACAAAATGTTAAAGAGAAAAAGTCAATAAAAAGTTGGCCTAAAAAAGTAATTGTTTCTTTAGCGCAGACATTGTCTGAACACACGGCACAAGCAGGCAAGCAGGGGCTGAGGCGGCAGGCACAACTTCATATTTGTGCTTAAGAAATAATTTTTTGTTTTTTTTTTTTGTTTTTTTTTGTTTTCTATACAATTTATTTTTATTTATTTATTATGTAACTTTTTAACTTTTTTAAAAAAATACACATTGACCGGGCCGGCTATTTATGCGCCTGAGTCGTAGTATTTGGTTCCACAACAGAGAAATCAACGAGAAGCCGTTTGTTAAGGCGGTGGTGGTTATTATATTATGCTGGGAATAAGTATGAGAGGGGGGGGGGGGGGGGTTGCAGTTGTTAAAAGTTTCAAAAATTATTAAAAAAAAAATGTTAAACAGACACTCAAACAACGCGCAGATTAACCAAAAAAGACGAAAAAAGAAGAAAAAAAAAAAACAGTTAAAAGCCGAAAAAAGGGGGCACGACAAATGCGGTTGACTGACTGGCTGACTAGCCTGGCTATTTAGTTGACTGTTTTACTTCTTATTACTACTACTGCTGTCTTTGTCAGTTGTTATTGTTGTTGTCGCCTGTGATATTTGTTGTTAGTCCAACAAATGAGCATGATAAACCCGTAAGCTGTGCTGTGCTGCGCTGTGGTGTGAGCATATTTTAAAATACTGACAGTATTGTCGCAGCTACTGCTGCTAACGATGATAATTGTGCTGCCAGCTTCGATTTTTCATTGTTACAACTTTAACTGGCTGAATTTTTTTATTTTAATTTTTTATACTCTTACGACGTCATATTTTTTTTATTGTTGCTGGGGTTTTTTTTTTTTTTTTTTTTTTTTTTTTTTTTTTTTTTTTTTTGCATAAATAACTAAAAATAAATTTTAGTTTCTTTTTGATTAAAAAAAAAAAAAACTGAAACGATAAATTTATGTAATACTCGAGCCGCCGTTATATTGTATGTATGTGCACTATGGCACATTTAAGATGAAAGTTATATGGGATTTTTTTATAAGCCTAATAAAAAATTTATCGATAACATCAATTTTATGTTAAACACGCTACATTTTTACTGAAAATTTTATTACTTTTATTTTTATATCGATAGCTATCGATAACATAAATTATGACATGAATGTTTAAAAAAATTTATCGATAATTGTACATTTATTGAAAAATTTATAAATCACATAAGTTTTTCTATACAAAATTATAAATACAGTAGGACCTTGATTATCCGTGATTCGATTATCCGGCAACAGCAATTATCCAGGATGGAAAAAGAAAATTAAATTTTTCTGCATCGTTTAACCGTGATTACCTCTATTATCCGTGATTATAAGCAAAAGTTTTTTTTTTTATTATTTTGGACAAACAAGCGGAAAAGGGGAATTCCCTCTTTAGTATATGAAATCCTTATCTACTGTTCACTGTTTTCTGACAAAATTATTTTTTTTATATTTTTGAAACATGTATGTATGTAAATAAAATCCTTGAATTATTTAGTTTTTATATAAATATGTATGTACATATTCATTTATTAATTAATAAAAATATCTATTAAAAACTAGCCAAAATTGGTACTCAATTAACCGGGAAAATCGATTATACAGAATGCTTCCGGTCCCGACCATCACGGAAAATCGAGGTCCCACTGTAATATAATGTTTATAAAAAAATATCGATAACATAAAATAGTACACAAAAATATATCACGAACATTATATTTTCATACACGAAATTGTTGACAAGACGTAAGTTTTCATTAAAAAAAAAAAAATTATCGATAACATAAAGTTGTGTAGAACTGTTTATCGATAACTTATATTTTTACAGAAAATGGTATCAATAACTTAAATTTTTGTAGCAAAAGTTATCGATAATATACTTATATTTATAAAAATTCATCTATCGATAACAAAAATTTGTATAAAAAAAAAAATATGTACATTAATAACGAAAATACGTATGTGTGTTTTGAAAAATTTTATCGATTAAATAAATTTTTATAGAATTTCTTGTCATCATTAATTCCTATTGGAAAATGTATGGATAACAACACATTTTCTTATAATAGTCAATCGATAACATATTCGTTTTTTAGTTTTTCTTTCGATAACTTTAATATCTTTTCAGAATTTTTATAAACTTTATAAAAATTTTTCGAAAACTTACATTTTATTCGGAAATTTTTCATTAACATCCACTTCTATTTAATATTTAAGCGATAACATAAAAATTCTTGCAAAAAAATTTCGATAACATTAATTCGTGGTTAGGATTTTTTTTTTATTATATTTTAAAAAAGCTTTTTAGTAACTTTTCGTTAAAATTCTATTTAGCATTATGTTTATAAACTAAATTGGACCTTTAAAGCTGCTCGATAAGATAAATTTCTGTTTTAAAATTTTTCGATAGCAACGTAAACATCTACATATTCAGAAATCTTTCATTGGAATTAGTTTTTGTTTATAAGCTTATCGATAAACTGGTCTTGAATATATGTTGTCGATAAATTTTATAGAAATGTATGTTATCGATAATTTTTTTTTTTATTTAAGAATGTATGTTATCGAAAGCTATCAATAAAAAAAATTTGTTAACTATAAATAGATCGATTGATTTTTCTATAGAAATGTGTGCTGCGATAAATTTTTTGTATAAAAATTTGTTCTGCCACTAAAATTATATCATGTAAAATTTTTTTTTATGATTTCTTTATTAACATTAATTTTTGCATATAAATTAATCGATAACATAATTTTCTTATTAAACAAAATTCATTTAAATTGTTATCGATAACACGCATACATTTATCGATGTATTATGTGTAAGTGCAAAAAATCGAATTCGTTTTCTAAACTGCAAATAATTTTAATGATTTCAAGCCATAGTGTTTTAATCGTTTCTGTTTTTTGTTATTGTAGTTGGCACTTCATTAAGTTGGCCAGTTGAGTTGCACATGCTCTCTGGTGGATGCCTAGGCAGCTGTTATTTTTCTCCGTTCCAAAACACGAACCATATAAGACCCATTGTAACGATAACAACACGATAAAAATGAAACGATGACGACGATATACACAAGTAGTCAAAATTGTTGTTGTAATTTTTTTTTTTTGAAGTGATCGTAAATTTTTCTTGTTTTTTTTGGCAAAATGAAACTTAAAAAAGAAGGCAAAGAAGAAAATCGTATTGAAAAATGAGATCAACTTTAACTTTCTTTTGCTGCAAGCAGAGGGTCGCGTTTTTTTTTTTTTTTTTTGGGCATTAAATGAAACATAATTTCTGTTGTTAAGTTTCTTAATTTATGATGACGATGTTGATGATGTTGGCGATGAAGATGATGATAATGATGATTTTATTTCTTTTCGCCATAATTTTTAATTATTTCTGTACTTATCCGTAGGCCAATACAGTGTCTTAAAAGAGTCTTTTAAATACGGAAGGATTTGCTTTCTTATTTAAGTTGAAATTCCTTTCTATCACTTGTATCGTTACAAATCGTTACAAAATCTATAGAAGACTTACGAACTATAGGTTAGGCCTTGTGAGCTTTTTACTCCATAGTTAATTTGGCTACTGTTGTAGCCAAGGCTCCGCAAACTGTAGCTTGTTTTGGAAGTGCCCTTCGTTTTGCCAAAGCAACTCATAAATTTTAGCATAACATAACGTAATGCTTTCATGTCTGGTAATGAAGGTCTACATGTTTTCAAAATTTTTGAGAATTTTTTTTTGAATATCGCTAATGATCATTAACAAAACGAGGAGTCAAAAATGAAACTGCAAATGGTTGTTAAATTATTGCTGCTGCTTTATTAAATTAAAAAAAAAAAAAAAAAAAAATGAAGCAAAAAAAAAAATATTTTTTTTTTTAGTCTGCGCACTTTTTTGAGCATTTCATCTCCCTGTAACTGTAACTCATCGCATTTGATATCTTTGCATCTCCTCTCATGTATGTTTGTCTGTTCTGTCTGTCTTCAGACAGACTTCTTCCCAAAAGAGCATAAGAGAGCATAAGTGCAATACAATTCGCGTTTAACTTAAATGCCCTTTAATTTTAAATACCGAGTTTAGTTTTTGTTGTTGTTCTTGCTGCTGTGTTGCTGTGCAGCCTGATGATTATAATGATGATGACGATGACGACGCCCTAATTTCTTTAAATTACCACACAAAATAAATCAATTACGCACAAAAAGAAAGAAAACAAAAAAAAAAACATTTTTTTTAATCAAAGAAACCAACACCAACTAACTAACGTTGTGCAAAGTAAACCGCATGCCTCGTTCTGATAATTTAACACATGGCTCCTCTGCTCCCGTTCATTTAATAAATGTGTGGGTACACACACACATGATAACTCAACGATCGATGACGAACAAGCTTTAAAATTGATTAACGATAGGCAGACTGGTAAAAAAAAAAAATTATTAAAATTAAATACATATAAACATTATCGATAAATTTCTATATGGAATTTTTAATTATCGATCATTTAATTTTTTTTTTATTAAATATTGTAATCGATAAATGGACAATCTATAAAGAATGTAACATTATCGATAGGTAGGTAAGTAGAGGTGGCTGCCCATCCAAGAAAAAGTTCTTGGATGGACTCACTTAGGCCGCTTTTGGCCCATTGTGTTACCGCAGTTAACATTATCGATAAATGAAGTGGAAAATTTTTTTTTTTGGTCTTAGATATTTCGATCATTTTCTTTTTAAAAACTTTGGAATATTTTTTTATTTCTTAAATTTCTTTCGATAAATGTAGAAATATTGTGTTATCGTTTAATTTTTCTATTAAAACATAGTCAAACATTTCTTAAAAGCTAGCGATAAATTTTTCTACAATTATTTCTGTTATCGTTAACTTTTGTATCTAATTATCGATAAATTTATATATAATTTTTTCTGTCGATAACTTTTTATATACATTTTTTTTTTACCAATAACCCTAATAGAAAAAATTCTGCTTTGACCAATTTCTCTACATATATAAATTGCTTTATCGATAATTTTGTTACAAAAATTTTGTTATCGATAATTTTGTTATAAAAAAATCGTATTATCTATAGCTTTTTTGTAGAAAATTGTGTTATCGGTAGCTTTGTTATAGAAAATTGTGTTATCGCTTACTTTGCTGTAGAAAATTTCGTTATTGTTACAACAATTTTGTTATCGATTATTTTGTTATAAAAAAAATTTTATTATTTTTTTTTTTTTTTTTTATAGAAAATTGTGTTATCGGTAGCTTTGTTATAGAAAATTGTGTTATCGCTTACTTTGCTGTAGAAAATTTCGTTATTATTACAAAAATTTTGTTATCGATAATTTTGTTACAAAAAAACATTGTAATATCTGTAGCTTTTTTGTTTGAAAATTCTGTTATCGGCAGCTTTGTTATAGAAAATTGTGTTATCGCTTACTTTGCTGTAGAAAATTTGGTTATTGTTACAAAAATTTTGTTATCGATAATTTTGTTATAAAAAATTGTATTATCTATAGCTTTTTTGTAGAAAATTGTGTTATCAGTAGCTTTGTTATAGAAAATTTTGTTATCGATAATTTTGTTACAAAAAAAATTGTACTATCTGTAGCTTTTTTGTAGAAAATTCTGTTATCGGTAGCTTTGTTATAGGAAATTGTGTAATACTTTGTTGTATAAAATTTTGTTATCAACAGTTTTGTTTTAGAAAATTGTGTTATCGATAACTTTGATATAGAAAATTATGTTATCGAAAACATTGTTATAGAATATCGCATCATCGATTAGATTGCTACAAAAAATTTTGTTATCAACAATTTTGTTATAGAAAATTGTGTTATCGATAAATTTAATATATAAAATTATGTTATCGAAAATATTGTTATACAACATTGCATTATTGATATGATTGTTAAAGAAAATTGTGTTATCGACGATTTTTTCTATAGAGAATTGAGTTATCAGTAACTTTGACATAGAAAATTGTTTTATCGAAAACATTGTTATAGAATATCGCATCATCGATTACATTGCTACAAAAAATTTTGTTATCAACAATTTTGTTATAGAAAATTGTGTTATCGATAAATTTAATATATAAAATTATGTTATCGAAAACATTGTTATACAACATTGCATTATTGATAAGATTGTTAAAGAAAATTGTGTTATCGACGATTTTTTCTATAGAGAATTGAGTTATCAATAACTTTGTTTTAGAAAATTGTGTTATCGCTAACTTTGCTGTAGAAAATTTGGATGTTGTTACAAAACTTTTGTTATCGATAATTTTGTTATAAAAACATTGTATTATCTATAGTTTTTTGTAGAAAATTGTGTTATCGATAACTTTGCTGTAGAAAATTTAGTTATTGTTACAAAAATTTTGTTATCGATAATTTTGTTACAAAAAAATTGTATTATCTGTAGCTTTTTTTGTAGAAAATTCTGTTATCGGCAGCTTTGTTATAGGAAAATGTGTTATACTGTGTTGTATAAAATATTGTTATCATCGACTTTGTTATAGAAAATTGTGTTATCGATAACTTTGATATAGAAAATTAAGTTATCGAAAACAATGTTTTAGAATATGGCATTATCGATAAGATAAGTTTTAGAAAATTATGCTATCGTTAGTTTTTCTATAGAAAATTGAGTTATCGATAACTTTGCTATAGAAAACTGTGTTATAGATAAATGTATAAATTTTTAAGTCGATCATTTTATTATAGAATACTTTGTTGTTGATATAAATTTCTATATATTCAAATTTTTTATCGATAACTTTTTATATATGATGGACTAACTAAACACAGCATTGTATGATAGAACATAAGATTTGTGCGTGCGTGTGTGTTTTATAAAATGCTGAGTTGCGTGGCAAAGTAAAATTGTGCTGTTGAAAAGGTTTCTAATAAAATTCCATCGTTAATATAAATATTTACAATGAAAATATTAAATTTCTTCCAAAAAAATGTACTTAAAAATAATGGTTGATTCAAATATCCTTTAAAAATTTAAAAATTATTTTTATTTTTAAGTTTTTATAGCAGCAAGTGATTCAAATTTCAACATAAAATTCTAGGGAAATCGATAAAAAAAAAATATGTTTTGCTTTCGATTTCAGTGACAGACACTATTTATTATTTGCTATTACAAGCATTATTACATTTTTTTCTTTTTCATTTTGTTGTTCTTTATTAAATATTTTCGTAAGCATTTAAATGAACAAAATTTTTATGTTTTTCCACTTAAAAATCATCACGATGTGTGTGATTTTAATGATAATGCTGATGATGCCAATGATTCTATGTTTCTAATATGGGCATTTTAAGTATCCCCTTTTAATAGTAAGTGTTTGTATTTTTGTATTCCTATTAAAGAATTTCAAATAAAATACAACACAACAACAAACCACAACATTAGTTTGTTTGTGTGCATTAAATGGAGTATAAGCAACAAATACTGCATATGCAAGGCATAGAAGAATGAGATAGAGAGTGACAGAAAAGTAACATTAAGAGAATGTTTATAATTTCTCTGTGTGTGTGTGTGTGTTTGTGTAAGTGTAATCATTGGATTTTGTAATATTCTGCTCTTTAATATGGGAACCCTTTTATTTTTTTACTTTACATTCCTACAATTATAGTAAATGCTTGCATATCACACATACGCACATATGTACTTGTGTTTAGATTGTGTGTGTATATCTTTGAATGCTTTCAATTGTGTGTAAATAATAATTGTTGGGCCACCAAAGCCGTTTTTCTCTATTTCATCTATAAGCTGTAGTGTGGCTGTTCTTGTACGCATAGGAAAAAGGTGTTGTCAGCTAAACAGAAAATAAATAAATAAATAAACAACAACCACACACGTACAAATATTTTGTTATTCATTAAGTATTTTAGTCTCATTGCTAATAATTGTCTCTCTCTCTCTCGCACTCTGCCTTTCTTTTTTTTCAGTTATTCACTACTATGATGGTGGCATTTTTTTTTTCTTTTCAATTTCTATGTGTATATATATATATGTGTGTGTGTATTGAATTATTTGTTTGCGTTATTTGTTCCCTTTTAAACTCCTTTTTATTCCTTTATTAACTACGTGCCTGCATTGCATCGCATTGTCTTGAAATTTATTTGTACGTGTTGCCATTTGCCTGCTAATGGTGTTGTGTTGTGTTCTTAAACACCTTACAGTGTGTTGTGTGGTGTCCACCACAGATGACAGATACTCATCATTTTATTTTTGTTTCCTATTCTTGTGTTATTTTTCTGTTTTTTTTTTCTTTTTTTTGTCTGTTTTATGCTTTTATTACCCCTGCCTTCTTAAAATTTATTACTTTACCTTGCCCAGCCATACCAGTGATGGATGGTTTTATTTCCTTCAGTTCAGTTCTTTTCTTCTTCTTTTTTTTTCATAATTTTATACCGTGTTAATGTTAGAAAAACGTGAATTTTTTTTCTCATTGGAATGCCACACATCCATCAGTAGTGGCACAGTAGTTATAAAAGTAGATAATAGAGGAGAGATTATTTCGAAACACTTAATGATTATTCATGGTGTTATAAAATAAATGAAATATTTTTGTAATCGATAGAGAATAATGTAGAAAAGAAAAGAAAGTGTAGAAAATGTTTATAGAGATTTATCGATAAGCAAATACAAAAAAAAAAAAAAAAAAAAAAAAAAAAAAAAAAAAAAAAACTATTTATTATCTGAAAAATTATTAAGCCTGACATATAATCACCGCTACAAAACACTTTAAGGCGAGCAATTGTGTACGTAAAAAAAAATTTACTATGAGTATATGAAATTTTGTTATCGAAAAGTTTCTTTCTACAGATTCTTCTCTAAGAATTCGTTTGTTTTTATCAATTGTTATCGAAATCAAAATAGTTATCGAATTGTACAATTTAATAAAGTCATCGTTATATTACATTATTGTTATCGATAACTTTTCATATGAAAAATCATAATATATAAAATTAAATTTTTAAAAAATGTTTTTCTTTCAAAATTTTCTCCACGAAAATAATTTGTTATCGAAAATTTAATAAAATTGTCGTTATCTTTCCTGTTATATGTACATTATTGTTATCGATAACTTTTCATATGAAAAATCATAATATATAAAATTAAATTCTTAAAAAATGTTTTTATTTCAAAATTTTCTCCACGAAAATAATTTGTTATCGAAAATTTAATAAAATTGTCGTTATCTTTCCTTTTATATGTCGATTATTGTTATCGATAACTTTTTATATGAAATATCATACTATTTAAAATATAGATAAATTAAATTCTTAAAAAAATGTTTTTATTTCAAAATTTTCTCCATAAAAATAATTAGTTATCGAAAATTTCAAATTTGAAATAATTTTGTTATCGAAAAATTTCACAATGCAAATTTTTATGTGTATAAGAATTCGTTTGTTTTTATTAAATAATAATACAGTGTAACTTCGACAATCCGGACACATATAGTTTTAGGAACGTCCGGATTATCGAGTTGTCCGGACTATAGAAGTGAAAATTATTAAAATAATCTAAGTGAATTAAATACATACATATATATGTATGTACATATACATATATATATATATAATTGGTCATTACAACCCTTCAGTCAGGATTTCGACCTAGCTTCTCACACCACTTATGTTGTGTGTTAATTTTATACATAACTGGCGGGACCTACAGTTTAAAGTCGACTCCGAACGACAGATTTTTGAGAAACTTTTTCATGGCAGGTTTATTTACACTCAGAGTTTTTGCTAGAAATCTGTTGAGAGGCAGTCGCCGAAGAAATATATTTTTTCATATTTCGTTTTGATGCCTGACCTGTGATATGAACCCGGGCTTTACGTCTAATAAGCCAACACACTACCTACTAGACTACGGCGACTACTTCAAAATCATACTATTTAAAATTAAATTCTTAAAAAAATGTTTTTATTTCAAAATTTTCTCCACGAAAATAATTTGTTATCGAAAATTTAATAAAATTGTCGTTATATTTCCTGTTATATGTACTTACTTACTTAATTGGCCATTAACAACCCGATTAACGGATATCGGCCTGCCGCAACACATCCTTCCAGGCGCCTCTGCTTCTTGCGCGCCTACGCCAGTTGGTTACACCAATCGATGACAGTGCTTCCTCGATTTGGTCCTTCCAACGGATACAAGGTCGTCCTCTTCGCCGACTTCCGCAGATCCCCGCATCAAATACCTGTCTCGCCGGAGTATCCTCCTCCATTCGAACGACATGGCCGAGCCAGCGCAGCCGCTGGATATTAATACGCTGTACAACGTCTATGTCGTTGAGGAGCTCATACAGCTCATTGTTGGTTCGGATGCGGAAATCATCGCCAACTCGCACTGGACCGAAGATCTTACGTAGGACTTTTCTCTCGAATACTCTCAAGGCTGCTGCATCAGTTCTTAATAGGGTCCATGCCTCTGCGCCATAAAGAAGCACGGGTAGGATGAGCGTCTTGTAGAGTATTAGTTTTGTCGCACCAGAGAGGTCTCTGCTACTCAATTGCTTATTGAGACCATAGTAGCACCTGTTGGCAAGAGTAATCCTGCGTTTGATCTCCAGACTGACATCATTTTTGGTGGTAACGGCGGAGCCAAGATAAATAAATTCCTTGACTGTATCAAAAGTATAGTTATCGGCCGTAATCTGAGAATCAATACGCCGCACGTCTCTACTTGTCGATAACATATACTTTGTTTTGCCCTCATTTACTGCCAGACCCATCTTCTTAGACTCCCGTATATGTATATTATTGTTATCGATAACTTTTCATATGAAATATCATACTATTTAAAATATAGATAAATTAAATTCTTACAAAAATGTTTTTATTTCAAAATTTTCTCCACGAAAATAATTTGTTATCGAAAATTTCAAATTTGAAATAATTTTGTTATCGAAAAATTTCACAATGCAAATTTTTATATGTATAAGAATTCCTTTGTTTTTATTAAATAATAATACTTATCGAAATCGATATAGTTATCGAATTATATAATCAATGCTATCGATAACATTTCATATGGAGATTTATTTTGTTTAAAAAGCTAATAATTTGATTTATTAAAAAATGATTTTTTTTCAAAACTTATTCCATAAAAAAAAAATTTGTTATCGAAAAATTTCTTTTAAAAATACTTCTTGATAAAAAAAAAATATTCACCCTTATTCTGATTGTCGTCGTCGTCGTCGCCGTCGTCGTCGTTACGAAAAAAGATGTCGATAAAATCAGAGTCGACAAAATCAGAGTCGGCACAACACAATATCGACGGCGTATTGACTCGCAGAATACCAAATGTGTGTCCGACAGTCATCTATAACTGTCAATAACGACAAACAGAATACCAATTTTAAACTGTCGACGCAAGACGATGTCAACGACGACAACCAGAATAAGGGTGATTATGTTCTGTTATTGTTTTTATAAGTTGTTAGTGACTATTTCTTCCATACATTCTTTAATAAAATTTTATTATCAAGAAATTTATTACACGAGCACTTTTTATTATCGAAGAGTATAGGCATGGAAAGTTAGAAAATTTTTATCGATAAGTTTTGTTATCGATAAGTTTTATTATCGATAAGTTTTGTTATCGTTTTTTTAATTTTTGGTTAAATTGTAAATTTTTTTTCTTTTTTTTTTATTAATTTTTCTAAATATCCAAGAGCATGTATGTAAATTAAGTTGAAGCGAACAATAGCCTGCGGTAGGTAATTAAAAATGTTTTGTTAAGTGTACCTCACACGTTGATGACAGTTTTTAAATCCTTGCACATCCTTTAAAGGCCTTTTACAAATTTTCAATTCTCAAGTTTATAATCGACGGCATGAAAATCCTTGAAAATTGGCAAATAAGTGAGGAAAACCTTCAAAGAGACGAGACAACAGGCAAAAGCAAAAAACCTTCAGTTTACAATTGAAAAGTGATGTTGAAAGTGAGTGAGTGAGGCACAGGATAATTAAATTACACAGTGAGTCAGACAGACAGTCAGCCAGTCTAACTGTCAACTTTTTTGAAAACCACAATGAATTTATGATTTTATATACATACATACATACACTGTGGTCTCCTACTCATTTTCATTGTTTCAATGAAAATTCATTGAAAAAATTAAAGAAAATTTTGGAGCTGAACAATATCATGGCTTTTGTTGTCAGATTAGTTGTCAGCATCTAAGGTGGTCGTCGTTTGTGATTCAGCCTTTTGCATGAGAAATCCTGTTGCGTTTATTTTGACACGCATTTCAAGAAAATTGGTTTCGATATCAATTTGAACAAGTTATTACCACCTACAAACAAGTGATTAAAGGAAACGAAACAACACCACTTCAATACAATTTTCCCTAAAAAAAAAAAACACACACGTCGTACAGGAAATTCTAATACGAAGAAAGAAAGAAAAAAGAAAAGCAAACAGAACAACAAATAAACCAATTAAAGGCAAAAATATGGAAAGAAAAGGACAAGACAGGTATTTTTATTTTGTTTGAAATTCTATACTCTTTTCTGTTTGACGTTTGTAAGGCTCAATAATTTAGAACTCCCAACGTTGCTATTTTGTTTGATTTTCTTGGCATTAAAAGAAGAAAAATTTGATTTTTTGATGGACAGCTTATGAAACATTTTTCATGAGTTTTTAAATTCCAACCAAATAAAAGAAAAAATATGAAATTTCAACAAAAGATTCTCAATTTTTTTTTTCTCTCTGCAATAAAAGCCTTTTATTTCGTTTATAATAAGCCGAGTTTAAACAATAAAAATGAAAAATAAAAATTAAAAAAAAAAAAAGATCATTTATGCTGATGAGGGTCTCTTTTTTTTAATGTTCATCTCTCTCTCTCTCTCTCTCTACTCCAAACGAATGAATCGTATCGTATCGTATGTGCATCTGTTTATTATCTGTGGTGGTTGATATTATTGAATATTAAAACAATAAAATCAATGAAATTAAAAATTAAAAAAAAAAATCATTAAAAATCATTAAAAAAATATCCCAGCTCTTTGGCATTTCGAGATCACCCAGTTAGTGCCTCAATTTGCTATTCACTCAGTCAGTCAATGCGTCAGTCAAATAATGTTAGAGAATGTCATAAATAAACAAACAAAAGCCAGTAGAGAGTTTATAAAGAAGTCGTAAAGCTTTTACCATTAAAAGGTTTCATTTCGTAACTTCCCAACGAGTGGATACCATTTATAAGTTTCTTTAAAACTAACAAGACAAGACACTACAGATTGCAAGCATTAATTGAATTCATACTCCACGTATCATTATTTCTTTAATTCTAATAGTTATCAATGGTAATATTTGATTTATCGATAACTTTCATTATAAACAAAAGTTGTTTTTTTGCATTTATTATATTATCGATATTTAAATACATCGATATCGATTAAAAATATCGTTATATACTTAAAATTATCGATATTTTACTTGTTAAAATATTTGTTATCTAAAAAATCTTTACTGAAAGTTATCGACAGTCTTGTTATCGATCGAATATCGATTTTGATATCGAAGTCGCCGTAGTCTAGTAGGTAGTGTGTTGGCTTATTAGACTGAAGGCTTGAGTTCAAAACCCAGGTCAGACATCAAAACGAAATATGAAAAAAATATTTCTTCGGCGATTTCCTCTCAGCAGATTTCTGGCAAAAACACTGAGAGTAAATAAAGTTGCCATGAAAAGCTTCTCAAAACTGTAGGTCCAACCACTCATGTATAAAATTAACACACACAACATAAGTGGTGTGAGAAGAGAAGCTAGGTCGTAATCCTGACTGAAGGGTTATAATGACCAATTACGTATGTGTTTGTTATCGATATCTTACATTCTGGAAAATCATTTTATTAACAATGACAACTTATTAGAAAATTATCGACAATTTCCTTAATAGAAATTTTAATTATCGATAATTTTCTTTATAGAAAGTTGTTGATATTCTACTTGTTCCTGTTATCGATAACTCATAAAAGTTTATATTAATTAAATTTTTCAAAAATTATCAACATTTTCCTTGATAGACATTTTTATTATCGATATAGAAAGTTGTTGATATTTTCCTTGTTAAACATTTCCTGTTATCGATAACTCATAAAAGGTTATATTATTAAAATTATCCAAAAATTATCAAATTTTTTTTTTGTGGATTTTTTTGTTATCGATAATTTTTCATATGAAGAGTTATTTTATAAAATATGTAATCTTATTTAATTTAATTGTTATCGAATATTATCGATAACAAAACTTTTTGTCATTGAAAATATCGATAACTTTCGATAGCGATAATTTCTAATAGGATGATATTTTATAAAAAAAAAAAAATTATTGATGTTTTCTTCAATAGAAATTTTTGTTATCGATAATTTTCCTTATAGAAAGTTACTCTATTATTCTGTCGTTCGGAATCGACGTTAAACTGTAGGTCCCGCCACGCACGTATAAAATTAACGCACACAACATGAGTGGTGTGAGAAGCTAGGACGTTGTACAATGGGTCAGTTCGACCTTCGGGTACTGTATTTGTCACAGTTGACAAGAACACGTCCTCTAACCTAGCCTAATCTAACCTACTCTATTATAATTATCGCTTATTAAGAAATTATCGATAACTCATAAATAAGGTTTATATTATTAAAAAAATTCTACTAAATCAAAATTATCGCTATCGAAAGTTATCGATATTATCTCTTATAGATTTTTTTGTTAACCGCAAATTTTTGAATATGAAGAGTTATTTTTTATTAAATATATTATCTTATTGAAAGTTATCGATATTTTATTTGATAGACATTTTTGTTATCGATATCTTTTCATATATTTTTCTTTATGGAAATTTCATAGAGTGTTTCATAGTGATAACCCCGCTCCTTTCTATTAATAGTCATCTGTAAAACAATTAATTTAGGCCATAAATGCTTATCTGCCGTAGTTTTTTGATTAAGCCCTAAAGGGACTATTTCTTGCCACCAAACGTGTGGAAAGGGCATATATAGGGTGATTTTTTAAGAGCTATAGGAAAAATTTTCAAAAAAAAAAAACATAAAATTCAGAAAAATTCATGAAATCTTTATTTGAATCGATAGTACGGTCCATATAATTTAATGTTTGAAGATTATTTCATGCAAATGTTGACCGCGACTGCGCCTCAAATGGTTCATCCGCTTAGTCCAATTTTGGCATACTCTTTCCAACATTTCGGCCGGTATCTGACGAATAAATGCTTCAATGTTGTCTTCCAATGCGTCAATTGAAGCGGGCTTGTCTGTATAGACATGAGCTTTAACATAGCCCGCACAAAAAATAGTCTAAAGGCGTTACGATTCGCAGCATCTTTGAAGAAGTACGGTCCAATGATGCCACCAGCCCATAAACCGCACCAAACTGTGACTTTTTCTGGATGCATTGGTAGCTTTTGCAATGCTTCTGGCTGATCTTCATTCCAAAATCGACAATTCTGCTTATTTACGTATCCATTGAGCCAAAAATGAGCTTCGTCGCTGAACACAATTTTTCGATAAAGAACTGGATCTTCGGCCAACTTTCCAAGAGCCCATTTAGATAATAAAATTCAATGATTTGCAAGCGTTGTTCGTTTGTAAGACGATTCATGGTTAAATTATAGACCAAACTGAAGATGTTTGACAGTGAAACAAAACACGAAACGTTCGTGAGCTGTTTAAACCAGTGTTGCCAAAAAGATAATTGCTAAAAAATCACCCGTTATAAGTACTCCTAGTATTGCTAGAAATAAAGAAAAAAATTGAAATACTACGGATTGTTATCGTTTTTTTTATTGTATTTGCTATAACAAAGACAGTAAGAAACTGTTGATTTATTTTCAAATAATTTCCAATTGAACCTCGTTTGAATTTTGTTACACATGAAACGGCGACATGCGAGAATCAATAAAAAAAAATGGGGGAAGAAATTATTGTATTGGTTTTTGGCTAATTCTAGTCATAAAATAACAACAATAGCAGCACAGCTTTAATAAAAAAAACAGCAAATGTGAAATGATAATGATCATGATGATCTTCATCCAACGATCAAATAAAAAAAAAAAAAACGAAGAAAACAAAAAAAAAACGAATTAAAATTGAAAAACGAACGAACCAACTAACGACCCGACCGTACAAATGTTTGTGCCATCCATCCACATTCACATCCACAACCATTCATCCACTTGTGTGGTCGCCGTCTATGGGCACAATCGAATACCACCAACAAACCACATATCGGAACGAATAGACAGACCGACAGACAGACAAATGATATACGAACGGTGCTGAACAACACACACGCACACTTACATATCTATACATACATACATAGTCAGGCATTTGAACACATACATATACGGCGACGAAAATATGGTTAAAAATTATAAAAGAAAACAAAAACAAAAAAAAAACAGAAGAACTGGGAAGAAAAGAACTCTTTTTAGGGAGTTTAAATCGAGCGAATATAAACAAAAACTAAAAGAAGAAGTCAGACAGTCAGACAATCACTCAGCCAGCCGCCAGCCGCCCGACGCTTAAACGCTCTAAACTACTGGCGTCCATATACTACGCACGCATGTGCTCCCAAGTGGGAACTTTCTTAAAGAAAAAGAATTTTACATTTTGCCAGGGTTTCCTTGAAAGCATTCTAATGTTTTACCGCAGAAAAAAGGGGGATATATTAAAGACTGCAAGTATTTTCAATGCAAAACTTTTGAAATCTTTAGTATTTTTATGAGATTTTTTTTTTTTGTTTAATAAAAGTACACCATTTTAGTTCAAAAAGTACTTTCTAAAAAGTACCCGGTTTTAGTACATAGTACCTAACCTGATAATGAATCAAGTGCTCGGTCGGTGGCCGGACTGTCATACAGAATTGCTATGTTCCGTTCTTACGACGGCGTAGACTTTGGCTTGGAAGATACCCGCATATTTTGCTATTTGTTTCAGGTATTTCAGTTTGGGCCTGGACATACACACTATTTATCCCCGGTCCACAGATAGTCTCTCTCTCTCTCCCTTAAAAGAGTGTGCAACCTTGAAATTTCTGCATTCAGTCTTGTTACTTAATCTCATTGCGAAGCATTTGCCAAAATTAAACAGTTTACTGGTTCTTCCCATGGAACAGTTAAGAACGAAGCTATCAGTCACTCGTTGTGCCAGGTCACGATGACCAAAAACTCTCAAAATAATCTCTTTATGTTTGCCATAAAATTTATTGAAAAAATTTATTTTTCTTAACGCATAAAGCATGAAATACTTGTACAATAGTATCTCTGGGCTTTGGCTTACCTTCCCCAATGTTATATTTATTTTTATTTTGCTAAGAACACCAACAACTTCTGAAGAAATTAATCGTGTTTATATGAAAAGGGAAGATCCTAAGCAAACATTGAAATAATAAAACCAAGTGGCTTTAAAAGATTTTTGATTGGATAGATAAACAACAACAACAACAATAACAGCAATATAGTGGTGGTGTTGGTAACTTTTCTGAAAAAGTAAATATACAAGGGGATAATGTTCTTTATAGTTGCTGTTGTTGTTGTGTTTACGATATAAAACCCAAAAAAAAACAATAACAAGCCAATGTTGATATAAAAACAAACAGTTTTAGTGTCATCATCACTGTCAACCATTAAACCCAAGAAAAATAAACAAAAAAAAACCGGAGTTACGGAGAGAGAGATGAAGAGAATGGTATAGGAACAGTAACAAGAAATATGAAATCATCTGAAAATGATACTTCGTTAACCCTCCTTGCTCTGCTATAACCCAGCAAAATGTTTTTGAGTTGAACTTTAACAATCTTTTGAAAAAGTAGTTTTAAGCACAGATAATAACCCAAATTTTATGCAAAATGGTTGGTGTCTTTAATAACTTGTAACACTTTTTTATTAGGAGAATGAGAATTAAATATTTTATATCAATAGTCCGCAATAATTGCAAAGTAGATGGTTAATCTACTTATTGTCACTGTTAAACAGTTAACAGTGCTCTGTTAATAGCAAAGCTTATCCTGTTAGAGGCAAGAAGTGGTGCTGCTAAAAGTGTGGGTTTGTGTCTTTGATTTTTAAATTCGAATTTATCTTCAAACACATGATACTTGGAACCTGTGTGCAGTTAATGTATCTTAGAAGCAAACATCTGGGTGTGTATTAGGTATTATGCTTGGCTTTATTCTTTCTGTGACCAAACAACATTCTGTTCGAACATTCAACATTCTGTTCGGTGTTCGGAAACAGGGTCAAATTATATGGAATTTCCTGTCAGTAACCAAGCAGATTAGTATGCGTGTTAGAAGTTTCAAGGCGCTGATGCGTCTTAAAGCTTTCTAGACAATTTTCTCAAGGTCAAATGGGTTTGAAATAATACAACAGACAATCTATAAGTAAAACACTGAGAATAGTAACCGGACTTTTGACCGGCAAATAATAATTGTTTTGAATAGGGATTCACTCAATATGTAGTTACTGACACTGAACAACATTCTGTTCGAACATTCAACATTCTGTTCGGTGTTCGGTGCAACAGCATTAGAAGGAACATTGCAGGGATACGCTATAGAACGTATGGTCGTAACGTAATATCGGGATTTTTGGTGTTTGTTTTTCATTGATTTTTAAAGAAATCATAGCTTGTACTTGTTGAAATATTTTATTTGATTTTTGTTTTTATTTTTTAATTTGCTTAACAACAACAACAACAACAATATAATGAAAGAAGGTGTTCGTCGATGCTGTTCAATGCTTATATGCTTGTGCGCTTGTTTAGCAATGTTTTTTTTTGTTTTGTTTTGTGTTGTGTTGTGTATTGTGAATGAACTCGTATGTACGAGTATTTAGCCAAGTTTATGAGCGTTTATTAGCGTTTGGGCGTTAAGCGTTGATAGGGAGAAGGTGGAGCAGAAGGTGGTTACCAAAACCAATATAAATCACCACCCCTTTTTTTTACAATAATTTACAACAAAACAAACATTATCGTAATGCTGCAATTGTTTTTTTTTTTTTTTTTTTTTTTTTTTTTTTTTTTTTTATTGTATTCACGTTCGTTTGACTTTAAGTCAGTCTGTTGTGCTATGTCTCTACGTTAATAATAACAGATTTTAAACAAATCTCATTCACTATTCACTCACTCACTCATATATTATTGGATTTATTTTTAAAATTATTATTTTGTTTGTTTCTTTAAACAATTTGGGTTATTGCATGTTGTTGGTGTATTTAAATAATAAAAAAAAAATAAAACAATAAGTGAAAAAAGTCAACAAATAATGTCAAGTAAATCTTGTTTGAAAACAATTTAATTGTGTTGTGTTTTCAATATGAGCGGGTGAGTTAAATGAGTTGAAAGTGGTAATTTATGAAACAGTTTCACTTGAAATAATTTCAGTTATTAGCGTAGAATAAGTACAATTTATTCGCCTATAAATTGAAATAAAATCAAATTTTTTTTTTTTTTTATTCTTTATTATAATTGCAATCTATCTTTATAAATACATTAAGATAATAAGCAAATTTGATGGTTGTTAAGAAATGACATTCGTAGATGTACTCCTGCAAGTACATCTATAAGTACAAAAATAAAAAAAAACTTGATTCGCACAAAAATATAATTTTATATTATATGGACAGGGAAAAAAAAATTTAAAGAATTATTTACATATATTTATAACAAAGATTTTACTAAGACATAGTCTATTTGCAAGAGAACGATAGTTTGCTAAATAAAAATTCAAACAATTATACATAATATACAGTTTAGACCTGATAAATGATATTGTAGTTTCCCACCTCCTTTCTTTCAGTCACGGAAAGGAAGGTCTAAGATATGACATCTCTTTAGTCTTTTAATTTCGTCTGTTTCGTCTAGTAAAGCAATAGCCAAGGGGTTAACATGATTGCTAAGTCTATTCAAATACTTTTCGCTGAAATATCTAATTACTTCCTTAACTGTCTGAATTTTAAGGTCATTATGGATTGCCTCGTTAGTAATATACCAAGGTGACTGTACCATGAGTCTGAGTGTCTTGGATTGATACCTTTGGATTATTTCGATATTTGAATGGCTTGCAGTTCCCCACAGTTGAATCCCATATGTCCACACTGGTTTTAAAATTGCCTTATACAGTTTCAATTTATTTTCAATATTAAGTTGCGATTTTGGCCCAATTAACCAGTAAAGTTTTCTATTTTTTATATTTAAATGTTGATGTTTGCCCTTAATATGTTGCTTCCATGTTAGTCGACGATCTAAGTGTATGCCAAGGTATTTGACACAGTCCTTTCTAGGAATTTTCGTATTATTAATGATAACATCAGGGCAATCTCCTCTTCTTAGAGCAAAAGTAACGTGAGCGGACTTTTCCGCGTTTACTTTAATTTTCCATTTTCTTAGCCATATTTCCAACAGATTTAGTTCATTTTGTACAAGTCTGGATGCTATGGAGGGATATTTGTTCACAGCTAGTATTGCAGTGTCATCTGCGTATGTTGAAACATTTATGTGTTCTGATAAAATCAAATGAAATTTATTTTTTTTTTATTTTTTGTAACATTTTTCATATAGAAAAAAATGTACTCGTATGTGTGAAAATAAATTCAAATTACAAAAAACCCAAGACGCAAACCCACCATTTATAGCAGCATTACTTTTGGTGTTTACAGAGCTAAAATTTTCTATTAACAGACCACTGTTAAGTGTTTAGCAGAGGCAACAATTCGTAAATGTAAAACTTTTTATACGTTAACAGAAAGGAAATCGAATCCAGGACAATATATACTGCGTTCCACATGAATAGGTGCAGTGCTTTAGCAATAAATTTAAGCTTGCTGCACTCAAGATAATTCATGGAGACAATTTTGTTGTACTTTTTATTAAAGGTCTGACAATTGAGAAAAAGAGTGTGAAGAAAGAAAACTCGAAAAAGTTCCGTTAGATTTTATCTGTGCTTGTTTTTGTAATTTTTGTAAAAAAAAAAAGTGGGTTGTATTTTTGCGTCACTTGAATAGGTGCAGTGATTAAAAGGTCATTATACGGTCGTTTTTGTCAACTATTACCAGAAAATTGTTAATCGTTTTTTAAAATTGAGAACAAAAGTGATTTTCTATAAGTTTAAATTGAAAATGGGCCGCGGTAAATCTTTAACAGCGGAAGAAAAGGCTAAAATAGACGCCTATAACGATTTCTAAAAAAAATAATAAAAGTGCTAATATTGTGTGGATTTACCTTAGAGACAAAGAAAATTATGGTAATAACATACAAGGGAGGCAAAACATGGCCACAACAACCACGGAAAGGCGAAACATTCTAAGAATAGCCTCCAATTCAAGTGACTCTGCTGCAAAAATTACAGCAAAAAGTGGTTCCGGTGCTAGTGTTTCCAACGTTAGAAGAATAATAAATTCAGTGAAACACCTAAAAAGACTCAAATTGCAGTAGAAACCAGAAACGTAAGGAATTGCGGTTAAATTTTTGCAAGGAGCATATGTATGACTCGGAAAACTGAATGGACTAAAGTAGTATTTTCTGACGAAAAAAAAAGTTCAATTTTGATGGACCAGACGTCTTCAACTATTTCCATGATTTGAGAAAATAAGAACGTTTTTTAGCCCGTAGCCATAGTCGAGTAGCTGGTTTTATGGTCTGCGGAGCAATATCGTACTATGGAGTAATAGACTTGCAATTTCAAACGATGAAAATGACAGCAAATTCTTATAGATCAATTCTGCAAACGCCATTTCCGAAATTTCAAGACCAGTTTGGACCCACCCGATTTAGGCTGCCAATGTCAATTATTGACAGTTCCTCCAGATCATCCATGTAGTAAGTACCCAAGTACTTCCTTCTCCTTTGGCAAAGAGCCGGGCATGTAGCCAGCAGGTGAGAGACAGTTTCCTCCTCTTCCTCATCTCTGCAGCTTCTGCAGAAGTCGTTAGCAAGGTGTCCAAGACCAATGCGCCTCGCATGCCTTCCAATAATGCAATGCCCCGTAATGACACAGACAACTACACTTAGCGCGCCTCTTTGGAGTTTAAGTAGACTCATTGTGCGCCCCACATCCAGCCTTGGCCAGATTTTACGAGCCGTTCTACCCGTGTCCGAGGCCGCCCACCTGTCGTTGACGAAATCGACGATCACATTATCAATTATGAGCTTGCAGGTCCTCATAGGTATGCCCAGATTCGAGAACTCATCGGAGAGTTCGTTGGTCGTGCCCCGCCTGGCAAGTTCATCAGCTTTGCAGTTACCAGGAATGCCACTGTGCCCCGGTACCCATACGATATGGATATCATATCGTTCCGCTATCTCGTCGAGATATCTGCGACAGCCATACACCGTCTTGGAGTTCATCACGTTAGAACTCAGAGCCTTGATAGCCTCCTGACTATCAGAAAGTATGGTGACGTTCCGCTTGGAGACCCTTCCGTCCCCAATAATACTCGCCGCAGCCTATATTGCCACCACCTCCGCCTGAAAGACACAGCAGTGGTCCGGCAGTCTTAAAGACTGGGCTATTCCAATCGATTCCGAAAAAATTCCACTGCCAACAGCTCCGTTCAGCTTAGAACCGTCGGTGTAGATTTGTAAGGAGTCTCTTAACAGGTGGGTCACACCACCCTTCCAGGCCCCGTTGTCTGGAACCGATGTCCTGAATCTCCTCGTGAAGTCGTACCGCGGTGTCATATAGTCACTGCTCCCGACAACTCCAATTTCCCTCAGGATCCTTGCGTGGCCGATATCCGAGTCATGCCACTGTCCAGTCGCACAGAGACGTTTACTTATTTTTGCAGCCACTCCCCTACAGAAGAGGTCAAGCGGAAAGAGGCCCAAAATTATCTCCAGTGCCGACGTAGGTGTAGTGCGCAAGGCACCACTGTTAAACAGTTAACATTGCTCTGTTAACATCAGAATTTGTTCTGTTAATGCCAAAAGTGATACTGCTATAATTTTTGGTTTGTGTCTTGGGTTTTCAAATTCGAATTTATCTTCACACATATACATTTGTTATAATTTTATTTATTTTTTTTTTTTAATTAAATCTCATAAATTAAAACGTTTCATAACAATAAAAGACCGTAAAAGTAATAATCTCCTGAGCAAAAAAAAAAACAAAAAAAATTTCCGAAACTTTAGAACTCTCTGTCTGTAGTTCATTAAAAATAAATGATAGTCTTTATTATTTTATAGAACTTATGTTTTGTTTTGGTTTTTTTTTTTAACCACTGTCACAAATAACATTTTTCTACCTCTCTTTTTCGCCTTAGAATAAGAATTTTATGAACTTGTGAATTTTAGCACAACGTTTTTACACAAAATGACACTTTGAAACGAAGTGCTAAAATATACCAACTTTACACATTGTCAAGCGTTAGGGTCGGTATTTAGTTTTTAATTTCAGAAACAGTGGGACAAATATAATTTCTAGTTAAAGTCAGAAATCAGATTTAAGTTTTTTTTTTTTTTTTTTAATGCGTATTGCCCGTCTGTCTCTATGTCATGTCTACTTCGTTGACATTGTGTGTGTGTGTGGTCTCTGCTATATGAAGTTGTCATTTGAGTTATTTTTTTTCGTTTTTTGTTTAGCATGTGTTTTAAATTACTTTTCGAAGTACTCGTCACTTTACAAGTACACGACAATGTCTGTGTATTTCAAATCAATTACAGCCGGGAGTTCGTTTTTCACACACTTGATCTTCGTTATACACACACACGCACACATACTTACAAAAGGTGTGAAAATGAGAGACCACCCAAATTTATAGGACGGTTCGAAAGATTTACTCGAGCAAATAGACTTAATACAACCAGAGACAGACTGTTCATTAGAACCTAATACGGAAGTATGGCATGCATAAAATCTTTAAAAGATTAATGCTCGAACAAATTACGCATAACCAAACATATTACATTAGTTTACAACAACAACAACAACCATATGCAACAGCAATCATTATTTTCAAGCCTAAAATGGACAGTTTAGCACTGAGGAGAGCTCCTTTAAATGGCATTTCTTTAAAAAGGAGATGCAACCAAACATTTATCGCATAGAAGACGCCCCTTTTGAAACTTAACCGAAAACCCATTAAAGATTTAACCATATGGGCTGGGCTGGTCTGCTTGGGTAGTTAAATTCTCGTACGTATAAAAAGAATTCAAATTAATGACAAAAACTGCAATAAACTAAAGATGTTCGGTCGGCTGGTTGGTTGGTTGCTCATCTTTCATCGTAACAAGTTCGATGTTATTGCTGCTGTTCTTGTTCTTTTGTTCGATTATACATACATACTTGTATGTTTGTTATGCTGTAACCAATTTAATGCAGCCGAACACATTATTCCTTGTATCAACCATAACAAGAGAACGACACAGTCAGTCTATCTACCTACAAGCAGCCACCAACACCATCAAACACACTGAAGCCTTATAAAAATAGGAATATTTTCTATTAGAAAACGAGCAACAACAATGAAATTAGCCCGAGGAGAGATCATGAGATCTCTCATCAACGTGCGGTTGGTCTCTAACAGAGAAAGAACAATTAAAACTCACTCACACAGCATTTGTTAAGCCCCGGACTTTTACGAAAATTGACCGCACAGTAGTAGTAGTTGCATACATATTTACGATTGTAGTGTCTAAGGAAAAAAAATCCTTAAAATTTATAACGTAAAAACACTCAGAGAAAAATGACTGGCATACTAAATGGAGAATTAAAAATTTTAAATATATCAAACACTTTTTTGAGATTTTTTTTAAATTTTTTTGTATTTAAAAAACATTTGTATTTCTATTCTAGTATTTTGTAAATTATAATTCATATTAATTCCTTGTTTCTTTTCCCTTTTTTTTCTTTTCAGGTGAGTTATTTGTAAATAAGAATAAAACTTTCGGTGTCTGGTTGCTAAAGTGGGGAGTATGACAACTTAATTTCTGTGAGTGTAATTTGATTTTTTTACTCCTCTCTCTCTCTCTCTCCTTCACTAAATTAATTCAATTTTATTCTGTTCTATTATGGTGGCGTGCCATACAATTTCTTTTTTTTTTTTTCTGTTTGTGGTTTTTTATTTTCCTTTTGCTGCCCCTTATGAAACCACATAAACGTCAAAATTATACAAACTTCTCATCATGTTTTCTGTCGGGTTTTCTCTGTGGTCTTTTTGTGTACGTCTGGGTGTGTATGTGTTTAATGCTTGTGTCTCCCTGGTAACATGAAGAAGACAGAAATAAACTGAACTGAGGAAAGGAAAAAAAAACAAAAAAAAAAAAACAAAAAGTTGTGTGCCTATTTAATGATAATTTGACACTCTGGATATTATTTTTCATGACAGTCATAAAACATTTATACACACACACTCAGACACGGGCAACCATCAAAACATATGTATGCAAACATGATTATCATTATCACTCTACCCACCATCAGCAACATCATCATTATTAGCATCATCCATGCAAGTGAGAGTAGTAAATGGGAGAAATGAATTCATAACTGCTTTTCTTAAATATCATTAGCATAATAATATATGTGTGGTATCATTATCATCATCATCATCATGATCAATATGATTATGATTGTGATTATTGTTACAATATTATGCTAATGTGATAATGATGATGATGATCTTGTGTTGGTGTTGTTGTTGCTGTTGCTGTTACTGTAATGAAATAATATTCATTTAATAATAATAATTGTCGTAACCTTTTCATGTGTGTTCTTATTACAACATGCCTGACATTTTTTGTGCGTTTTTCTGCTGTTTTTTTTTTTTTTTTTTTTTTTTCATTTAATTTTAAGGTTAAACTATTGAGGCTTTATTTAGTTTTTCTTTTCCTCATTCATTCATTCATTATCTATTTTTTTTTTCCTTTTTCTTTCTGTTTATTATCTTTTGTTGTTGTTGTTGTTTTTGTTATTATTGCTGTGTATGTTGCCAATGAAAAATTCATTTCATTTGCCATTTAATTGATTAATTTTGTTGTGTTGATTTAATAATCACAATCACTTTGAAAATCATCGCAAGTCTTTAAAATGACGATGGCAACGGGCGAGATGGCATGCCTGCCGTACAGGAAATGAAAATGTTCCAAAGAAAATGAAGAATAACTGTAACAAATTTGAATTTCAAATTTTTCTGTTCAATTGATTTTTCTAAAAAAATAAGAAAAAAATTATAATAAAGGCCTTACAAAACATAGATACAAAAAATGTGTCTCAATAATAGGAAACGAAAAATAAAGAAATTGACTCAATATCATCTCCTTGTTTACAAAATTTTTGAAATTTTAATTTTATTAGCGGTTTTCTTGTATTCTAAATAATATTAAAAGCAATTTTCTTCATTGTAATAATGTTAAAAATTTTCGAACTTATGTTCGAATTTTTCGAACATAATTAAATACGTCCATTTTAAGCTAATTTTAGCGGTTTTCTTGTATTCTAAATAATATTAAAAGCAATTTTCTTCATTGTAATAATGTTTAAAATTTTCGAACTTATGTTCGAATTTTTCGAACATAATTAAATACGTCCATTTTAAGCTAATTTAACTAGAAATGTATTATTTTAACGCTAAAAATCAATCAAAATTAAAAAAACTGTTTTTCTTAATTGCCTAGCTTTCTTAAAAAAAAATAAAATAATAATAATAATAAATAATTTGGAATTATTGTCATAATTCCAATTAATATTTTAATCCAATAACCCATAAATTATTTCTCAGCAAAAGTTTATAAAATTTTCGAACATAATTTCGAATTTTCGTACATGCTTTAAATTTCTAATTTTACAGCAATTTTTTATTCTATTAAAGTAATTAAAAGCAATTAAATTATTGCTTATTTAGAAAATGTTTAATATTTTTTTTTAAATTAAGAACTTTAAACAAATTTCGAACATCAACAATCAACAAAACAATTTATTTCGAACTATTTTTATTACTTTATCTTAAGAAAATTAAGTTTTATTTATATTTTACATTAATTTTAAAAAATTTACAGAAACTTTACAATATTCGAATATTACTTCGAAGTTTCGAATTCATTTTAAGCCTTCAATTTTATTTGTATTCTTTACTTTTAAGCAACTAAATGAAATTTTATTTATAACAGATCACAATTTTAATGGTTTAAGAACTTTTTCAATGTTCGAATGTGACATTGTATTTTCGAACATTATGTAAAGCTTTAATTTTTGTTGCATTTTTTAATTTTCCTTAAATAAATTCATTTAAATTTATGGAATGTTTTAATTTTTTTTTTTACTTTAAGAGTAGTTTTTCAGTATTCGAATACAATTTCGAATTTTCGAAATATGTTTAATATAAACATTCTAATTGTAGTTTTACATTTCCTGAAGTAAATTAATTTTTCTTTATAAATTGCAACAATACGGTTTTCTTTTAAAGTATTTTTCAATGTTCGAACATGAAATTCGAAGATCTGATAATTTTTTTTAACACGTTTTATTACATTTCTTTAAATAAAATTAATTTTTTAATCAAATTCTTTTAAAAAAGGTCGTTTTTGCCGATTTGTAAAATTTTCGTACATTTGAACGAGATTTCGAACATTCATTTTTAATTTGCAATGCAAAAAATTTTCTTAAATTAAAACGTTTTTGGCAATATTTTAAAATTTCGAACATTATTTCGAATTTTCGAACATTCATTTTAAAGAACATTAATTTTCAATTTGCAATGCAAAAAATGTTCTTAAATTAAAACGTTTTTGGCAATATTTTAAAATTTCGAACATTATTTCGAATTTTCGAACATTCATTTTAAAGAACATTCATTTTTAATTTGCAATGCAAAAAATTTTCTTAAATTAAAACGTTTTTGGCAATATTTTAAAATTTCGAACATTATTTCGAATTTTCGAACATTCATTTTAAACGTGTATTTGTACTTTGCTTTAAGCAAAATTGCTTTTTATTTAAAATTATAACAAATTTTTGTATTGTTTTTCTTACTTTTTCTGAAGTAAAAATTTCGTTATAGTGAATCAAGCCGTTGTTAAGATTTTCGAACATAGATTGGAATATTCCTTTTAATTTAATTGTTTTTTTTTTTTTTTTTTTTTTTTTTGTCATAATTATTGTTCATAACAACGAATATTCAACGAAGTTCGTTTAAAAATTGAAAAGGATTTCAATAAAATTTTTATTTTAAAACTGTTGCTTAGTTACGTTTTCAAAGGCGGAAGTTTTTTTTAATTTCTCACAAAAAAAAAAAATAAAAACAAAAACACTGAACTTCTGTATGTCATTTGAAAATTGAATTGTGAGATCATTATGACAATCATGCTAAAACGTATGCATACTTGTACATATGTATGTATGTATATACATACGTGTGTTTAAGTATGTAAATGATGGGCAAGCGTTTCATTTCAAGATTTTATTCATGTGAGAAATACTATGAAACAATTACAACAACAGAAAACAAAAACCCTGTATACTCTCACTCTCTCTCTCTCTGTCTCTCTTTCTATGCATTAAACTAGAACAGGGTCAATACAAGGATCTCACAAAGAGGTCAGTCAATACAACGACAATGTGACGATATAGCAGCGTTACGAATTATTGACAAAGTTTTTACAATAATTTTTGTGATTTGTCTGTCTCTCTCACACGCTAGCGTCGTCATCATCATCATCATCAAGGAAATATTAATAAACATGAAATAAAATATTTATTTTAGGTCTATTTGTGTACGCACGTATGTACATATGTATGTATGTATGTATGCATGAAAGTGTTTATTTTACATGCGAGTATGCGAGTATGTGTGTATGCGTATTTAACCTTTACATTACCATAGAAAAACTTTATTACAAACTGTATATGGAAATGCCCATACATATTGTAATTGTAAAGCATAAAAAAGATTAATAAGTTTAGTTAGTGGAGATGTTATGAAAGTTATTTCTATTCGTTTACACGCTCATACATACACATACATACATATGTACATACATACATATACTAAGAGATAAAGAGACTAATGGCAAGAGAGAAAGAAAATTTTATTGCAAAATATTTCTGTATTAAATTTTTTTTTTTTTGTTGTTTGTTTTATCTTTAAAAATGAAAACACAACACACAGTAATTTTATTTCTTCTTCTCGTACATTTACTACACTCATTAACACAAATGTTTACACTCTTTTGCTGTGTTAGATACAGAGTACATACAGCGTAATTGTTTGCAAAAGTTTGTTAAACTCTCTCGTTCACTCTCTCTCTCTCTCGACCTCTGTTAACAGTTTGAATTTGGCGACTCTCTGGTTGTAGCTCTTTTAAGTCTTTTTACTCTGTGTTTGCTTGTCTGTTTTTTTTTTTAATTTTCCTTGTATACAATGTATTCGCTAATAGGTAAGTGTACGTGTGTTAGTGTGTGTGTGTGTGTGTTTGGTTTTGTTTTTAAGAAATGATTTCGCCATAAACATTTTGTTACACATTTTCGACATGTGAATGTGATTCAGCTTTAACAGCAGCAACTGAAAACCTTAAATGCAAAATAAAAAAAAAAACACAAAATGTGAAACGAGGAAACACAAAAGTAGACAACAACAACAACAACAGCAGCAATAATAATAAGAAAACAAAAATATTAAACGAAAGCCAACCAAACCAGCTCTTTATACAAAATACAATTTCAGTTGTCGTCGTCGTCAGTAAGTATTTGTTGGGTGTGCTAAAGGGGCGAGTATACAATACAAAAGTTTGTTGTATTTATGAGTATCCATCCATATGAGTATGAGTATAAACGAGAGTTTATTTTCATGTGGATGTATGTATGTATGTATATATATATATGTGTGTTTAGTTGAGTATATTTGGTGTGTGATAAATTGTTTTTTTTTTTTTTGTTTCTTTTTCGATTTTCGATTTTTGTGAGTTGAACACCACAGCACACGTTGTGTTGTTAACTTTTGATAATCATTTATTCAGTTTATTATTAACTTTCGTACCGTTAACATCGTACGCTTGTTGTGATCTTCTTTTTTAAATCGCTTTAATTCGTTATTATTAATTTTTTTCAAAACTTTACAAATAATACAAATATTCAATTTTAACGTGTTTTTACGTTTGTTATTTTTTTAAATAATTTCGTTTAGTGCTAAAAGAAAATTTAATACAAAAAAAATCACAATTTTGTAAGAAATTATTTAAATAATCTTTAAAAAAAAAGAAAAGAGAAAAAGTGCAACAAAAATTTAAAAATAATTAAAAATATTATATAAAAGTTTTTATATGAGAAATTTTGTTTAAAAAAATATTCATAAAAATTGTTAAGCCCTAAAAAATATTCTCAAAAAAAAAAAAAAAAATCTGAAATATTAATTTTTATTGAAAAGAGAAATATTAAAAAAAAAAGGTTTTAAAAAACATCACAAAAAAAAAACGGTTTTTAAATAAGAAAAAAAATTTAATAAAACTAAAAATATTGTACAACAAAAAAATTTTATAAAAAAATTTATGAAATTCAAACAAAGAAGTTTTAAATAATTAAATTATAGTAAAAATTTAATTAAAAAAAAAAATAAAATATTCTCAATAAATTTTATAGTTAACAAAGAAAATAAAAACCTTAATTAAGCAAAATGATTATTTAAAAAATCTAATTAAATTTAGTAAAAAAAATAATTTTTTTTACAATAATAATAGCAAAAAAAATCATCTGTTTTTGTAATGCAAAATATTTTCTAATTAAAAACAAAAAAAAAAAAAAAAACAAAAAATAATTCCATCTCTGCCAAACCAACAACACAAAAGAAAGAAAGAGTGAAATATTATTGAAAAAATAAAAAATTAAAATAAAATAAACCGTGTGTGAAAGAAAGAAAAATTTCTTTTGTCAATAAAAAAATGTTTGATCCCTTTGTGAAAATAAAGAAAAAGCAACAAAATATTGTCAATGATTTAGAATCGATTGAAATAGTGGATGATTTAAATGAGAATTCTATCGATACGGATAATGATTGCTGTTGCTTAACGCCACCGCCAACAGCAGCCACAACACCTACATCACCACAACCTCCCGCCGCTGTAATAACACAAAATTCAAAAGCAACAGCTGGCAGCAGTCTACTAGCCCTTGAATTAGCCAGTACTAAAGCCAGTACTAAAGCCAGTAGCAGTAGTAGTAGTAGTAGTGGTAGTGGTAGCAGTAATGGTAATAGTAGTACAATCTCAAAAACGGCCTTAAATCTAAATAATTGCAGTCGTTTGCAACAATTAATTGCAGCACCACCAATAATACAAACCAATCAGCAGCAGCAGTTGCAAACCCCACCAACGCCCCCACCTTCAACACCACCAACACCAACACCTGTCTTAAATCGTTCTTCGGAAATATTGCAACAACATTTACAATCTCCCCAACAAAGACCCTCACCCTCTACACTGTCTTCAGTTCTGCAACAACATTTAGGTCATTTGCCCACCCAAGCAGGAACCTTAAATAGTAGACATCACTCTTCATCGTCTGCTACTTTGTCTGCTTATAACACTTTAAGCCAACAATTAACATCACCTTCATTAACGAGTTCTGCGTCTAGTGCTGCTACTACTGCCGCCTCCTCAGATAGTTTTTCGAAAAATAATCATCACTTACAAAATGTATTAAAAAGACAACAAAGTTCCTCAATAAACAACGCGAGTACAAATTCAACTTTGACTTTTGCGAAAACCAGCAACAATAACAGCAAAAGTAACTCTACGCCCACATCAGCCTCTACCTCTAACGCCTCGTCGTCATCGTCGTCGTCATCCTCTGCAGCCACGCCCTCTTGTTCTCAAGCTAATGCCACTTTAAGAAGTCTGGTTTCAAATCCTCCCTCTGCCTTGATAACATCGAGTACAACATTGAATAGTATTATTGCCAATCGTTTAAATTCACCACCTGCTTTAACAAATTCTCTCACCTCAACAAACACAGCATCGACCTCATCGTCGTCGTCGTCGTCGTTGTCGTTGTCGTCTTCTAATTCGTTGTCAACGTCGTCGACGTCATCCTCTTCTTCTTCGTCTTTGTATCATCAGCAACATTCCGCTTTAACGAATTCAATAACACATCGTATACATCAATCGATACGAAGGCATTTAAATCAGCAACAAAATCAATCAGGCCCTCTACAACAACAACAACAACAGCAACAATCACAACAACAACAGCCAACACAAAGAAATCAATCACCACAATACCCGCTTTACAGTAATAATAGCAGCAGAAATCATCATCAACATCATCATAATCACCACAATAACAATCATCATCATCATCATCAGCAACATCACAATCAACAGCACCAACAACAACAACAGCAACATTCCTCTTCTGCTACGTTGAGCTCCTCATCTTCGTCAACAAATTCTTCTGCTTTAGCGGCTTCTTCATCTTCGAATGCCGCCACTGCTGCCGCTTCTTCGTCAAATTCAAATTCACCATTGTGTGTAGTATTATTGGTTAAGTGCCCAAATTCTAAAGAATATTGCAATGCTTTACAACAGCAGCAGCAGCAACAGCAACATCATCAAAATCCTAATCAATTAATAAATCCCAATTCTGTTACTTTACAACAACAACAAGTACAACAATCGCCAGCACAACAGCACCATCAGCAGCAACAGTCTAACCAGCATCATCATCAACACCACCACCATCAGCATCATCAGCAACATCACACACATTGCTGTGATAATAAAAGGTAAATACGAATAACGGTTACTTTTTCTACTCTCTTTCGCTGTAAAAGAAACATGAATTCGATTCTGTTATAAATTCTACACATACATACACATACGTGTGTGTGTGTTGTTCTACTCAAACAGAACAGAACAGATTTGTTTTGTTTTTGTATGGTGAGGTGAAAACAGAACAGAATTCTTTGAGAATTTTGTGTTTTCACTCAAAGTAATTTTTTTTTCTAACAGAGATGGAAAATTACAATCAAATATCACAAACAAAATAAAAGTTTCAAATTGTTTAACACACACTTTTATATACTCATACTCAGAGATGGATTTTTTTTTTTTAAATAATAAATAAATAAAAGAATTATTTTTTTTATTAATTATTAATTAAAGATTTCATTGACTTAAGAGCGTTTAACCAGAGCTGTGGAAATTAAAGTACATATTAATTACACTATGCGACAAAATAAAAAAAAAATAAATACACCCGTCTAATGACATAGTGTAGGTTGTGAGTTTTGTTGAGTAGAACTCAAAAATATTTTTTTGAATATTTCTCGAACCCTCCAAACCTTTTTTTTTTTGACAAAAACTGTTTTTTTTTTTTACCTTACGCACAAATTTCTTTATTACTCAAACATTTCAGACCCGATTTCTAAAATTTAAATCCTGTTAGAAAGGGGATAGATGGACCTTTAAAACGGTATACACATATCTATTATTCGACTTAATATCCTATGAGATTTGATAAGGTAAACTTGGAAAATTCAAATTTTTTTTCATAATTTTTCAAGTTTGTCCATTCATAGTAGCAAACTTTAATAAAAAATATAGGATTAGTGATAATATTCTTAAAGTCTGTTCTCTTGTGAAGATATTGAGTCATCATTTGATCAAATTGGACAAAAATTACCGTAGTTATTATTTAAAGAGTCTAACAGTCGAGTTATATTTTTTGTATATGTCATCTCATCAAATGAACTTTTAGTTCATAAATTTTCAGAATTTTTGATGGATCTTGATTGTTTATCGGAAAATGTGTCAATTTCACGTTTGAGCGACCACCAGAAGTTGGCCAATGTTTGCGCAAAGAGAAATGCATTATATTTGCAAAAAACACAAATATTAGCCGACTTCTGGAAGTCGTGCAAACGTGACAGTTGACACACACCACTCATGTTGTGTGCGTTAATTTTATACATGAGTGGCGGGACCTACAGTTTAACGTCGGCTCCGAACGACAGATTTTTGAGAAGCTTTTTCATAGCAATTCTTATTTATTCTCAGAGTTTTTGCCAGAAATCTGCTGACAGGAAATCGCCGAAGAAATATTATTTTCATATTTTCGTTTTGATGTCTAACCTGGGATACGAACCCGGCCTTTACCTCTAATAAGCCAACACACTACCTAGTAGACTACGGCGACTTTGACAACGCTATAACATCTTTTTTAATTTGATAAAAAAAAAAAATACAGCGTATGTTGTAAATCGACGCCTCCATTCTATAACGTTCTAAGTACACTTAGAACGTTTTTAATGTTCTTGCATTTTTAAGTTCTACGTTCTCTAACTTAAATACTGTCAAAATTTGGTTAAAATGCGCCGATCTGTTCCGAAGTTATAGGAAAAAATCTACTTAGAATACACATACAAGTCGTAAAAATTTTCTATTCTAAAATGTAGTAAGTACACTTAGAATGTTATGGAAGGGACATTTCTTAAAGTTGTGTTTTCTATGTGTACTTGGCATGTTGAGTGTGCTTTTTTCAGAGTCTGTAAGTGTAGTTAAACGGTTCTTCCCAGAATTAAAAAAATAATTTTGTGCGTGTAAGTGTACATAGTATGTTTTAGTCTGGAAAAAAAGACAATTAGACCTATCAAAAACATGCTAAGTACACTTAGACGACCAATCGTCAATATTTTCTTCGTCCTAAAACATTCTATGTCATCTTTAGCTAGAATCCAATTAAAATTTGTAAATTCAGAAACTACTATAAAAATTCTACTCAAATTTTACTAAAAACAGTGAAAGAATCAATGGCGTATCTTATATAGTTTACGAGATATCGCGTGAAAACTTTGAGAGCTCATAACACAAAACACACTTTTTCGACTTGGAATGTTATAGAACGGAGGCGTCAAAATGATGTTAACTGAGTTGTGCTCATTGTAATATAACATACTATAGTCTTTAGAAAGAATCGAACCCACACTTACAGAGAAACCTCTTACCACGGGCTGGAATTGTAGGTAATTGATGCCTGTTTCCCAGAAAAAAAAATTCCGTGGTTTAAACTCCAGCTAATATGACGAAAATACTTTTTTCGGCGCCTTATGAGATTAAATAAAAGAAGTTTCTTAGAAATCTGTCATCCAGAGTCGTCTTTAAACTGTATTTCACGCATCACATGGATAAAATTAATCCACACAATATGGGTGGTGTGAGAAACTTGGTTGTAATCCTGGTTAAAAAGTTGTACAAACCAACGAGGTTTTAAAAATCACTTACAATTATTTTATAGGCTACGAACAAATATTTTTTGAGTCTAAAATTATTCTATCAATTATTTAAATGTTTGCTTTAACTGACTAAATTGATTTTGAAAAAATTATGCACGCAACTAAACGTGTTTAAAAATCCAAACACTCTACCCCTCTACCTTTGTTTGGTACATGATAGATTTAATAAGTACTTGCCATCCCTGTTGCTGCTGCTTCTATGGAAAATAAACACAAATTTCCTGCGGCACCATAAAGTTAAACGAAAAGAAAAAAAGAAAAAAACTTGTTCTCTAAATTTCCTTTCCTTAACGAAACCACTCACTCAGTTACTATTCGTTTGGCACTCTTTCGCTCTCTCTCTCTCTCTGTTGGTCTCTATGAACTACTCTAGTTTTACAGGCTGTTACTTATAATTTGTTGTTATTACTGTTTACTTATTCTGGTTTTTTTTTTCCTTTTTTCTAAAGCCTAATAAAACCAAAAACAACAACTACAACAATAATAAAAAACAAAAAAAATGTTGACACACTTTTTCCTTATATTTCTCGATATATTCTGTCTTTCTCTGTCACTCTCCTTAATATAAAGGCTGCTGTGGTGCTGTTGTATGTTTCTGGGTGAATATTTTAACATAGAATGTGCATGTGCAAGTGTTTGTGTATATGGATTAGTTTTTGGGTGATTATTATTATTATTATTCTACTTTGGATTTATTTTGTTTAATTTCTTATTGTTGTTGTTGTTGTTGTTATTGTTATTGTTGGTAATATTATTCCTTTCTAGGAAATTCATAAAACATGGCGTATATTTGCGACTAGAGTTAGTTTGTGTGTGTGGCTGGAAGGTATGTATATGAGAGCATAAAAGGTATTGAGTCCATGTGTGTATAAGTGTGTGTATGAATGAGTGTTTTACTAAATTAAATATCATTTCTTTTAGTCCTTTTTTTTTGTTTTTTTTTTTTTTTTGTTATTGTTGTAGCTGTTTTGGTTATTCTTGCTGCTTCTAAAATGGTCGTTATTTTTCGTTTTTTTTTTTTGTTGGTGGTTTTGTAGGTTGTGAGGTCAAATCTATAACAATGAAATGTAAAACGTTGGCAGCATTTCAACTACAACTACAATAAGGATTTGCTTATATTTTAATCAACAAATGTTTAGTGTTGAGCAAGTGTATGTATGTATGTATGTGTGGCTTGGTAACTATTGGCGTTTGTGACATGGAACTGCACAACATACATACATACATACATACACACGCATATTCTTTTAACCTCAATTTGAATTTAGATTAAATACAAAATAATTTTTCTTTTTCTCTCTGTGTCTCTCTCTCTCTCTGTCTCTCTCTATAAGAGAGTTATCATGTGTGTTTAAGGGCGAAGAACTGAGTGTGTGTGTGTGTGTGGGTGTGTGTGTAAAAGAGTAAATTTGAAGGATATGTATAGGAAGTATATATTTAATGGCAACATTAAAAGAGAAACCGAAAAGCCTTCTCTATTTTTTTTTCTGCTTCTAAATATTTAACCTCTATGTGACACTGTATTTAAACTAAGTGACTGTGTTTAATTAATATTTTCTTGTTTATTGATATTAAATTGTCGTTTTTTTGTTTTTGTTTTTTTATTTATGAATTTATTATATATTTAAACACTAATTTTAAACATAATATATGCATATACATACTATTTCCTTATTGTTTAAAGGTTAATAGCTTAACCTTCAAATTGTTTAAGATTTTTTTGTTATGTTTTTTGTTTTTGTTGTTGTTGTTTTAATTGCTTTGAAATCGCCAAGTTTAAAACACTGTTAAATCTAAACCCTGTTATTATTAATACACGTAATCATTTACCGTTGCTTGTTTTTTTACACAAACAATTACATAAAATGTTAATTTAACAGTATAGTTTTTTTTTTGTGTTTTTGTTTTTTTATTTTTTTAATTCTCAAGTGTATAGCCTTCGTAACATTTTCCTAAATGCCGTGTGTTAAACAACATTTTGTTTTTTCTGTTGTTTTCATATTGTTTTCCTATAACATAACAGGCCTTCATTGCTTAAAGTATCCCACGTTAATGTTAACGTTTAGGCCCAGGCCAGCCTTCATATGAAAATTTATTTTTTTTTTACTTTTTCAATATAAAATTGTTTTCTATTATTGCCTTCAATTACTTAACAGAAATTTATTATTAAAAAAAGAGCATTTATTATGAGCAGGAAAGAATAACAACTAAAGGAATATTTTTCATAAAATATTATAAGAATTTATCGTAAATATTTTGTTAACTTCCGTTTAATTTTTTAAATATTTTTATTGGCCATGCATAGTTAAAGTTTTCATAGATTTTTGGTTTTTGCGAAAATTAAAAAAAAAAATTATTTTTATAGATAGTATTTTATTGTAACTATTTTCTTCTAATTCTTGATAAAGTTTTTAAAACAGTTTTCATATTTCTATTGTATCGTTTTTTTTTTTTTTTTTTTTGTCGATTTTTGCTATTTAATAAATTAAAAAAGATTCAGATTTCTGTTATACTTTTTAAAAAACATTTTGCATTAGATTATTGCTTTATTTTTTGCCGAATTTCAGTTTCTATTAAATCATAGAAAATGTAAAGCTTTTTTTTTTTTTTGTTATTTTATCGTAAATTGTTTTCAGTTAAATACTAGGTTTTACAACAAAATTTTAATTTTAAAAAAATATTGAGCTTTAAATCTAATTTCGATTTTTAATAAAAGTTTAAGAAATTATTTTTTTTTTTTTTGTAAAAATATTGAATTGTATCGTAAATTTTTTAATGGCTTTGGTGTTATTTTTTTAAAACTTTTAAATGCCATCATATCGTTTACTTTTTTGTCGAATTTTAATATTTATTAAATCTTAGAAAATATGAAATATAAATCAGTTTTTTTTTTAATTTATCGTAAATTTTTTTCTGTTAATCAATAGGTTTTATAAAAAAAAATTTTGTTTTATTGTAGTATTGAGTCTTTAAACTAATTTTGATTTTTAATAGTTGGAAAAAATAAATAAGTTATTTTTTTATAAATTTTTAAAAAGTTTATCGTAATATCGTAAAATATAAATAAGAATTTTGGTTCATATTTTCAAAAATTTTTTAGGACCTTGTAATAGTCTAACTTAAGCTTTAGTTAAGGTTTTTTGTAATTTTATAAAAAAAAAGAACGATTATATTTAAAATAAGAAAATTTAGTCTATGTATTTCATTAAAAAATATACTCACATTACTATGTAGATATGCAAACAAACAAATATTGAAATTAGCTTACAAGTAAATTAAAAATAAACAGAAAACAGTGTGTGTGAAGATAAATTCGAATTTGAAAATCCAAGAAGCAAACCATAAATTTTAGCAGCGCCACATTTGGCGTTAACAGAGCAAAATTCCCTTTTAACAGGACAAAATTTTGCCCTTAACAGAGCACTGTTAGCTATTTAACAGTATCCATCTAAATAAGCCCACTTGTTTAGAAGTTAATTTTAGGACAAATACTAGGTCTATGAGTACCATATCAAACTCAAAGGAAGGTTCCAAGGTCTCTTAATATAATAAGCAACATAATCACATATAAAGTGATTTGGTATGGAGAAAATTGACTTTTAAAATATCAATTATTTGCTTGAAAATTCTCTAGAAGATCAGTGGCCATTTTGTAACATATAAGAAATAGCACACCATACAGACTGTATGCAAATGTTAGTCCAGAGGGTCCTCTTTCGAACTTCGGTAGTGGGATAGCTGGAATAATTTTGAGAGTTGAGAAAATATTTGTCCCCCCCAACAGCCACCAACCATCGTTTACATATCAACACTTTTGTTTACAAATAATAATGATCATGAGAATGAGAATTAAATTTTATGTGAATAGTCTGCAATAATTGCATAGTAGAAGGCTAATCTACTTATTGCCATTGTTAAACAGTTAACAGTGCTCTGTTAATAGCAAAGCTTACCCTGTCAGAGGCAAGAAGTGGCTTTGCTAAAATTGTGGGTTTGCGTCTTGGGGTTTTAAATTCGAATTTATCTTCACATACAAAAGAAAACAAGTCGCCGTAGTCTAGTAGGTAGTGTGTTGGCTTATTAGACTGAAGGCCAGAGTTCGAATCCCAGGTCAGACATCAAAACGAAAATATGAAAATATTTCTTCAGCGACTTCCTCTCAGCAGATTTCTGGTAAAAACTCTGAGAGTAAATAAAATTGCCATGAAAAGCTTCTCAAAAAACTGTCGTTCGGAGTCGACTTTAAATTGTAGGTCCCGCCACTCATGTATAAAATTAACGCACACAACATAAGTGGTGTGAGAAGCTAGGTCGTAATCCTGACTGAAGGGTTGTAATGACCAATTACGTACGTACGTACATAAGAAAACATAGTCTTTTTTGTTAGAAAACCTATGGAATACCAAAGAAATATTTACGATATGGTCAATGGGAAAATTAATAATAAAAAAAAAAATTTTTAAAGTTGCCTATTAAATTTTTTAATTTTATTTTTTAATAGAATGAAAACTTTTTTTTCTTTCTAATAACATGAACCTTGAAAGGTTCACACGTGTTGAACTGTTCTTCTTCATTGTCGTCGTCGTCATTCTTCTAATAACGTAAAATATTATTACAATACTACAATGTGAACATTTATTTATTCATTCTGTTCTATTATATTTTGGTTGGTTTTGAGTACATACATGTCTGTATGTATGTATGTATTTTGATTCCATAATCTACTTCGGTTTTGTGTTCTTTTTTTTAAATTTTTTTGCCATGGCCAAGCATGTGCTAAACATTGTTTTTTTTTTGTTTTTTTTGTTGCTATTTTTTTGCTATTTTATTAATAAAACAAATATGTATGGTTGGTGGTGGGGTTTTTTTTTCTCTGCTGATATCAGCAATAAGAATTTTTTATTTTATTTTTTTTTTTTTTTTTGTGGTTTAATTTTGTTAAACTTTCATATCTTCTGCTCTCCATACCATTTGTATGAGAACATATTGCGAATTTATTTGAATAACTTTTGCAAAAAAAAAAAAAAATATATGAATAAAAATGTCGAGGTTTTAAGCTCCATTACAATGATTCATAATCATAATTAGTTCGTTTATATATACATACATATACATATTATTATAATTGTTGTTGTTGTTGCTATTGCTATTGCTATATAATGAAATTGCAATGGAATTGAATTTAAAAGTCAAGTACTTGAGCTAGCCACGCTCGCTAGGCGTTATCAGTCGAAGATAAATTTATTAGTACAAAAAAAAAAAAAAAAATTTAAACATTAAACCCTTGATAACAAATGCTAAAAAACAGCAAAAAAAAAATAAAAAAAAATAAAAATATAAAGAGTAAAGAGTAAAACGTCTATGCAGATTAATTTATAAATAAAATATTGAATATTATTTCGTTTACGTAGTTTTTAACATTGAAACATTGGCATGAACATGATATGGTCACGTAAATCACATCGAAAAACATGATATTTTGAAATGAAATATTGTATGTTTTAAAAAAGATTTTCCCATAGTAATACCATACAATAATATTGTTTAATTATTAACATCTTTTAAAACAAATAAAAAGATTTTTAAAGACGAAAATGAATATAAAAAAATCGTAATTTTTTTTTTGTAATAACTGCCAACACATTTTTCCAAAGTTGTTCATGTTGTTTAACACTATTTCTGCCGCGATTTTGGGTATACCTATTTCGACCAAAAGGTGTCTTTTGGCACCTTTGCGTTTGGATGCAAAAAATTATGGAAATAATTATTAAAACATATCCTATTCCTATTCCTATTGTTCCCAAAAAACAATCGAATATAAAAATTATAATGGGGAATTCAGTGTACCGAAAATTTCTGGCATTTTCGAAGTATGTCCAATTGCACAGAATTTCCATGGCTTGGTATAATAATACGCAGAGGAAAAAACCAAAAACAAATTATAGTTCAGTCCAAATGTATGTCATGTGTAGTTTCTTTATATTTTTTATTTCTTGCTGTAAGAAAAATCGTAAAGGTGTCAAAAGACACCTCATGGTAGAAATAGGTATATTATGTACGCTTTTACTGATCCAGGATGTGCTGGAGGAAAATGATAACGCTAAATAAATTTAACAATTATTATACGAATTGTCAAAACATTAACTGAGAAAAAAATTATTAAACTTTGAAATAAATTTCAAGATAAAATTTTAAAAGGTGTCTTTTGACACCTTTGGTAGAAATAGTGTTAATAGTTTAAATAACGCTTGAATTTTGGTTTTTCTTAAATGTTTTAAAATCTTAAAATATTCTTTCGAATTATTTTACATTTTATGTGTGTGAACCATATAAAGTGGTGTGGTATTGTGAAAGTTGGCTTTGAAAATATCAATTTTTTGATTGAAACATATAAGAAATGACATATACACATACATACCTCTATCGAACCGTGGTAGTGGGATAGTTGGAATAATTTTAAGAATCGAGATTTGCTCCAAAATGGCCACTGGATCTTATAGAGAATTTTCACATATTTTTGGCCAAAAATCGATTTTTTCAAAATTGAAAATCTCTCTCAAAAAACTCTCAAAATTAGTTCAGCTATCCCACTACCACGGTTCGAAAGAGGACCCTCTGGACTACCATTTGCATATAGTCCTATATGGTATACTATTTCTTATATGTTCCAAAACGGCCACTGATCTTCTAGAGAATTTTCAAGCAAAAAAAAAATTGATATTTTCAAAAGAAATTTTCTCAATACCATATCACTTTATATGTGACTATGTTGCTGATTATATTAAGAGGCCTTGGAACCTTCCTTTGCCCTTAGTATGGTACTCATAGACCTAGAGTATTTCCCAAAATTATCTCCTAAATAAGTGGAGCTTGTTCAGATGGATACTGTTAAATAGCTAACAGTGCTCTGTTAAGAGCAAATTTTGTTCTGTTGAGAGGAAATTTTGCTCTGTTAACGCCAAACATGGCGCTGTTAAAATTTATGGTTTGCTTCTTGGATTTTCAAATTCGTATTTATCTTCACACACATTTACATTTTTTTTATAACGAATATTATTATTTTTTTTTTTTTGTTTTTTTTTTTTGGGAGAGAGTATAGTTTATCAAAACTTTTAATCAAATTTAAAACTTTTACAATTTTAACATGATAAATATAATTAATATAATTTCGTATTTGATTACATGTTTAAATATCTGTTTCTTTGTTACTAACAACAAAAAAAAAAAATGTATTTGTTTAGAATATTTAATTTAAATTATTGTATGTAATTATTTTTTTTTAATCTGATCTGAAATTTTATAAAATTTAATTTATTTAAATTTCAAAATTTAAGCAATTAAATTAATTTTGAATTTTAATTAGAATAACCATAATGACCAGATTTTCTATTATATTCTAGGTTTTTTTTTTTCTCAATACTTTTAAAAGTTTTATTAATCGTTACTTTTAAGAGGGTGTTAACAAAATTAGTTTCACAAAAACGCCTATAAATGTTAATATATACATATGTGTGTATGTACAGTATTCCCTCGATTTACGTCGTAGAATGTTCCGGAAAAAGGCGACGTAAATCGAATTTCAAATAACTCACACTATCAGATGCATTTATTTATGTACATTTTCCAAAAAAAAAATAATTCAATTTTTATTCTGTATAACTAAGTACATAGTACATAAATATAGATGGATTTTTGATTTGTTATAAAAATTTATTTCATATGTTGTTCACAAAAAGTTTAATAAAAAATAAAAAATTATCCATTAGCACTTAAATATTTATTTTTTTTTAAAACTCTATTTATATTTTATTTAAATAGTTGCACACAAATATTGAATTTTTTTTAAAGAGGGAATTCCCCTGATTTTGTTTATAAACAACAGAGGCGACGAAAATCGAATGACGACGCAAATCGAAGTTGAAGGGAACAAAATTTTTGACGACGTTAATCGAAACAACGTAAATCGAGGGAATACTGTATGTATGTGGACTATATGTTGTGATGTGATGTGATGATGTTTATAATAAAATAATACAATTGACCCATTTCCATTTAAAGCTTTATTTTTAATAATAAAAGAAAAAAGCCCAAAAGTGTTCCCATTAACAAAAAAAAAAAAACAGAAGAAGGAAAAAAAAATTTATTTATACAAACACATGCTTTTTAACACAGCAGCAGGAAAAAAGAAGAATTATTTTCTCCTTCTCTCTCTCCGCCATCCATCCATCCATCTCTGCCTCTGAAAACATACATATTTTGTGAGCTGAACGAGTGTTACGGTTTCATTTCATATGGCAACAGATGAATGGTTTGAGTTGCCTGAATGAGCCAATGATTTGGTTTTTTTTTTTTTTTTGTATAGAGGAGAACGACCTACTTTTTACATACATATTTATATGTATTTACTATATATGTATGTATGTATGTATATACAAATATATTTATTTGTATTCTTTTTTTTTATACAATTAGGAAAGCATTGAATGACCTAAAAAGCGATGACATAAATTACCCTACACTCGAAATAGAATGAAACAAAACAAAAAAAAAATCTATAAAACACTAAAAGTGAGCGAGAAGGAGAGCGTCGTAATACAATCAATGCAAATACATATGTATGTACACACACGGAAGTATTTTTCAATAATAATGAATAGAATACTGAATACCGAATACCTATCACATCATATCATTCCAATGCATACCCCAAAGTGTACATACATATATGTATGAAATAATGTGTTGTTGTTGTTGTTGTTGTAGTTTGATGAATTTAAACTTGAACACTTTAAACGCTTATAAATAGTAATTTTAGATCAAAATGTTAATTAATTTCAAGTACTTAAGCTGTATACATATACATATACATACACGCGATATTTGTATACGATATGAGAAGGAAAATTAGCCCTCAAATGAAAAACACAATAAAAACAAACAAACAAAAAAGCAAAGCAAAATAATTTTTTATTTAAATGATGAAATGAAATAATAATCATCATTATTATCAACGCCATTACCATCATCATTATCACAATAATCGTGGTCGTTGTCGTTGTTGTCGTCGTCAGCACCATCGCCATCATTTACTTTTTAAGCTCAAAACGAAATTGAGGTCATTTATCAAGGAACTCTAGTCATAGTCAGTTTTTTTCTCTCTCTCTGCCTCCACTCTTACAAATCAATTTTGTTGTACGAGTGCTGTTGTATGTACAAGTAATGAGAGTATGTGTACATAAACTGTATTTTGTGGTGTTTTTGTTGTTGTTGTTGTATTTATTGTTTTTTTTTAATAGCATACGCATATTTTGTTTTTTTTTTTTCGTTCAACAATATTATTGTAAATGACTTACTCTTGAGGAGCATAATTTTTACACGAATATGTTGCTGTGACGAGTCCCTATACAACATAAACGACGAGAAATATGTTTTAAGCCAACCAACCCAACACGACATACGACAGACGACCGTAAACAAAATATCTACGACATGCCTGCCAACCAACAACAGCCCAAAAAAACCAAAAAAAAAAAAAAAAAAAAATTAAATGAAGAGAGAGAGAAAAAAAAGCACGCACGTACTATTTTATAAGCTGCTGTTTAATGTAAACGTACTCGTAATACCAACCAAGCAACCAACAAACCAATCTTCATATGAACGATAAATTCCAAAAAAAAAAAATCGAAAATATTGTTCATTACGACAGAAATTGTGAACTGAAATAAATAAAAAAAAAAAGTAGACCATGACCTACAAAAATCCAATAACATCCAAAAAATATTGTGTTTTTTTTTTACAATTTTATTGTAAAAAAGGCACATACAGCACGCACAGTAGAGAAACACTCTTTTTGTTTTTATTATTATTTTTTGTAAAACATTTACAACAAAAACACACACACACACACAAAATATGTATTTCATATTACACAAAACAAAACAATACAATACAATCAATTGATTTTAATCAATTTTTATTATTATTAAAAAGAAACTCCTTTTAACACTAAACAATATACCACAAAAGACATTTAAGTTTTAAAAATAAAAATAAAACTCTCAAATTTAAAGATTTCTCTCTCTCCCTCTCTCTCTCTCTCTCTCTAAACATAAAATAATAAGTACCTAATCGTGGTCATAGTAGCTTCAATTTAATTTCAATTTTTTTTTTTTAATCTTTAAATTTATCAGAATTATTTCAATCATTAAAATGAGTTTAACATTAAAAAGCTTTTGATTTTTAATTTAAAATGTTAAATTATAAAAAACGAATTTCGAGTTTTAATGGACTTCAAAATCTTATATGATCGGGTTAAAAACAAAAAAAAAAAAAAATATTTGGCTTATAATTTTGACCAAAAATGGCACACCTTTTTCTAATATTTAAAATGAACTCTATACACATACAAAATTAATGTGTGTGATGATAAATTCGTATTTAAAAACCAAAGATGCAAACCCACACTTTTTTAACAAGGTAAACTTTGCTTTTAACAGAGCACTGTTAACAGTTTAACAGTGGCAATAGTGGATTATTCTGCTACTTTGCAATTATTGCAGACTATTCACATAAAATTTAATTCTCATTCTCATGATCATTATTATTTGTAAACAAAAGTGTTGAAATGTAAAGGATGTTTGGTGGGTATGGAGAACGGATTTATTTCAGCTATCCCACTACCACGGTCGGAAAGAGGACCCTCTGGACTACCATTTGCATATAGTCTGTGTATGGTATACTATTTCTCATATGTTCCCACATGGCCACTGATCTTTTAGAGAATTTTCAATCAAAAAAAAAATTGATAATTTCAAAGTCAATTTTCTTAATACCATATCACTTTATATTTGACTATGTTTGCTGATAATAATAAGGGGCCTTAGAACCTTCCTTTGAGTATGATATGGTACTCATAGACCTACGATTTGTCCCAAAATTAGCTCCTAAACAAATGGGTTCGTTCAGATGGATACTGTTAAACAGCTAACAGTGCTCTGTTAAGTGTAAATTTTGTTCTGTTAAGAGCAAATTTTGCTCTGTTAACGCTAAATGTGGCGCTGCTAAAATTTATGGATTGCGTCTTGGATTTTCAAATTATAATTTATCTTCACACACATCATAAATTATACTATGCGACAAAATGAAAAAAATTAAATACACCCGGCTAATGACATAGTGTAGGTTGTGAGTTTTGTTGAGTAGATCTCAAAATTTTTTTTTTTATATTTCTCGAACCCTCCAAACTTTTTTTATTTGTCAAAAACTGTTTTTTTAAGACTTTACGCACAAATTTCTGAATTACTCAAACATTTCTGACCCGATTTCCAAAATTTAAATCTTGTTGGAAAGGAGAGAGATGGACCTTTAGAACGGTATACATATATCTATTATTTGACTTAATATACAATGAGTTTTGATGAGGTAAACTTGGAAAATTCGAATTTTTTTCATATTTTTCCAAAGTTTGTCCGTTCATAGTAGCAAACTTTACTTAAAAAATATGAAATAAGTGATGACATTCTGAAAGTGCATTATCTTGTAAAGAGATTGGCACTTTGTTTGATCAAATCGGACAAAAATTACCGGAGTTATTATTTAAAGAGTCTAACAGTCGAGTTATATTTTTATATATGTGATCTTATCAAATGAACTTTCAGGATAGCTAAACTTGAAAAAACAAGAAAAAAATTATATTTTCCAAGTTTACCCCATCAAAACTCATAACATATAAGTTTGGATAAAACGTTTATGTATACCGTTTTAAAGGGTAATCTCTTCCCTTTCTAAAAAAAACTTTGGATTTTTAAAATAGGTTCAAACATATTTGGGTAGTCAATAATTTTGTGTAAAAAGATCAAAAAACCGTTTTTGTCAAATAAAACAAGTTTGGAGGGTTCGAGAAAAATAAAAAAGGTATTTTTGAATTCTACTCAATCTAGTGAATAACTTAGACTATGTAGTTGCTCGGGTTTATTTTCACTGACGCACCGTGTTATTGGTCTGTACTCCGCTTTAGTTAGTTTTAAGGTTTGCCTTCTCTGACGACCCATGTGCTATTTGCTAATTTTATCTTTGAGTGGTAATACTATTTGACAGTTAGGATGCCATTCGAGCAATCGCTTCGTATGTGATTAACTTGAGAATAGTATACGTCTGTCTGCACAAGGTGAATTAGCTAGGCAGGAAAAATAACGTCGTCACCCTTTACTAGATCACAGATCATGTGGAATTCATAACAATAAGCAAACAGATGAGCATGCACGCCACTGATTGACACAGAACCTTTATGAAAATCGAGAGAGAAGACAAAGCTAATTGCAATGAAAAAGAGTTTTGAGTCATACATTCATCAGACCATTCATAAGAGTAGTCCGAGCCAGGCACTGTATGCACGAAGAACAATTATTCAGAATAGGAAATGCCAGAAGCTCAATAAGTGGACTTTGGGAATGAAAATACGAATTACCACAACACATAATTGGTCTAAGAAGGAAGCACATGAACTGCAATATCCAGTACTAATCAGAAAGTTATTCTTACTAACATTGAACAGCCAGCATTCTGAAATTTGTCAAAACAACAAGATTGCTGATGGATGACATTACAAGGACATACATAGTACAACCTATACAAATTGAGAGTTGTAGATTTCAGTACTGTAGCATCTCTATACTTCGATAATACATACACATAATTGGTCATTACAACCCTTTAGTCAGGATTACGACCTACCTTCTCACACCACTGATGTTGTGTATGTTAATTTTTATACTTGAGTGGTGGGACCTACAGTTTTGAGAAACTTTTTCATGGCAATTTTATTTACACTCAAAGTTTTTGCCAGAATTCTGCTGAGAGGAAAGCCGCCGAAGAAATGTTTTTTTTTCATATTTCGTTCCAGACCTGGGATTTGAATCGAGGCCTCACGTCTAATAAGCCTACACACTACCTACTAGACCACGACGACCTCGATAATAATAACTTTAAATCCGAACGACAGCATTAAGAATTTTTTTTCGTAGTAATTACCCTCAAAGTTAAAGTTTGAACTTTCAAGGTGACCTTTCATTATACTAAGGTGACCAACAACAGTTTCTGACTTGATTACAGCAGTCAATCTTTTTGATATAATTTATGACGACGTCTTCGCAGTGTCAAGTCTTCGCGTTGACACTGTCTTCATCGTAGCCATACAGAAAAGTTGACTGAAACAGGAAACATTTCTTTCTCACTAAATTAATGACACTTCAGATGACAGCCATGCCGAATCGGCCGGTATCTTGTTATGTTTACCGTTTTGCTTTTAATTTTGTTTTCTTGTTCTTGAGTTGCTAAAAAGTTCTCTTCTTTTTTTAATGCTTCTCTTCAAATGCGTTGATTTTGAGTATGTATTTAATTGTAGTTGTATTAGTGGTTGGGTCAAGTGTTGTGTAGCTTAATTGCTGTTTTAATTTTTGTGTTGAAGGGCATTACCGTTATAAAAAGTTTGTGTGTGTTTTTGTTTTTAATTTGAAGTCGTAAACGGTTTCCATTCGTCCATCGTGTGTTATAAAACACCCACACACTCTCTTTTTTTTTATCGGTTACGATATTAGTTGACTTTCTTTACTTAAGGAGAAAGGTGGTAATTTATCATGTTTAACCTTTTCTTTTTTTTTTCTGTTTCTACTTTCTTGTCATACTTTTTTATTTTATTTCAAATGATTTTGAAATGTTTAAAATACTTTTCAAAATGTTTTGTTTTTTCTTTTTCTTTTTTTATTGTTTCTCTTAATATTTACGTAATCTCTCGTAATTATAACAAAAATGTTATAATTTCTCTGGCGGTTTAGCATACGCTAAAGAGGGGGAAAAAAAACTTTCATTTGTTTTTGAATATTTGTTTGGATTTTTATTTTATTTTATTTAATTTTTTTTTTAATTTTTAAGTGAGAAAAATTGTACGGAAGACTTAAATAAATGGGTTCGATTACGACACCAATTGTTTTTTTGAAATTATTATGTACTATGTGGATTTCATTTTTAGTTTGTTTTTAACGCCGTTTTTTTTATTATTTTTTGTTTAAGAGTTTAGTTTTCATGCAAGATTATGTAAATTTGTATTTGAAAAGAAAAACAAAAAAGTTATTTCAAAGGTATTGTAATGAATGATGTTTGTATTGTAATAATGGAGTTGTTGGCTTTTTTTTTTGCGTTTGGCCGCTTTAAAAAGGGAAATTGAGGACAATGTAAAATGATTGTATTACATGACATGTCATTTCCGTAAAAACAAAAATAAAAAAAAAAAATTAAAAAAATATGGTAAACGTTACATAATGTTTAAAACTTTCAAATTTATAATTTAAAAAAAAAAATTTTTTTCTAACCAAAATTCAATGATCTTTGGGAAAAATCAATAGGAAAAATGTGAATGAAAATTAATTTTTTTTTTTTTTGGTTAAAAAAGGTGAAACTGAATGCAACAGCAGGCAGGCAGGCATGTATACCAAAAAAAAAAAAAATTTTCTCCGCATTTCACTGGCATTATGAGATGATGGGGATGTACCGGGTTATCCATTTCGTGGTTTCAAAAGTAAACGTAAATAAAACACATAAAAAAAATATTTTTTTTCATGATATTTCTTTTTTTATTGTAAAGTTTGAACGTTGACATTATGTGTGAAAGACTACATCATTTAAATGACCTCCACGCAAAGTGTTGCAAACATTGATTCTTTTGAGATAATTTTCGACCACTTTCTGACACATATTGGGCGGTATCTCAGCCATAATTTGGCGAATATTGGTTTTTAAGTGCTCAAGAGTTGAAGGTTTATCTGCATAAACACGGTCTTTCGCGTAGCCCCACAAAAAAAAAAAAAAGTCAAATCGCATGATCTTGGTGGCCAGTTGATATCGCCACGACGAGAAATTACGCGGCCAGGAAATGTCTCTTGCAATAAAGCCATATTCGCTCGAATTGTGTGGCATGTGGCACCGTCTTGTTGAAACCACATATTCTCCAAGTCGTATTCTTCAATAGCAGGCAAAAAAAAGTCGGTTATCATATGACCATAACGCTTCGAATTGACGGTGACAGTCGTTCCATCGTCGTTTTCGAAGAAGTAAGGTCCAATCACACCTTCGGACCAAAGAGCGCACCAAACAGTGACTTTTTCTGGATGTAATCGCCTCTCTTCAATTACTTGAGGATTCTCAGAACCCCAAATACGACAATTTTGTTTATTAACATACCCACCGAGTGTGAAATGTGCTTCATCGCTAAAGAAAATTTTGTTCGAAAAATTGCCGTCCACCGCCTGTTGTTCAAGCACCCATTCCACGTATCTACGACGTTGTGAATGGTCAGCTGGCTACAGTTGTTGCGTGAGCTGGACTTTATATGGATGTATTTGTAGATCTAAATGCAAAATACATCATAATGTGCCGTAACACAGTCCTAATTCCTGAGAACGACGAGGAATCGACACATTCGGGTCTTCGGCAACACCTACTCTTACAGGGTGGGCCAAAAGTCACGAAGGGGTTTAATCGTTTAATCGTTCTTGGGAATCTCGTGGCTTTAGTTCTTGCACTAACTGCAGCTTGTATGGGAAAAGATGTAAATTTCCCTTTAATATTCTGCGTAAAGACCGCCGAGACATTTGCAGCTCAGCAGAGCGCCTTCGAGTTGATGTTTCAGGATTCTCCTCAACACTCTCCAGAACGCGTTGAATATTTGCTTCATTAATTACAGAATGTGGTCTTCCGCTTCGTGGAAGATCCCTTAGTGAGCCTTGTTCCTGAAAACGTGTCACTAATTGATTCGGATGGTGAATTCCGCACATTAAAATGACGACGATAGGCTCGTTGAGTTTGAATTATTGATCGATGATGTTCAAAATAAAGTTCTATGATTTTGGTTCGCTGGATAACGTTGTAATCTTCCAAAATTAATCTCCCAGATTTATTTTACAAGTCCTAAAAAGAAAAATAAAAAAAAAAATTAAACTAGAAAAGTTATTAATTTTTCAAATCCCTTCGCGACTTTTGCCCCACCCTGTACAATAGCGATATTTTCAGCGGAACGAGCGAAACGATGATGCACAGGCCTTTCAATATTTGTAACCACTCCAGTCTCTTAAAATTTCTTCACAATTTTGCCAATTGCTTGCGCAGTTGGACGATTATGTAAACCAAAATCTCCTCTTAAAGCACGATACGTGACTGTGGCAGAATCACCATTTTTGTAGTAGGTTTTGATAATTTTTAGGCGTTGTGTGATAGTTAAGCGAACCATTTTCGTCAATGTCAGACTTTCAACTGAAAAGAAAAAAATTGATTTCACAACTTAGTTTGACAGAGATGTCGAACGAATTACAGTCCCATACTTTTGAAACCACGAAATGGATAGCCCTTTACATAGATGATCATGATGATGATCATGATCATGAACAATTTCATTAAAGAAAAACTCCATGATTATCAATGAAAACTGGCAACTGCAAATGCAATAATGATGACGCTGAACTTGTTAAAGATGAATTAGTTAATGAAGATGAAAAAAATAAAACAAAACTACAAATAAAAATCGTCATAAATAAAGCAAATTTTTTTGTTTTCGGGGTGATGGCCATGTTAATAATGCACTTTTACTCTACAAAAATTGCTTACATTGGCAATAAAAATTGAATAAAAACAACAAAAACAAAAAAAAAAAAAGAAAACACAAATACGATCACTTTTTTGTTGCTATTATATTTAATTTGATTTGGGAAAGTTTTTTTTTATTTTTTTCTTTTTATTTTTTCAAAAAGAAAGTTTGTTTTAAATAATTCCTACCATTCATTTCACTTCACTTGAAGAAGAAAGGCTTTTGTCTTTATTTTAATAATGATGGATGTTTTTTTTTTTTTTTTTTTTTTTGAAAAACATTTTCTAACCAGGTGGGTGTTGAAGTTCATTTAAAAAAAAAAACCTCAACCTCATGATTTATTATAAACGTCTTAAGCCATTTTCAAGAGGTTAAAGGTGTTAAACAAAAATATAAAAAAAAAATACAAAAATAAAAATGAAAAATAAATTTCAACTTCAACTTCATTCACCAGTTTTAAGAAATCACTGGAGTCTACTTCCGCTTAAAATGTGGTTTTTGTTTTGCACTGGGATTCAACGAAATTTTTTTGTGAATGAAAAAGGGTGTGATTAACTAACCACAACTACAGCAAAAAAAAACACAAAATAATGACAAAAATAAGGTGAGTGACTACTGACAGTGAAAGGAAATCCTAAAGGAAACCACAAAACAGGGATATAATTACAGAATTGCTGGTGATTTGCGTACTTTAAAAAAAAAAATTCATATTCCCATAAACCAACCGAAAAAAGTAAAGAATTTCTTAAGTTTAAAAGAAAATTTATTTTTTTTTTTTTTTTTTGTTTATAAGAAGTAAAAGCAGTGATCTTACGATATACATATACAGCTATGGACATAAAATTAGCACAAAATCCATTTATAGTTTGATTATGATTCTTGTTCCTACAAGGATAAAGACCTCTCATTCTGAAAAAAAAAAAAAAATACTTTGAAGTGATGAAACAAAGATAAATCGTTTGGAACCGGATGGTAGAGTCTTTGTTCATCGGCCAAAATGTCAGGCATTTAATCCACGTTACACTCAGAAGACCATAAAGCATGGTGGAGGAAGCATCATGGTGTGGCGATCATTTTCATGGCACGGTGTGGATCCAATCGTCAAAATTAATGGAAAAATTGACCTTTACAAGTATTTGGACATTATGAAGAACAAAATGGAATCATATGCTTTTGAAAACATGCCAGTTTCATTCATATTTATGCAAGATAATGATCCCAAACACACGTCTAAGCTGGTAAAGGATTGGTTTTACAAAGAGCACATTCGCGTTTTAGACTGGCCGGTGCAAAGTCCTGACTTAAACCCCTATTGAAAACCTCTGGCACGATGTGAAATCTGTAATTGCTCAACAAAAGTACAAAAATTTGGACGATTTGTGGCCTGGAATACGGAACGCTTGGTACTCTCTTCCCAAAGAACGTTGCCAGAATTTGATTGAAAGCATGTCCCGTAGTTGCCACACGGTGCTTAAAAATAAAGGCTATTCTACTAAATATTGATCAACTAAACTGAAAATATTAATATTTTTACTATTTATTAAAATATATTATTTTTATTTTAAAAATTTTAATTTTGTGCTATTTTACTGTCCAGCTAAAATCTAGCATTTGATATGTTGCAGGCCTTAATGAGCATACGATCGGCAATTTAATCAAAATTTTTATTTTTGCTTTAAAGAAGAATATGCCTTTTGTGTTAAAATTTTTTTGTAAATAGACCTAAAATACTATAAAAAATTAGATTGTTTTTATGACAAATTTTTATGCTAATTGAATGTCCATGGCTGTAAATAAAATTCTACAATAATTTATTGTTTTTTTTTTTTTTTTCTTTCTATGTTGATTCCATAGCACTGAATTTCATTTCCCTAAATGTTGTTCTTTTTCAATTAACATGTAATGCTTGTTCTCTTTTCTTTTTCATTTCAAACTAGATAGGTACTCTTTAACTAAGAAAACAAAGATCTCTCTCTCTCTCTCTCTCTCTCTCTCCTTCTCTCTTTCAATGTCTGATTTTAAAATACTTTGTCATTTACTTCTTAAATGAGAACATTTTTGTAGCATAACACAACAGCACGGTTTTTATTTACGTTTGCATTTTTCTATTCTTTATATGGTTTCTTGTTTAGCATTGTTAGTTACTGTTATTGTTATTGTTTTCGTTTTAGTTGTTGTTGCATAGATTTCACATGCGCTTTTTATTTTTTGTTTGTTTGTTATTATTGTTGGTTTTTAGGCTTTCTCGTTACTTTCTAAACAAAACGAGCAGCAGCAGCAACAGAAATAGCAAGCAAGCAAGCAATATAAACGAACACAAAACTTTTTAAACCTCATTCCCTCAAAACAAATAATAACAACAATAACATTATAATATAAAAAAAATATAACAACAACAACAAAAAAAGAAAAAGAAAAAGCTCAATTGAGGTGAAAAGAGAGAAAATAAACAAACGCCAGCCATCACACTATGTATGAAAGCAAAGGCAATACCAACAAAAACCACATTAAATGTGTAGTAAACTCACATTTATTTCTTTTTTTTTTTCACTTCACTTTGTTTTGTTTGTGTTGTTGTTATTATTATTGTAATTTGTTGTAGCTGTTGCTGTTTAGCCAAACGACACTTTTTAAGATTAACACAGATCGATAATGTTGTTATTATTAAAGTGAAATGTTTTTTTTGTGAGAGTAGAGTGTTTTAGCGGTAGTGGTGAGTGCTGAGGAATGAGTCTGAGTAGCCGCAGTAGTAGTAGTAGTAGTAGTAAATGTGTGTTATGTTGTGTGTATTTTGATATTGAAAAGAAATTTCACATTTTATTGTTATTATCGTTGTTGTTGTTGTTGTATTTTTTTGGGGTTAATAATTAAGAAGAAAAGTGATTAAATTAAACTGATAAAAGAGGTTGATCGCATAGCAAAAGAAAAGAAAAAGAAAAAAAAAACAACAACAACAAATATTCAAATAAACGATGTCAATATTTTTTTAAACATTTTTTTTTTCTTTTGTTTTTTCGTAATCTCCTTTGGCAGTTGATTGATCATTTACATTTTTTTCTTTTTTTTTTTAATTAAATTAAACGATTGTTTAGAAATTAAAGAAAATGAAAACCAAACAAATGTGTTGCGAAACTGCTATCCACGATGTACGAGTACATACATATGTAAATGTTGAGCAACATGTTTCTCTATTTTAATGGCATACCGTTATTTTGATTGTAACTTTGAAAATTTTTGTTTTAAATTGAGCACAATTAAATAATAAACATGGCGGCAATAATGGTCCTACATTCCACTTAGTAGTAAAATAGAGAAATGTGTACACATGTATGTATGTAGTATGTATGAGCGAATATACAATGCTGGTAGAAATAATAGGGACAAATCATAATTTCAATTAAATTTTTTTAATATTTATTTACAAATGCATACACATAACGAGAAAAGAAAGAAAGTAAAGCATGCTATTCAAATTTAAAGATATTAAATCAAATGTTTTGCATAAGAAATTCGAAATTATAACAATCCTGTCTTGTTGATTTCTTCGTGAAAAGAAATCTTTGCACATAGTGCCTAAAAAATAATAGGGACAGAGGGTATTTTATCATTTTAAAAATTTCTTTTTCAAACATTAATATGTATTACCGTTAAACCCTTGTATTACTTCAATTCTTAGTCAAGCCCATCGCCTATTAATTGTATTTACAAGATTAAATGAAACTCCAATGACAATACATATACATATGTAAAACCAGGTTTCCTGAATTTTATTTAAGATTTATTGTTTATATGGAAGCTAAAACCAAAGTTATTTTAATATTCCAGCAAATTATTTAACATCGTTGTCCTTCATAAGCTTCCACCTCCATGGTGTGGTGTTGTATCCTCGGCAAACAGAAACATAAAAACCATGGTGAGTTCTAAATTGGAGACTAATACCGACACGGGAATTTATTTTGTGAAATCGACAGTCAGCCTATCTATTATTTTATTGGTAATAAAGGGTCCGCCAAATAACTTTTTTTCTTTTTGAAAATGCTTTTAAAAAAAAACTACTGAATATTTTCTCAAATTTCTTTTTTTTATTTGAAAGTACAATCCTACTGGTTAATAATGGAAAATAATTTCATTCAAATGGCTGGCTGCCTCGGCTGGCCATGCAGAGTAGCCTACACGATCGGTCCAATTTTTAAGCACATCGATTGTGTGCAGCTGTATTTCACCAATGGCTTCACGAATATTGTCCTTTAAAGCGTCAATTGTCTCTGGCTTGTCGGCGTAACACTTATCTTTGACACGGCACCCCACAAATAATAGTCCAACGGTGTCAAATTGCAGCTCCGAGGTGGCCAAACGACATCAGCTCTGCGGCTGATAATGCGATCTTCAAGAACAGGGCGCAAAACATCGAGTGTAGCTTCGGTTGGGTGGCACGTAGCGCCGTCCTGTTGAAACCAAATGTTGCCAATATCAACCTCTTCAATTTTTGTGAACAAAAATTCGTTCAACATGGCCCGCTAACGATCACCATTGACTGTAACGGCCACTCCTTGCTTATTTTCGAAGAAAAATGGCCCAATTATGCCTGTGGACCAAAATTCGCACCAAACACTGACTCTTTTTGGGTGCGTCGGCTTTTCAATGTATGCGTGCGGGTTTTCTATGCCCCAAATGCGACAATTTTGCTTGTTTACCTCATACCCGCCAAGATCAAAATGAGCTTCATCTGAAAAGATGTTTTTTTTTTGCCAAAATCGGCATCTTCTGTAAGTCGATCGCAGGACCACTTAGCGAAGCGAAAACGCAGAACCATATTCGTTCAGCGGAAGGATAAAACTAATTATCTGTCAAATCAGACATGAGCTAAGTGTTACCATTCACGAAATTAGCACTAGTTGAAAAAAAAAAAAAAACGTTAGATGGCGAACCCGATAGATGGCATCTCTCAGTCCTACGCATAGTTTGATGGAGGTTTAAATTCTATTCAAATCAACTTTACATACATACATAATCGGCCATTACAACCCTTCAGTCAGGATTACGACCTAGCTTCTCACACCACTCATGTTGTGTGTGTGTTAATTTTATACATGAGTGGCGGGACCTACAGTTTAAAGTCGACTCTGAACGACAGATTTTTGAGAAACTTTTCATGGCAATTCTTATTTACTCTCAGATGGCGGACCCGATAGATGGTAATAGCTTTTTTAAGCTTCGGTAGTTCACATCAATTTTCTTCAGCACCGCCCAGATGGGAGGGAGTAGTGTATGATAATTGACTGTGACATATTATATTTATCCATTTAGCACTCTAATTCCAAAGCCGTTTATGTCCTTGATATATGTAAATGGGGAAAGCGACATTGAGCTCAAAGGGAAAGGTCCAGATTAATCATAATTTGGTCATAACTGATTTCTGCAGAGTGTACGGTAATGCAAAAGAGCCTGAAATTGCCGAACATATTGGACAGATCTGCGCTGGTATTTAGAGGAGAAGACCAAGGATTCTTTAGTAGCATCAGGGAGTGTGCACATATCAGGATTTCTAATCTGGAGATATTCATTACGTACTATATTGGTTGCCTGGCGAAATAACATTCTATATTACCCCTGTTTTTTCCTCTTCTGCTTTCTTCATCTTTCTCTCTTTTCTCTTTGTCAGCTAACAATAATAATAAATTTGTATTTAGTACTTAAGTACTTAAAATCACAGTGCATCAACTTATGTGGGAATTTGTTGGCATTTTTTCTCTTCCATTCTTTAAATTGCCTGCCTCCTGTTATAAGAATCCTTTCTGTTCCTTTTCCTAGCATTTCCATTGCATTTTTTTTTTTTTTTTTTTTTTTTTTTGTTTTCGTGTAATCATGCACGGTTCTCATTTGATTCCTCTTGCAATTCTTTTTCTTAAACATTGATTCCTTTCGGTATGATTACATGGTGACACGGCATTCGTATCGTATTTAATTTTTCCTTTTGAAACATCTTTTAATACGTTGGATGAATGCATGATGTCTGGCTGGTGGTGGTAGCATTCCTTTTTTTTCTTTTCTTTCTCAACAGTTAACTTTCTCATTTTATATACAACAGCAATAGCAACAGTAATAGCAGCAATAACAACAAGAAATTATAATAACAATAAATTTCTCTACAAATGTTTCAATATTTTCCCCCAAAAATAAAATAAAAAATTAAAATAAACAAAGAAGACAAAAAAATAAAAACAATTTTCATACAACTTTTACTTGCTGCTTGTTTAAACACACACACACACACACACACACCCAGTCAGCCTAGCGATGAAAGCTTTAACAATGAAAAGTACGGCTATTTTCTTTTTTTTTATACTTTTAAAGACAGAGAGAGAGAGAGAGTGAGTGAGTGTGTAAGTGAATGCTAGAGTGATGTGTGGGTGTAAGAAAATTTTAAGCGGAAGTAAAGAAACAAAAAAACAACAACAACAATAACAACAACATGATTTTCACATGTCAAATCATGATCATTCATCCTGGCTGCACAAACAGCACAAGTAATAAAAACAACTGTATTAAGACAGCAAGAAAGAAAGAAAGAAAAAAAAAACAAAACAAATAAAAACGGTTGTTTGGTTGGCTTCGCCTGCTGCTACTGCTTTTGCTAACACTGTTGCTGTCGCTGCTTATGACTAAACAGAGTGAAAAATTTCTCTTGTAAACGCGCAGCCACTTTTACCCTGTGTTGTGTGTGTGTGGTGTAGTTTGTATGTTGAAGATTTCATTTCAACATTTTGGTTGATATTGAAATCGGTTTGTTTTTTTTTGTTTGTAAATATAGATATGTACATATTTAAATAATAATAAAACAACAACAATAATATACAATATGTTTATGTCATTTATTTAATAGAGTATTCAGTTGATTTTTTTTCTTTTGTTGTTTTTGTTAAGTGGTGTGTGTGTGTGTACATTTGCAAAAACAAAAAGAAAATTTATTACAATTTCATTTCTTTAATGTTGTTTTTTGTATTGTAATATTTTTTAATGTATAGTTGCTGCTGCTGCTGCTGCTAAGTGAAAATCGTTTGATTTTTTTTTTACTTTCTTGTTTTAACATATCGCAGCAATTTTCTTTAAGTTTTTCGTTAAAGGCTTTCATTTTTTTTTTTTTTTTTGCTTGTATATGATGTTGGGAAAATATCAACAATACCAACAACAACAACAATAATATAACGATGAGTGAAAATTCCATTTTTGTTTTTTTTTTTTGTTTTTGAAGAAAAAATAAAATTTTTTTCATTTTCCTTTCCTTTTTTTTACTCCTGTTTAAATAAACGAAACTGAAATTTTCACCTTTTCATTGAAAATAAAAACTTTAATAAAAAACAAGAAATTAAACAAAAAAAAAAAAATAATATTCGCTTTGAAATCAATGAAAGTTTTTTACATACATTTGGTACGAAATGAAAAAAAAATGAATTCAATTCGTTTTATTTCTCTTTTCAAAAAAAAAAAAAAATAAAAAATAAATAAAAAAAAAGACTTTCGAATTAATTTATTATGTAACTCTCTAACCATAAAAGACTTGATATTTTGTTGTTGTTGTTTTTTTTTTTCAAATTGTTATTGTTATGGCTGGATGGTTTAGCTTATAACTGTGAGTAGTTGTGTGGTGTGGAGTATCCAGCTATGGCGCTTTGTGGTGTTGGTGTTAATCATTATTGGCAATAATGTTTGACTAGGTTTTTTTTCGATTATAATATTGTTGTACTGATGATGATGACGATGATGATGACGATGTTCATTAATAAATTATCATATGTTGTTTAGTTTATAATGATAAATCCATTTTTTTTTTTCTTTTTCATTTAAATTGTCATGATCATCAAAAATTACAATATTTTTCTTTTTATTATTTTTTTTTTTATTGTGGTGATAGTATTTCCAGATGAAAATATTTATAGTTTTCACTTTTATTTCATTTCATATGTATGTACATATGTAGTATGTCTAAAAATTTTGCGTAATAATTGAAATTAATTTATTTTTTTTGTTTTGTTTCTAGTTTTATATATGTACATATGTGTATTTTGTGAAAGTATATATATACAGGAAAAAAAGCACAGTGGGAAATTTTTATGCACATTAAATTGAAATAAATCATAAATCCAAACTACCTATAATTATCAATAGTAAAACGAATGAACGATGAAAAACTAAAAAAAAAAATGCTTGAAATTCATAGGGATTTAACGATTTCCTTTCAGTATCGACAATAGAAAAATACTTAAAACTTAAATGTTTAGAAAAGAAAGTTCATTCATATACCTACCTCTACTTAGTGTTTTATATAACACTAGCTGACCCGGCGAACTTCGTCCCGCCCAAAATGGATTTTTTTATTGCCCAAAACAGGTCACACTATATATTTGCTGTAATACGCTGCATAAAACAGTTACTATATATAAAAATAACTAATTTACTATAAGTGTGTGGATCTATCTATCTAGTTCAAAATTTAATCGAAGTCGGTACGTTATTTAGCTGAGGCATACAAAGAATAACAATAAGAGGTCCGAATCATGGGTAGCGCTGACGAAGTTGTAGTTGTTGTACTCGCTCCAAAACAAAAACTAACAGACATACATGTTATATACAGTAGTGGTCAAAACATATGGAACTGAATAAGCATTTGTTCTTTTCTTTGATTTATTTTCTTCAAATTACACATAGTTACTAAAATTTATTTTCTTTATTTTCTTCATACAGTCTTTTTTGTTAAACAAATAAAAAGAAATTAATTCCGTTAAATTAAAATAACAAAAAAACTAAAAATAATGGATGTATTCTAAATGCAGGTGTTCAAAACATTTGCAACTTTTGAAGTAATTAATAGGGATAATTTAGTGCTCAGTATTTGGTAGCGTAGCCATTATTTTTTATAACTTCTGAACACCTTCTAGCATTGAGGATATTAGCTTTTCAATATAATCCTCAGGAATTGTACTCCATTGCTTCTCCAACTCAGCGAAAAGTTCATCACCATTTCGGAATACTTTATTGCCGATATTTCGTTTTATGATCATCCACATGTTCTCAATCGGGTTGAGATCGGGAGATTGGGTCGACCACGACATTAAATTAACTTCATTTTCCTCCAACCATACTTTTACAACCCCTGCCGTGTGTTTTGGGTCGTTGTCGTGCTGGAAGGTCCATGTGAGGGGCATTTCCCATTCGGCATACGGAAGCATAACTGAGCTCAAAAGATCTCTATAGATTGTGGCCGTCATTGTGGTAGTAATGCGATGAATTGGGCCAATTCCGTTTTCTGAAAAACACCCCCACACCATAATATTTCCACCTCCGTGCTTCACTGTAGCGGTTGTGTATTTGGGATTGAACTTTTCGCCTCGTGGTCGTCGAACATTGGCTCTTCCATCTGATCCCCGTAGGTTGAATTTAGACTCATCTGACCACAATACATTCTTCCATTGCTGTTGAGTCCAATTCAAATGAGTACGAGCAAAGTCTAGCCGAGCTTTTCTGTTTTTTCTGACACGAACGGTTTTTTTGTACATCTGTATCTTCTAAGACCATACTCTCGGGCTCTTCTTTTAATGGTTGAAATACTGGCATCTATTAAAAGTTCAGTTTTAGCTTCTCTGGGGACTGCTTTGGGATATTTAGTAAAAAATTCTTTATTTTCCGATCTTCTCTTACAGTTGTAATACGGGGTCTTCCACCCTTATGAGTTGTGTGGATGTTACCACTTTTAACAATGCGGCAAATCGTAGATTTTGGAACAGAGTACTTCAACGAAATGAATCTCATATTAAAAAGAAATGCGAACACCGTTAGCATTTATTAGTATAAACTGCTTCGTTAAGAGCGAGAGAAATGAGAGTTGCAAATGTTTTGAACACCTGCATTTAGAATACATCCATTATTTTTAGTTTTTTTGTTATTTTAATTTAACGGAATTAATTTTTTTTATTTGTTTAACAAAAAAGACTGTATGAAGAAAATAAAAAAAATAAATTTTAGTAACTATGTGTAATTTGAAGAAAATAAATCAATGAAAAGAACAAATGCTTATTCAGTTCCATATGTTTTGACCACTACTGTATGTACATATGTATGTAGTTATAAACCATCGAATTAGCCGACTTATGGTATCTTTTAAAGGGGGAGGGGTGCCACGCCCATTTTTGGTGAGTTTGTCGATATCGACTCTACGAACTTACCCACCAAATTGCATTCGTCTACGATCACTATGCCCCAAAATATAAGGTTTGCCACGCCTACTTTTTGCTATATCGAATTTTTTTTAAGCCATATAAACCTGATAAGCTTCCGCCACACGCCTTCAGCAAAACATAAAATAGGCTTATTGCGCAAATAGAGTTTAAAAAAGAGTGATAAATAGATATTTATTTACTTTTTTTTTTTAATATATTTTTTTCACAAAAAGATGTTAGGTTTCAGTCGGTATCGGGCTAATTAACGCCACTGCACGCTGATTAACGACCCAACGCCTTCAACGAAACACAGCATAGTGCAGTAGTTCTTGAGTTACTGTGCAAAAACACAAAAAAAAACTAAATATTGCGCCATCTGTCGGACGAACTTCAAACTACACAGAAACACTCCTCACGCCCCATAGAACATGCATATTAAGTTTGGTCAAAATCGGTTCGTGCGTTCTGGAGTTATAGCGTCAGGAAGGAAAACCCGAATTATTTTTATATAGTAGATTTAAAAAAAATCCTTTGACCTGATACTTGGTAAGAAAGCACTGTAATCAAGTCCTATTAACCCTTTCATGCCCGATTTTTTTCGGCTAGAACTAAAATTTTTTTAAGGACATGTATATGTTAGTCATGTCATAAATATGAAGTGATATTAAATTCAGAGTCCTACGTATTCTGGTTTTACTGTTATAAAATGTTGCCTACAGGCAATATTGGGCAGTAGTGCAAAATTTTTAATGAAAGTCTTATTTTTATATATTCGTATTTTTAAATTTTTTTCATTCTAATTTCATATGATATGAAAGAAAACAGTTTTTTTGTGGACTTGAGCACAATTGTACATTACACTTAGTACAATTGGATCTTGGAATTCCGGTTTTGCATAGTCTACATAGGCCTTTTGCTCCCCATTCTGTCCAATGACTTTTGTCATCAAAACGTACCGCTTTTGGTGGATCAGCTGCGTATTTTCTTCTTCCCCTCTGTCACCATTATCATCATCCTCAGACTCATTCCAGTCAAATTTCACAATTCTTTGTATTTCTATTTGAAACAAGCCTTTTGGACGCATGTAAATTTGGTACATTATGGACCAATGTTGCCTATAGGCAACATTGAGTTTAAAAAAATACTGGAATAAAACTAAAAACATAAATTCCAGTTTTTTTTTGGTTATAATTCTTCTCTTACCTGCTTTTAAATTGTTCACACACTTTTTATGAAAAAAATTCAAAAATTTACCGATATTTTTAAAGTTTGAAAAATTTATATTTTTTGACTTTGGCATTGGCACGTGCCTACGCAAATTCAAACACCGATTAAGGGCACACCAGTAGTGATTACTCATTCATTTGTTTTTTAGAATACGCGTTTTCAATCAAGCTTGTTTGCAAAAAATAAATCTTTTACAAAAATTTAAAAAAACGGGATTTATGAGCAAATATGTACAATGTTGCCTATAGGCAACAACGGGCATGAAAGGGTTAAATAAACTGTCAAACTAAGACATTTAAGAAGATATTCAAATTGTATGCAATGAAGCATCTTTCTGTCGTATAAGGGACAATCACTTACACAAAAACCAACATATATTGGTAGTGTGTTGACTTATTAGATGTGATATCGTGTTTCAAACCCCCCCCCCCCAGTATAGATATTTCGAACAAAATGAAATAGAAAAAAATTATTTCTTCTGCAACTTCCTCTCAGCAGTAGTCTACTGGCAAAAACTCTGAGAGAAAAATAAAATATTCAAAAACTCTATCCTTCGGAGTTGACTTTAAATTATGAATATGGGTGGTATAACAAGCTAGATCGTAAGCCTAACTAAAAGGTTGGAATTACCATTTGCGTTACGTTAAGTAAGAAAATAAATTATCACTTGAGATTTTAAAGTCATACAATACTTATCAAACGAACGTACGTATGTATGTAATGGAAATTTTTGTTTAATTTGTGCTATTAATTTAAAAAAATTCCTATAAATTTTAATATAAAACAGAAAACCTTTTCAGAAAAACCTAGTTTTTGTAACTTTAAGTTTAGATTGCCAGATTGTTTAAATCTTATCTTTTAATTTCTTGTTTTTTTTTCATTATTTTTAATATTTCTCGCCTAAAAACTGTGTGTCCAGCTGCTGTGTGCTGTGTTTGCGTTACAACTTCCTTATTTCTTTTATTTATTTAATCTTTTTTATGTTTTCTTTTTTATTTTATTGTTTTTGTGTCATTCGCCTTTTTTAAACAAAGTCATCCCCATAACAATAGAGTTTCTTTTATTAAACATTCAACATACCTTTGAAAAATCTTTTCTTTTATTTTTCTTTGAAACATTTTGTAAGTGTAAGCGATGGTCACACTTTAATGAGTTTTTTTTTTTTTGTTTTTTTTTTTTTTTTTTTTTCGTTTAATAAACACCATCGTTTCCATTTTATTTATTACCGTCATAGAATTTCTCCGCTCTTTAATAGGACATTTGTAAACAGTATACAGTGCCGGACTATATTATTGGCACAGTAAGCATTTTCAAATAAGTAGTATTTGGTTTTCGCCAAACTAGTTCTTTTCTATCAGATTGGAATATATTGAATTTACTTTCATCAGAGAACAACACATTGTTCCAGAAGTCTTCGCCTTTGTTTTTGTGTTCCTGAGCATAGGCTAACCTTTTTTTCTGTTCACTTCACTTACAAGTGGTTTTCTTCTAGCTACCCTAGCTTTATACCCAGCACGGTGTAATGTTTTGCGTACAGTCTTTGAGTGAATTTCCTTTCCAAAATCTTCTTTAATTTCCGCAGCAAGCCGAGTGGACATCAATTTTGGGTTCTTTTTAATTTTTCGAACAATTTGTGCCTCTTCTCTCTTACTAAGAGCTCGCGGACGACCAGTACGATTTTTTCTAGACAAATTTGTTGAACCAGCAAAACGTTTTATTATACTTCTTATAGTAAAACGGCTCCGACTCATCATTTCTCCGATTTCTGCATAAGTTTTTTCTTGACTATGCAGATACAAAATAATTTTTCGCTCGGCTACGGTTGTTTCTTTTTGTTTTGGGCACATTTTTAATTATTTAGTACAACTTCACAGTTTAAGACTCGGAAAATCTTTTTTAAATTTTTACAATAGTTATACTTAAAACATAACGGAATTTTCCAGCTGTCTGCATGTTTAAATGTTGCCATATTTAATAATTTTAATACTATAGCTACATTTTCTAATTGTGTGCCAATAATTTTGTCCGCCAAAATTCATGCCCTTCAATTAAAATCAGAATTTTTCCTTTAACCGTCTAATAAAATTTCAAATTAAAAGTTACCATTGTATAAATAATACCTTTAAAGATACACTTGTGATTAAATTCCCTAAAATTATCATATTTTCTACAAGAAATTTCAAATTTTATACAAAATAACTTATTGTGCCAATAATATAGTCCGTCACTGTATGTATGCCTTTTTTTTTTTTTTTGTCTTGAGCCGGAGGTGGTAATCTTCAAAAGATACTTTTGTTCCAACAAAAGCATGCACGATTCACCATCACTAGTGCCTACGTACTAAACCCACCCCCTACACACTTCAACCACTCTCCGCCCGCGGGACTACCGTAAGGTATTACTTCGCGGAGGGCTGGTTAGCTCGAAAGCTTTATCACACTAAGTCGAATTTAAATTTCGCCTCCGTTCCTCCAGTCTTCGGAGTTCTATCATTACTTCAGCCATTTTCTGACTGTATTGGCTCCATAGCGTCCTAGAATTCAATAGCTCCTCCATGAGCCGGTTTGGTCCTAATCTAGTTTCTCCGGGCCATCTAAATCTGGGGCAGCATGTCAGAATATGCTCCGCATCTTCCTCTTCATCTACACAGTTTGGGCATATAGGGGAAGTATCATGCCCAAATCTGTGCAAGTACTTCCTAAAACATCCATGACCAGTTAGGAACTGGGTCACGTAGTAATTCAGTTCGCAATGTTTGTTCTCCATCCAAGGGGTTATAGAAGGGACAAGGTGAAATGTCCATCTTCCCTTTAAACTGCTCTCCCATCGTGACTGCCATTTGTGCATGGAAGTCCTTCTTTCCTCCGCTTTTATAGCTGCTGTCTGTCCTGGACACTCGAGACGGCGAAAGTATATCCGCCTCATCTCATCCGCCAATATGTCTATTGGTATTGTCTTTGCCAATACCAATACCGCTTCATCAGACACTGTCCTGAAGCCACTTATCTGTCTAATCGCGCTTAGACGATACACCGAGGACAGTTTCCTTCTAGTATATGTATGCCTGTGAATGTGTGTGTGTATGTGAATAATGCTTTCTTTTTTAACTTTACATAGCATAAAATGCAGAACTTTTATTATGTCGTCGTGTCTCTTCAACATTCATCTCCCTTTTTATGGGTGGTGAGATTAAGGTAGTGAATGTGAAAATATTATAAGATTTTTTTTTATTATTGTAAACTTTATTTTATTATCAATATTGTTTATTAAAAATTCGTTAAGTTTTTTCCAAATTTTCTATGGCAAAAAGTTTTCTACCTCCCTTCTTCACTCCTTGCTTTTAATCAAAGTAAGTTGTTGTACTGTTATACTATGTTCAGACATGCACTTTTATTGAGTCAATATTCGGTTTATTGATTACAATATTTTAAGTGTTTAGACATAGCAATATACGCAGTTCAGCTGCTTATTCAATATTCATTTGACAGCTATTAAAAAAAAAATAGCTGGTTGTTTCAACAACATTGTTTTTGTTTTGTTCGTTGTTTTTCTGTTTTGTTTTTTTTTTTTCTGTTTGTCGTTGTTGATATTCGAGTTGTCAAATATCAATAGAAAGTGTTCGGAAAATTGTAATATGCTTACAGAACGTACTTATGACAGTGCTGTATTTCAAGTTTTAATCAATATTATAACAATTTATAAATTTATTGAGCAATAATTAATTGACATTTAATATGAAATATTGAGATCAATAATGCCGTTTATTGCGATTTACTCAATATAAGTGCATGTCTGAACATAGTATTATTTTGTTACTGTGTTGATGAGAGTCTTATTAGAAATCTGCCACTCTATGCTTGCATTTTAAACCAAATTTTTTTTTAACAGAATGCTTAAGACAATAATAAAACAGAAGTCTGTTAAATATGATAAAATGAGAAATTTTATTTATTTATTTATTTTATTTATTTATTCATTTTAAAATGTTCTTAGGACAAAATTTCAATAAATAATGAAAAATAAATTTATAAAAGGAATAGTTTGCTAGTCTCTCAATGGAGTAATTAAGAAAGTCTGGCTTGTAACATTACAATCAATAATTACGTAATTATTGTTACCTCTTCGTATAGTTCTGCAGGACACGTTGATACCATATTTTCTTGAAATTTCCCTCTGGATTACGGTGGAGCTTTTATGCACGACAATGACCCAAAACACTCCTCACGCTTAGTGATTAGTTGCTTGGAAGAGAACAATATTAACGTGTTAAAATGGCCAGCCCAATCTCCGGATCTCAATCCTATTGAAAACCTTTGGAATGATGTGGAGCATCACGTAATGAGAGCAAAACCTAAAAATTTGACCGATTTATGGACAGAAATAGAAAAACCTTGGTATGCTATTTCAGCGGAGCGCTGTATGGGACTTGTGGAAAGTATACCAAGGAGATTGGCAGCTATAATAAAAAATAATGGATACCGAACTAAGTGAAATAAGTTTTTTGTTTTGTTACTTTTTTTAAATGTGAATAAATTTTTTTTATTTTGTGCTAAAATACTGTCCAGCGTTTTTTGACAGTTATTCTATTCTGAACAGAAAAACAGCAAAGATGACAATGAATATATTGTGACGTGATCTTAGGAAGACATGTTACGCGTATAAAAAAGAATTATGAAAAAAATTAAAGAAATACAGGAAATATTTGCTTTTAAAGGTAGGCAGTCGCAAGTGTGCTAACCTCATGGCCACCACTGTACATATGTATGTATTCAGCATTTGCAAATATATGACGTCAATGAGTATTTATTTTTAATCTTTGTAATGTTAAAAAGAAAAAAACATAACAAGATTATTTTAAATATTTTGTTCTTTATTTAAACATTTAATTAGTAAGATTCGTGTACACGATCCATTTTGCATTTTGGCAAGAAATTTTATTACTGTAGAATTTTTCATAGAATTTCCAAAACCACATTCATTATTATTCCATTCAATATACATAATCTTGTCTATTTACCTTAAAAATTTACGACTTGTGTCGAAAATAACCAACAACATATGATTTTTTAAAATAAAATGTACAAAAAAGAATCTTAAAGTTTGTTCACCTTGATAACAACAAAAAAATCACCTTTTGATTTATCCACCACCCGTAAGTCAATATTCTCTCAAAGTCGTCATGTTGTCATCATCTTTAAAACGGAGAAAGGGAGGCAGGCTCTGCTTGAAATAGCGTTGCCATGAAGCAGTTTGGTTGGAATGCATTTTTTTTTGTTGTTTGTTTCATTTGTGCTTTGACTGACGATGACTGAAAAGATTTTCAAACAATCGCCTACATTTACACGCTCTCAAACGGATGTTGGTGGATATACTATCTCTATCTACATACATGTAAACAAAAAAGGACTCTTCTTTATTTATAAACATACATATACATATGTATACAATTTACAAATAAAACAAAACGAATGTAAAGGTATGTGTACATAGTATATGTATGTGTGTGTCTGATTTTGTGAATGTGCAACACCTTGAAAATAAACCAAGTTTTTCTTTCATTTTGCGCTGCTCTAATGATAAGAGATGTGATGAGTTTTTTGTTCTACGATTTGTTGCAAACTGCTACCTTGAGTTATTTATTGTAACCATATTTTTAAGCAGATTTTTTTTTTTTTTTTCTTCTGTTACACTGTCGGTTATTATAGTGAAGCGCCAAAATATAAACCCAAAGATTTTCGTTACATCTGCTTTTCAGATGACAATGATGTGTGGTATTTGGCTGCTGAAATATATGAATTCTTTTGTTTTGGCTTTATTATCCTTGAAATGATCCTTTTTATTTATTTTTTGTTATTGTTGTTGAAAAATTGTTACTTAAACATTTTCCAAAAGGAAAATCTCATTTTAGTTTACAAAAATTAAGCAAACTTTAAAGACGTGCAGTTTACAATTTGAAAGAACGAAATTTATTTTCATTCGAAACACTCTGTTTTCTTTTTCAATTGTTTACAATTTCTCTCTGTTATTAATTGAAGCAACTAAAGTACACTTAGAAGAACAACCGTTATTTTGAAAACGAAAAAAGAACAACAAAAATCTTAAACCCTTTCTAACTTCCTCCTTTTTTTGTTTTTGGTTTTTTTGTTTTTTTTTTAAACAATAACAAATACCGTTTAATTGTGTTTTTATTTAAAAGCAGCAAAAGAGAAATAATTTTTCAATTGAATTTTAGTCTGATTTTTGTGTACTGTGTGTATACCCCACCGTGTGGCGTGTGTTGTATTTTAAAGACAAGAAAATAAATTAAGAAATAATTTATTTTGTTAAGTGTTATTTGTTAAATATTTTTAATGTTTAAAAATTTGTTGTTCGTGATCTTATGAACTTTTACAATTTGTTGTGGCCTATTTTATTGGATAACTTTATCAAGCTGGATAATAATTCGCTTTTGTTGAAATTTTTAAATTTAATGTCTTCACCAACGTCACCCTGCCCTTCGCCCTCTTCTCCATCATCATCATCATTAGAAGAATATTCACCCAGTACTTCTAGTCCCGAATCGAATTCATCATCACCATCATATTTGAATTTAATTAAAGTAGAATTTGATCGTAACATTATGGATTTGGTTTATCAGGCCAGGTAATGAATGTCTTGAATGGTGTGATTAAAGAAAAATCGATAGGGGCAGCCTTTTAGCTGCATTACGCTACTGTTTAAACTTAACCCATTCGGTGCCAAGGACGAGTATACTCGTCTTTGACAGGGTATCCTGCACTGCCAAGACGAGTATACTCGTCCTACTTTAAATATATTCACCCTTATTCTGGTTGTCGTCATCGACAGTTTAAAATTGGTATTCTGTTTGTCATTATTGACAGTTATAGATGACTGTCGACACACATTTGGTATTCTGTGAGTCAATACGCCGTCGATATTGTGTTGTGTCGACACTGATTTTGTCGACTCTGATTTTATCGACATCATTTTTGGTAACGACGACGACGACGACAACCAGAATAAGGGTGATTATAACATGCAGGCTTTTGAATTAGCAAATTTTTTTTTGCCACAAACATAATACAGTCGAACTTCTCTATAGTGAACTTCTATACAATGAAGCTCTCCCTATTATGAATTGATTTCAAACACACAACTTTTTCCGTTCCAATTTCATTGTTTTTGATCTCCTTATAATGAATTTCCATACAATGAAGTTTCTATACAATGAAGCTATTTTGCAGGTGTAATATTTGACTCACATGCGTTTTTGTCTACATATAATGAATTTTTCAAACAATTTTCTGTTACGCATACTAACAATTCTGTGTACCGAGAAAGATGCCACATATAATGAGGGGATTCCCAAAAGAGGAAAATAAGAACAAAAAAAAGAAGAAAGCCTCATCAATAACAATTTTGACATCAGTTGCCGGTGTTCAGTGATCGGAAATGACGCAGCGAAGTAGCATTTCTCTTGAAAAAAAATGATTAATTATTAATAAAGTTGAAGAAGGATTAAAAAGAAGATGTGGCTAGGCAGTTTGGAATTCTTCCCAGCACATTATCAAATATTTTAAAAAACAAGGCTGTGATTCTAAAAAAGAAGACGAGCAATTGAGCACTAAACGCAAAAGGCTTCGAACCTGCCTTTTTGAGGATATTGATGAAGCAATGCTCAAATGGGTAACTGACGCACGTGGTAAGAATCTTCCTATATCTGGGCCATTAATCTCTTAATGTATTAGAAGGTTTTGTTGAGGAAGAGAAATGGAAGAGTGTAATCCAAACTAAAATACCTGATTATTTTAAATAAAAATGGAAAAAAATATAATTTTTATATAATGGTTTTGTTATTTGGTATTACAAGGTTTTGATGTGGAAGAAAAATGGAAAAGTGTAACCCAAACTAATATGCCTAATTATTTTAAATAAAAAGTGGGGGAAAAATATAATTTCTGTATAATGAAGTTTCTATATAATGAAGTGATTTTCTGGTCCCGTCAAGATTCATTATAGGGAAGTTCGACTGTATAAATATGTAAAAAACTTGAAAAATACTACAAATAAATTTTTTTTTTACAAAAATAATACTTTATTTCTTACTTCTACTAAAACGTACGCAAATACCAAAAAGGATATCGAGTCCTTCTGCCTTCTTATTGCGAACGACGAGTATACTCGTCTTTGGTTTTCTGCTTGTAAATGATTATGTATGATAATGTACTATGTGCTCTTACCAAGAAATAACAGGGTTTTGGTAAACAATAACACTCAAAATTGTAAATGGCAATGGAAATGACTTCATATAATTTAAGCTTGGCAGCGAATGGGTTAAACTGTCCTCATGTAAAAGCTTCCTTTATGTACTATATATTTTCCCAGTAAAAGGATTTTATAATAGATTACCTCATCATTTGTAATAGATTAATGGGAAAAATCTCAGATGATGACTTTAAACTATTACAAAAATAAAATTTACAAAACCATAAGAACAACTGCCTAAGTAATCTTTAAATATTTTTAAATTTCTATTTAAATTTTTGTATTTTCAAATGAATAGACTTTTTTTTTAGCAAGCATTCTAATGTTCTTTCTATGTTTTTTCTAATTTTAGATTGCCGGTGAATGAATGTCAGGCAAGTCAAACTGCTAGAGTGACATCTAACCTTAACGCATCCAGTAGTACAATGGCGGTTAGTCGTGTACCTTCACCGCCTTTACCGGAAGTAAATACGCCAGTCGCTGAAAACTGGTGTTACACACAGGTACGTTCCACTTAGATTGAAACAAGAAATCATCTTCAATCTCATCATTGTTATGTGTTTCGTTTTCTCTTGCAGGTGAAAGTGGTTAAATTTAGTTATATGTGGACCATAAATAATTTTAGTTTTTGTCGCGAGGAAATGGGTGAAGTTTTAAAATCCTCAACATTCTCTGCCGGTGCTAATGACAAATTAAAATGGTTGGTAGTCGTCCTTTACTTATTTATTCAATTTCTTTTTTTTTTTTTTTCTTTTTTATTAATTTCTCTTCATTCATTTACAATTTGCAGGTGTTTACGTGTTAATCCAAAAGGTTTAGATGAAGAAAGTAAAGATTATTTATCCTTATATTTATTATTAGTTTCCTGCAATAAATCAGAAGTTAGAGCCAAATTTAAATTTTCCATATTAAATGCTAAAAGAGAAGAAACCAAAGCCATGGAATCACAGAGGTTTGTATTTCATCTATCAAATGTACATACATTTCCATTTAAACATTTTATTTTTATCTCTCCATCCCTTCGGCATTTTGTTAATTAGAGCATACCGTTTTGTACAAGGCAAAGATTGGGGTTTCAAAAAGTTTATTCGACGAGATTTCCTGTTGGATGAAGCCAATGGCCTCTTGCCCGAAGATAAATTGACAATATTCTGTGAAGTTAGCGTTGTGGCCGATAGTGTTAATATTTCTGGTCAATCCAATATTGTACAATTTAAAGTGCCCGAATGTAAACTAAGCGAGGATTTGGGCAATCTGTTTGATAATGAGAAATTCAGTGATGTAACGTTAGCCGTGGGTGGCCGTGAATTCCAAGCACATAAAGCTATATTGGCAGGTAAGTTTTTAATTAAAACATTCACAATCATTCACAATTTATTAACAAAACAACAACATTTTCTTTTCCTTTTTTCCATTTTCAAACATTAAAGCTCGTAGTGATGTCTTTGCTGCCATGTTCGAACATGAAATGGAGGAGCGTAAATTAAATCGTGTCGCCATAACGGATGTTGATCATGAAGTTTTAAAGGAAATGTTACGTTTTATTTATACTGGCAAAGCGCCTAATTTAGATAAAATGGCCGATGATCTCTTAGCAGCTGCTGATAAGGTATTTAAAATATTTCCATTTTTTTTCTTCTTGTCTTTGCATCATAAATGCTAATGTTAATGTTTCTTCTCTTTTTTTTTTTTTTTTTTCTTTAGTACGCTTTGGAAAAGCTGAAAGTAATGTGCGAGGAAGCGCTGTGCGTTAATCTCTCCGTTGAAACAGCAGCTGAAACATTAATATTAGCCGATCTCCATAGTGCGGATCAATTGAAAGCACAAACAATAGATTTTATAAATACGTAAGTTTTCTTTTTCTCTCTTTTTAACTATATTTGTTACTATTTTAAAACAATTAATTATTGCAAGAAATTATCGTTAGTAGTTGGGGTTTCAGGTTTAATTGCCCCGTCCACTTGTAAATGCAATTTTAGGCGTTTGCCTTAACAACTCGTTATTAAAAGTTATTGGTCTTTAAAAACTTGTTGAATGTTGAAAGTTTACAAATGAGTTTATTTTTGTTTTGTACGAAACTACTACATAAAAAAAATTTTTATTTATTTTGCGTATAGGCATTTAAGAAATTTCTTTCTTTTTGCAACTCTTATTGAAAATTGTTTCAAACTTAAAATAAAATATTCACCCTTATTCTGGTTGTCGTCGTCGACGTCGTCTTGTGTCGACAGTTTAAAATTGGTATTCTGTTTGTCGTTATTGACAGTTATAGATGACTGTCGACACACATTTGGTATTCTGTGAGACAATACGCCGTCGATATTGTGTTGTGTCGACTCTGATTTTATCGACATCATTTTTGGTAACTACGACGACGGCGACGACGACGACAACCAGAATAAGGGTGATTAAATCAGCAAATATTTGAATATTTTATGAAAACTTTTATGAAAGAACACAATAATCATTACGAATAATATGTCTGAAAAACTTTTCACTCGCTTTAGTTAGCAAAGCTCAACAATGTCTCTATTTGACGATATACGATACTATATACGTACCATGTGTTATAACTTAACAGCACACTATCCATACCCTTATGCAAAATAATTTTAGGTCAGCCTTAGTGGAGTTCTTCACCAAACAATCAGTGCCTTAGGTTGGCGTCCATATATCAGCTGCACTTTACAGCACACTATCCATACCCTAATGCAAAATAATTTTAGGTCAGCCTTAGTGGAGTTCTTCACCAAACAATCAATGCCTTAGGTTGGCATCCATATATCAGCTGCACGCTATAGCCAAATTCACTTCATTTGCAAATCTTGTTTCGTCCCTATTCAATCTTTCTCATTTACAAAAGCTAAGACTTGAGTTTCTAAGTTCCATATCGTGTTCGACGATGTTATGGCAACGTTTCTGTTACGATAAATAGCTCAGTAGAGGGCCCAACATCTTGTCTTTCAACGGCGGTAGTTTGCAACGCTTCATAGCATTGATTTACCTCTACATTTATATGGCTGTTGATTGTCATTTTGGATAGCCGGATTAGCTTTGTAAGATCTCTAAGATCCTTCATTCTGTCCTATAAGTAATTTCTGGCAATCGAGTTAAACGCTTGTTTATAATTCATCAGCTGCACGCTATAGCCAAATTCACTTTATTGGCAAATCTTATTTCATCCCTATTCAATCTTTGTCATTTACAAAAGCTAAGACTTGAATTTCTGAGTTCCATATCGTGTTCGACGATGTTATGGCAACGTTTCTGTTACGATAAATAGCTCAGTATAGGTCCCAACATCTTGTCTTTCAACGGCGGTAGTTTGGAACGCTTCATAGCATTGATTTGCCTCTACATTCATATGGCTTTTGATTGTCATTTTGGATAGCCGGATTAGCTTTGCAAGATCTCTAAGTTCCTTCATTCTGTCCAATAAGTAATTTCTGGCAATCGAGTCAAACGCTTGTTTATAATTCAGAAGAAGAAGTGGACAGTGTTCGATCCATATTCGAAGCCTTTTTCTAATTTTGTCCGATAACGACTATACTTGAATACAAAACTCTGGTCTATGGCAAAGAAATTTGACACGGCTGTCGCTGGGTGCGACCTGACTGAGCCTATATGTTGAGGACAGCGAAGTCCCAAATAAATGATCCACAAATTGTTTAAATTATTGATACATTTATTTGAGCAACCGTTTATTTCTAATAAAAAAAAAAAAATATTAAAATTATTACAAAGAATTTATAAGTAAATTAAGCGACTTACCGCAGTCTTTATCCCCAACAAACTAAATTTTATAATTAGAGCCAGTAGTAGTTACTGAACCTACAATTTCTGTTTGTTTATGTACTTTTATAGCAGTTCATTTCCAAATAAATAAACTGCAGTATATTATAGGGACAAAGGATGCGTTTAGTTCGTAAACAAATAAGGACAAAAAGGAATGCAAAACAATATAAAAATCCTAACGGACAATGAACCAAACGACAACAATAATCATACAACTGGTAGATCAGACAATTTCAATGAACATTAAGGTAGTTCACAAACAATATTTAAATTAACAAAAATAATTCAAATTAAATGAAATAAATAAAATCAAATTAATGAATTTATGAGCCATTAGGCGACAACGGCTACCACTACAAACTTCGTAGGCTCTAATGCAAATTCCCGTACTACGTTCATAGTTCTTACTTCAGAATGAATAATATTGTGGAATGCAAAAACTCTATAATTCAGAGCTTCGAATATTTCTTTCGAAGACCTCCTCTCAGCATTCTTCTGTCATAGCCATAGTCAAGCCATTAGTTTTGGCAAAAGCGTTGTATAGAAGAGATTTATGATGAGAGCGGAACCAATAGAAGGTTAAGCTTTAATATACTACAGCAGCAGATAGCAATAATAGACCATAAAATTAGGAATTTTGTTTATTAGAAATTTCGAAAATTTATTTATTTGTGAATTAATTTTTGTATTCTTTTTTTTTCCATAAAATTTTAGTCATGCCACCGATGTTATGGAAACTCAAGGTTGGCAAAACATGATCACAACACATTCACATTTAATTGCTGAGGCATTTCGAGCGCTTGCAACACAACAAATCCCACCGATCGGACCACCCAGGAAACGTGTAAAAATGAGCTGAAATTTTGGTAGTAGTATACTATATAATAATAATAACTACTGTTACAATAACAGCTACAACAACAACAGCTATAACAGTAATAGCAACAACAGCAACGGCAAATACATAGATAATCATTATTATTATTCTTATTATTATTATTATTATAATTATGTAAACAATAAAAATAATTATAATGAAATGAACAACAAAAACAAAAACTATTCTTACTACTACAACAACTATTATTATTATTATAATAATTATAATTATTATTATTACAATTATTACTATTACTATAATAAAAACAACAGCAACAACACAAATAATTATAATAATAATAAAATTAAAAACAACAAAATCAACAACTACTACTACTATAACTACTACAGCAACAAAACACAAATCCAGATTAATAAAATTACATCCACAACAACAACAACAATAACAACAACATCAACAACAACAACTAAAGGAAATTTAAATATGTTTATTCTGAAATTTTGTAAAAGTTCTAATGAATATTATTTTTATGTTAAAAACTTTTATAATAATATAGTGGACAACAACAACAACAACTGCAACAACATTAGCAATTCTATAAAATACAACTTAAGCAACATTATTCTTCTTCTATTATTATTATTTTTATTACATTCATTATTAATTGTTTTATTTGATGGACCAACTTCTCCAATTTAAATTCTTAAAAAATTTAAAAGAAAAAAAAATCCAAAAAAGAAACCAAGAAAGAAGAATGAAAAATATAATGAGATTTGCGTTTATGTTGCTTAAGAGATAAATTTGATAAGATTTTCTTTCTTTCCACTCTCATTGTTTTACACTACTTTTATTTAAAATATTACAATGAAACATAAAGTTTATATATTTTCTGCTACCATTTTTTTCTTCTTCTCTTCTCTGTGTATAACTTTAAGTAACTTTTTATTGTTTATTATTATTATAAATATTGTAAGTTTTAATTTTTATTATTTTTAAATTTTAATTTTTAATTAATTTTAATTCTTTTTTTTATTTTATTTTAATTTGTTTTTTTTTTTTTTTGCTTTTGTTGCGTTTGTATAAATTGATTTAAATATGTAATATTAATGATAATGATTTAATTTTTTTTTTTTTTTTTTTTTGTATTGATTAATTTAAATATTATCTATATTGGTTTAACCAAAATATCTTTAATTATTAATAATTTTTAGAATTTTATTTACCAATACACAACCCGCCAATTAAGCGTAAAATCAAAATAATTCTTCTCTTCTAACTTTTCTAACTAAACAATCAATCAAAAAAAAAAAAGAAAAAAATTTTTCTCTTTTTATTTAAACCATTTTGGTATTGTAACTACTCTGTTGATTGTTTAAAAAGATTTCATTTTTAGTTTTAAAATTTCCTTTCAATGTTTTATATATTTTTGGAGTTTAATAAATCTTATTTATGTGTATTTTTTATTTTAACTTTTTCTGTCAATTGTCAACAATTAATTTTATTCTCTGTATATTTTTGAAAATAATTTTCTTTTTAAATCCTTTGCTTTTGTTTCTTTTTTAACCGTTTAATTAAATTAAGTATGTATTTTTATTTTTTTCCTTTTCCTTTTTTTTTGTATAATTGTCTTTTTTAAAAATCTTAAGTAATTATTATATTTCTATGATTAATGCAAAACTTTTATTATATAAAAACATCAATCAACAACAAAAACAAACAAATTTGATTTTAAATTTTACAAGAAGAATACATACGTATAAGAAAACAAAAGAGAAAAACACAGTTTTGTGCTGCAAGTAAAATGTTAAAAAAAAAAACTAAAAAATTCCAAGAGTTATTATTGTTTTATTATCCCGTTCGAAAGGAGGAAATTAGAAATATTTAGCATTTAAGAAAAGCGATAAAATCATTATTCCACATACAGACGTGTTCGAAATAATAAGAACATCCAAAGCGAAACAAAAGATCGTTTTAAAAAAATTTTTGAGAAAGATTTGAAAATATGGCTTTCTGTTATTTTTATTGTAGGCATCTTTAGCTTTTTAAAAATATTCAAAGTTATATTCTAACTCATTTAATTTTTTTGTACTGTTCGAAAAAATAAAAACAAATCATATTGGTCCCACTTACATTTCTCACATGAGAGAAAAATTCCAAAGTTTTGTTGCAAATATAATCGTTGAGTAGTCGTTGATCATTTTTTGTGCAGAATATTAACTTATTTTGGTGAAAAATTCTTCTAAAATGGGCAGAAGCAAACTTTGCTCTATCGACCAGCGTAAGATAATAAAAAAAATTGCTCAGCGAAGAGAAAACGTTTGCTTTCACAAAAGAACAGCTTGGAATTTCCAACGGAATGATAACAAATGCTAAGAACTGGTCACCGAAGATCGAAAGTTGCGGTAGGCGCAGGAAAACTAGCAAAAGGCAGGATAATGCTATCACACGGATCGTTTAAAAGCAGCCCTCTATAACGTCTTTACAGATAAGAATCGAGTTAGACTTCCCAATTGCTACATCGACGATAAGAAAACGTTTGATTGAAGTCAATTTGAAAGCACGAAGCCCGAGAAAAGTAGCATTGTTGAAAAAAATACATCTAAAGAACAGACATCTGTTTGCCAAAAAGTATATCGATGAACCTGACACTGTTTGGCGTCATATCTTATGGACTGATGAGACAAAAGTAGTCCAATTCCGCCACGGCAAAGATAAACAGTATGTTAGACGCCCTCCTAATCAACAATTCTACGAAAAGTACACTATCAAAACTATAAAACATGGCGGTCTCAGGCTCATGCTATGGGTGTGTTTTGGGTGGAACGGCGTTGGACCTCTAGTTCAAATCGTTGAGAAGATGGATGCCACCTATTACGTTCAAAATATTTTAGAAGCCGTAATGTTGCCTGACGCTGAAGAGGAAATGCCTTTGCGATGGGTCTTTCAGCAAGACAACGACCCGAAGCATACCTCAAAGAAAGCAAAGCGTTGATTCCAGGACAATAATATCCATGTTATGGATTGGCCGGCACAATCGCCGGACTTAAATCCAATTGAACATCTTTGGATTGTTATAAAGAAAGGTGTTAGAGATGCAAGGCCCAAAAATATGGAGGAACTTTGGCTTGCAGCGAAGAATACATTGGAAAATATTCCACTCCACAGATGCCAGACTTTGATAGCTCCTATGAGTCTAGATGTGCCGAAGTAACAGCCAATCGTGGAGGGGCTACTTCATATTAATTACTTACAAACAAATAATACTAATCTGTAAATTTAATAAACATTAAAACTGAAATTATTACCAATTTTCCAATTTGTTCTTATTTTTTCGAACAGCGGATTTTCGACTTAGTTCAACATTATTGCCAGTACAAAAAAATTAAATGAGTTAGAATATAACTTTGAATATTTTTAAAAAGCTAAAGATGCCTACAATAAAAATAACAGAAAGCCATATTTTCAAATCTTTCTCAAAAATTTTTTTAAAACGATCTTTTGTTTCGCTTTGGATGTTCTTATTATTTCGAACACGTCTGTACATATGTATATGTATTGGTGAAATGATTGTGATTTATTTTCAACACATCAGAGATCGGCAATGAATCGTTTTTTTTTTGCGATTCATAATCACTCATGAAATTTTAAATATAAGTGAGTCGACAATATTGTAATTAAGCTACTCTGATTCATTCATACTCACAACAACGTTGATTTATAAGTACAGGCTGCAATAAGTATGCGTACAACGTTGATTCATAAACCTACTCATATAGATTCATAACTTTGGAAAAATATTTATAAGTATTACTTATAATTGATTCAAATCAACAAAATTTAATCTTAGTTGTTAGGCATTTACAAAAAAAGACGCATATAAAAAAAGGAGAGAGCAGCAAGCAGAACAAACACACAACCTCCTAATAAGTATTTTAGTGTTCGTGCGCGAATCATACTTATTTGTGCTTCGTGTATATGTTGAGTTATGAAGAGTCGTAATCAACAACAACATCATACGTGTTGTTAAGTATGAATATGATGTGAACTTCAAACTTTGAATATGAGTAGAGTAGGTTCCATGATATTAAAATAAGTATGAATGCGTATAAATATCAGAAATTATGAGTATGATTCGATTCTACTCATGTTTTTGAATACAAATTGCTGATTTCTGATGCACAATAGGTTTATTTAGACGACCTTAATCGCAACGTAATAACGTGTTTGAATTCCCATTTTCGTGTGGTTAGTAGTTTTAATTGTGTTTCGATTGTTAAATGATTCGTATTTGAAAATCCGAACAGGAGTAGAGGTTCCATGATATTAAAATAAGTATGAATGCCTGCCTATAAGTATCAGAAATTATTAGTATGATTCGATTCTACTCATCTTTTTGAATACGCATAGTTGACCTCTGCAACATATGTATATTGCAAAATATGTGAATATAAAAAAATGTAAATGTCCTGCCAGCATGACATTTTTCTATCGCGTAACGTATCACGTCCATAAGAAAACAATCCATTACTCGGATAAAGGCAATTGTCAATTCAAATCAAACGGGGTAAATTACTTTAAACACAATTGTATGCTGTTTTGACGTATTCATTTACATACATAAATACGTATATTGACTCATTTTTAAGAACTTTTGCCATCATTAATCTATGCAAAATATTTCTTCAGCGACTTCCTCGCTGCAGTTTTCTGGCAACAAATCTGAGAATAAATAAAATTGCCATGGAAAGTTTCCCAAACATCTGTCGTTCGGAATCCCGCTACTCACGACTAAATTAACACACTTAACATGGGTGGTGAGAGAAGCTAGGTCGTAAGCCTGACTAAAGTGTTGTAATGTAAGTCATCTAGGCTCAAAACAAGAAAGTTTATTTGGCACGAAAGAAATTTCAGAAAACTTAAAATGTGGTTAGACCGGCATTTAAATTCAATATTCAAGAGATATTTTTTTCAATATTTTCTTGGACACATTAATCTGGCATAAAAATGTTAGTGGGGCATAATTTAGTATTTCCCGGCGCTTTAGAATATGCTGTAAAATTTTGAAATATCGTTTTCTAATCGAAGTATTCGCAATTTTTGTTAACACTATTTTTACCACGATTTTGTGTATACCTATTTCGACCAAAAGGTGTCTTTTGACACATTTGTATTTGGATGCAGATAATTATGAAAATAATTATTAAAACATGTCCTATTCCTATTCAGTGAAATATCAGGGAAATTCAGTGTACCGAAAATTTCAGGTATTTTCGAAAACTTGCTGAACAGAATTTCACAGAATTTCCATGGCACAGCATTTTGCGGAATTTCCAATCGCACAGAATTTCCATGGCTTGGTAATAATAACACGAAGAAGAAAAAACCAAAAACAAATTATAGTTCAGTCCAAATGTATGTCATGTGTAGTTTCTTTATTTTTTTATTTCTTGCTGTAAGAAAAATCGTAAAGGTGTCAAAAGACACCTCATGGTAGAAATAGGTATATCATGTACGTATATACTGATCCAGAATGAGTTGGAGGAAAATGATAACGCTAAATAAATTTAACAATTATTATACGAATTGTCAAAACATTAACTGAGAAAAAATTATTAAACTTTGAAATAAATTTCAAGTTGAAATTTTAAAAGGTGTCTTTTGACACCTTTGGTAGAGATAGTGTTAAACATTTAAAAGTTATTAATTTACAAAAAATTAGCAATATTTTTTAAATTTCACATTTAAGATTTCAGTATTTTTAAAACTGTTTTCGAGAAAAGAAAGTATTTTAGAAATAATTCACACGAAGGTGAGTTACAGATCAAGTTCGAAAGCCACATTTTTAAGAAAATCATATACAGAAATTTAGCAAACTTGTTTACTCCTTTAAAACTTAAAAAGAAAAGAAGTCTGTGCTTAAGAGTGGAGGAATAGTAATCATGCAAGTTTCTAAAAGTAAAATAACTTAAAATTATTCTCAGATTTACGACGGGTAAATTAACAATAGACACTAGTTGTATTGCCGGTTGCCGCTTTTATTTTGTTGCCATGCATAGCGGATCCCTTTTTTTGATAGAATTATAATCAAAAAATCTTAATTATGCATGCTAAAAACTTAGAATTCTAAAAAGTTCAAAAAGAAACGGAAATTTGTTGGCAAACTAAACTTTCAAATAAAAGTGTAAATCAAAAAAGGGAATTGGGAATTCATTTAAAAACAAAATATTGTAAGAAATTAAAAAAAAATTTTAATATTTTCAATAACCCTTTAAGTTTTTGTTCCACTATATGAAATAAACGTATTAAATTTGATAAAAAAAAAAAAAAAAGAAAAACAGCAAAAATAGTTATAGACACGAGTAGTTCATTAATATAGAGAAAAAAAAAACAAGAAAATAATAATAATTTGTTTAACTAGATAAATGTTTTAGTGATGATGATGACCAACAACAAAATTCTTACAATAAATGCCATGCAAACAAATAATAACAATAAAATGGAAATAAACAAATTAATAATAATTTTTTTTTAAATAAATTAATACAAAAAGAAAAATTTAAAATCAAAGAAAACAAAACTTTGTCTTAAAATACAATAAACTACAGAGAAAAAACAAAAACAAATTCATACAAATGTAAGTAAAAACAACAGACCACCATTAAATTTAAAGGAACTACAAAATAAAATTAAAAACAAAATCATAAACATAAACATAAAATAATTACAAATTTAAGTTTCTGTTATTCAAAGTAAATATTTTCATTTGTTTCGTTTCATTTCTGCTCTTTTGTTTTTTAATTTCAATTAGTAAAACGAATAAAGTTTCATAAATTTAATGTAAAAACTTAAAAAGAAAAGAAAAAAAAGGCGAAGATGTAAAAATCTCGTTAAAATTGATACAGAAACTCAAAAAAGAAATTAAAAAAAAATCGAAAGTAAACCATTATTAAGCGTAGAACTTTAAAGTAAAATAATGAAACTAACACATAAGCACACTTAAAAAAATTATTTAAAAAAATATATGAAATAAGATAAACAAAAAGAAAACAACTACAAAAGAATACAAAATAAAAATTACAAATTCTCATAAAATCTTATTTCATTATAATATTATCTAGGAGGCCTAGATTTAAATTAAATACCGAATGCTGTGAAATAGAGCTCATTGCGATCAAGTGTGAGACGAGCAAAGTAGATACCAGGTAGATAAGTATTTAGATCCTCATGATTAGGCTCTCGATTTAGTGGAATAGTGGTCATGACTAATAATCAAGGATTTTCTGAATGATAGTTAATACAGAAGAAAGGACTGAAGTATCGTAAAAGACTGCAAGCAGATCCATCCTACCATTTTGCTTGTCCTATTCATTTAAAGCCTATATTCGACTTCTAACAATACGACAAAATTCATCTCTGCATGGTCCTGTCTCCAGATAAAGCAATGTCTCTTAATCTCTTTTACAGTTAATCTGTATTGCAGTTACAATCCGAATATTCGTACCATATTTGCCATACTTTCGACGTAGAACTGAATAGAGCCAATCAATAGATCCCTGAATCATAAGAGATTGGGGTGGTAAACTGTTTTTCGAAAGAGAGATTGCCCAGAATTCTAACTAACCTTCTGACCACTAACTCAATTCCTACAAATGCCTTCATTGAAGTAAACGTTGTTGTTGTTGTAAAAACTCTGGTGCTGTAAAGAATTCTTTTCAGGAGGGCATAACCAAACTTCTAGTGAAAATCGGTCTCAACCACACGCCAACTGAATGCAAATCTTTAGGTAGGAGATCTAAAGTATCAAGGAGCATCCATTCACGGTACCTGTTGTAAATAATGTGCCATACGATATCACTATATTTACTAAACATCTGGATTGCCCCAGGAAATTTTTATGAAGATCATCCATGTTGGTATTCTTAACACAACCGGTAACAATTCTAACTATCTCGCCATATAGGAATGAAGTCAATACCGGGCCAGAATAATTAAGGAGAAAGCGACCTTGTATGTTGTAGATACAGTCTCGCTAGTCATGCCTCAATTTCATACTTATTTTCATAGTTCCAACACAATGGGTTGGAACTATGGGTTTATTATACAAAATGAAATGATAAAGCCCTGCCTGATTAATATGAGATCAAAAGATTGGGTTTTCAAAACAGGATGTAGAAATCATGCCACGATTGAAATGAAAATGAATCTTTGAATTCAATGGAATATTTCAAATTATTCCAAATAAATGTTTCCGTTTTAATTGAAAATAGAAATCATATCCACAGACAATAACATTAAAATCAATAAATAAATTTTAAATCTTAACTAACGGAACAATGAAAGAATAAATCCAAAGATTCATTTCTTTTCTTGTTCATCCAAGAACTGTTGTAAGAGACCGGCATCAATGGGTATGGTTAACTGTTCGGAGCCATCAACACTTCGTTTTGATTTGACCAGTTTGTGATCTAAAAATTCAGTCAATTGAGCTCTAAGAGCCAAATCTGAACTTACCAAAAATGCTTCACGACAACTCCAATACAAATCCTTAAATGGCATGCCTAAAAGGAAATTAAAAGAGAAACGGAAATGATCATAAATATACCAACAACAATATAAAACAAAATAATGTTTACCTTGATAATTTGGATTTCCCTTATTTTTCAGTTGATGTTTTACTATAATCATGTAAATGCCTCTAGAATTTGCTGTTAACGATAAGAAGACGCTGCGCATAGATGATAAGGCTAGTTCGCCTGAATTTTGTACTAGTAGTGAGTTTTCATAGGCAGTTTCATCGGAATATGGCAACATAGTGGTGCAATCCCACCATGAGAAATTATAATTGCTAAGTTTTGTTTGGTCCCATACTGGAAAAACAAATCTTTTTAATAAGTAATCATAAATTTCATAGATTAATCACTTACATAATGGCGTATTAATATGATCCACCGAAGCCAGCATATGAATATTTGGTATTTTGGCCAATCTAGCCAATATCGATTGAGCTTTGGCATTCCTCAGCATGGCGCCATCCAAATTGTGCACAATTAAGTATAAATGTGTCTGAGGTATAAGAGAAAATTCTTCTTCTATCATATCAACAGCCTCGTGAGGATTACCAGGACTAATGCCAGCATCTAAAATGTCATTAGTAATGCTGTCTAGTATATCCTTAAGAGTTAAACTAGGAAAGAAACCATTTATAACCAAAACTGTTTGTTCTGACAATACCGAACGATGAAATGACTGCAAAAGCTGGCGTTTAGAACCCAAACCATAGAGTAGAATATTATAGCCCTCGTTGAGTATGTAAAGCCATTTAGGAAAATACGATTTATACTCTTCCATAATGGCGTTCATTGCGGCTTCATGTTCAGTCGATAATTTCATTTCGGCTAAAAGTGAAAAGAGGCGATCTGCCGGTAAACGTGGATTTTTCAGACGATCCAAAGTGTGATCGGACGTAACTATTTTACTGCTAGAGTGAGAGTGAAAATAGCTTTCACATTCTGGCACATATTCGGTGTTTTTTTTGGAGCGATTCGTTTGTCTTAAACGTGCTGCTGAGGGAGTCTTCGGCAGTATGGGTACAATAATGGGTTTTCGGCCCTTAGAAGGAGTTTTAGGTTCATCAACTGCTTCACTATCAGAGGCAGTTAAATCATCATCACCACTTGTGGAACTTTCACTTCCTGACGGTGCAAAATCGCTTTCATCGGCAGAAAAGTCCGATTCTGAGTTTTCTTCGACTAATTTCGCAATTTCTGTAGGAAATAAATAAAATTTATTGTTTTATAGACATTTTAGCAAAAAAAAAAAAAAAACTACTTAAGCAAAGAAAAACTTACGATTTTTGACTTTGTGGCGCACATGTGAAGGCGTTTTTGGTTCCAAGGATTTTTTGATTCGCTTATTATCTGGTGTTTTACCTAAACGACCCGGTGTTTTGGGTGTTTTCGGTGTGGCAGGTGTCTTCGGCGTATTCATGGCAGCCAGAGCCATACCACCTTTCTTTTTCGGCGTATTAAAGCCAAACATTACTTTACCAGCCAATCCCACCTCGTCTTGTAATAGTTGCAAGTCTCCTGCTTTGGGTTTGGTAATTTCCCCTTCTCCTCCAAAATCTGTATCTGTTTCGTCATCCTCTTGATCTGTTACTTCTGCTTCATCATTTGGGCGTGAACTCCTTTTGCGGTTACTACTACTACTACTCCGTACAACTGGGGCATCAACAATAAAGTCGGCATTAGTGTATCGTTTATTGGGACTCGGTACACGAGTTGATCTCCTGCGACCTTTGGCAGCATTCAAAGTCCTCCCATCGTCTGAATCTTCTACGAGAACCAATACTGGTTCATCTCCATCAGAGCTTTCTGTCACATTATCCTCGAAGTCCACCACCGCCTGTAGAACTTTTGTTTTGGATGTTTGTGTTCTACTGCTTGGCGTCTCATGTTTTTTTGGTGTTTTATAGTCACGGTCACGATTATGGGTTTTCGTAGGCGTAGTAGCCATTATTAGATACAATTTCACACACTATTATTAATATTTTTAATTTAATATTTGAATTAAAATTCACTTTTTAAACACCTTTTTACGCAAATTGCGCTTTCTTTCTTCACTTTTGTTATTTGCAATTTTGTGCAGATGTTTTTTGTTTGTGCTTATCAAGCATTTTGCTTGTGTAAATAGGTTGACGTCTTTGTTAAGAATGCGGATGACCAACACAGAGTTGTTTGTTTATAAACAGGGTGTTTCGATGATATTATAATTAAAAATAAATAAGACCTTTTTTTCATGCTTAATAAAAAAAAAAGTTATTTGGTTGGGTGAGGATCGAATATAAAATGCAATTACTCTTAGATATCTAGACACACTTCAATTGATTGCATTGTCACCTTTCTTTTTGTCCTTTTATCCAATTTCACTGACAAACCGAAAATTCATTTGAATCTGACTTCTCATGTTTTTTTGGTGTTTTATGGTCACTGTCACGATTATGGGTTTTCGTAGTATTAGATTAGATTTCCATACTATTATTAATATTTTTAATTTAATATTTGAATTAAAATTCACTTTTTAAACACCTTTTCACGCAAATTGCACTTTCTCCACTTTTGTTATTTGCAATTTTGTGCAGATGTTTTTTGTTTGTGCTTATCAAGCATTTTGCTTGTGTAAATAGGTTGAAGTCTTTGTTAATAATGCGGATGAACAACACGGAATTGTTTGTTTACAAACAGGGTGCTTCGATGATATTATAATTATTTAAAAATTTATTTATTATTTATTTATAAAAATTTATTTGGTTGGGTGGTGGATCGAAAATAAAATGCAACTCCTCTTAGATATCTAGACACACTTCAATTGATTTCATTGCCAACTTTCTTTTTGTCCTTTTATCCAATTTCACTGATAAACCGAAAAATTCCTTTGAATCTGCTAAGTGTATTGAAAAGTACTTATTCCGGTCACAATCCGAAAATGCCACCACCAGTAGTACCGTCCAAATGTGGTAATACAGGATAGACGATAAGTCCGTGAGTTTTTGCGAGCAACTTTCTCTGTGGTGAATTTCGGATTCATTCACCATACTCTGTATACTCACCGCTTTCGACTTATCCACCTCCAGGTGTGTTGCAACACGTCCAACAAACTCACCACAAAAAAAAAATTAGAAAAAAGCGCGATATGGACGATAACTGTCATTTTTTGGTCGATGACTTGCATTTTTCGGTCGATGAGTTGGATTTTATTTTGAACGATCACTGGCAGTTTTTGGTCGATGACTTGCATTTTTTTGGTTGATGACTTGAAGTTTTTAGGTCGATGATTTGCATATTTTTGCTTGATGTCTTGCATTTTTTATACAGAGCACTTTTTGTGTTCAGTTCAGGAAAACAGTTTTGTCGCCTATATCTCCGATCCCAAGTAACGTCCGATCTTAAAGAAAACTGTTTTGGAAGCCTTGATACCATGACTTCTAGCTCCATTTCACCCCACAAATTCATTTTTATTCGATTTAGCCCGATTAATTATATATAGAGCACTTTTTTCTAGCCTTAAGTTTACCAACAGTAATGGAAAAAAACGACAACCAACGTGTTAACAGAAAGAATACGGCAAACAAATTGTTTCATATGCAGGGATAAACTAAAATCCATTCTCCACGGACTTCTTCTTTTCATTCGAAATTGTTCGGATAGTAGTGATAAACCCATAATGGAAGTGTTCATTATCTTCTGCTCTAAACTCAGGCGTAAGAAAAAATCTAACGAAGCCTTGTGTTATTGCTTCGAGTGCTGGCTGGATTAAGTTTCATAAACTATTCACCCGGATTATACGTTTTAAGTAAATTCTATTCGAATTACAAACAAAAAAAAAAAAAATAATCAGAACCCAGCAGGAAAATTTAACCACAATTCCCAGTTTCGTTTGGAAAACATGGATGGCAGACAAGATAGTAAAAAAAAATAACATTTTGTTATCTCTCTTTTCTCTTTCTTTTTTTGCAACACAGGGGGGGGGGATGGCAAAAACTATTTTAGCAGAGATAAAACAAAAAATTGCTTAAATAACCAAAACACACACACACTCATACATGCACTCTTAAAATTTAGGTAAACATGGTTGGTTGGAGCAACACAGTGGGACTTCTGTAAAATAAATGATAACTACAGCCAGCATTAATTTTAATAACAGTGTAACAACAACAACAACAACGCCAACAATTAACTTGAGTAAAAAATTTAAATAAACAAATGAAAAAGGAGCAAGAAGAGAGTGAGAGAAATACTTTTAACAAAAAAAAAGAGAGAACATTTTAGAATGAAAGTGCCTCTTTCTTGATGGTGCTGACAACAAATTCAGCTTTGCTGTTGCCGGTGTGTTGGTTGTAAATTTTATAACAAAACAAGTTTTTTTTTTTTTTTTTTGTTAAATTTTGTTGTTAAGAAAGGCTAAACACATCTATCTCCTAAAGGTAGAATTAAAAACAAAAACAAAAAAAAATTTATTTGCTTGTTAGGTTTTGTTGGACTATAAGTTAGACAGTGAGTTTAAAGGCAATAACAGTTAACCACAGACATTCGTTGCTAGTGGTTGACAGTAGTAACTGGGGCAGAGTAATTTTAAATCTACAAGTGAAAATAACGTTAAATTTAAAAGTTTTAATTTAAAAGTGGAATAAAAAAGAGGTGATGATTGTTCAAAAATAATAATAAAAAATATAAGTTTTTAATAAAACATATTTTTTTTTTATTCAACAAAACGAAAACGTTTTAAAAACGTAACAAACATTATTTGTGTGGTTTAATAAAATAAATTTAAAAACTTTATAAAAAATCTATTTAGGTTTATATTTTTAATAGAAAAAAAAAGAAACAAAAATATTTAATTACAATCTATAAATAAATAATAAATAACAAAATTGTAAATTAATAACTACTAATAATAATAATCCCATATACACACAACGAAAACTACATACAGCATTTTTTACAAATAAATAATTCAAATTAAAATAAAAATAATAAAAACAAAACTTTTGTAATAAATAATCAATGAAGCTTAGCAATAATTATTTTACATTAAAAAATTGAGTTTTTATAAAATACAGTGGGCGAAAAAAGAAATCGTACCACCAATATGCTCGTTATTCTAGTCTAATAATTACAAAAACAGTTTTAAATTAAAATTTGTGGTTTAAGAAGTAGATTTTTTTATGATTATTAATTTTTTTAAAATTTATTTTTTGTGAGTAAGAAAAAGGGAATAATTGAGAATTTTTATTATCTGAATCTGGAGATTTTTTTTTTTTAAACGATTTATTTTAATTTGTCTTAGTTACGTACTTTGCTTCATAATTGTGAAAAGCGTATGTTGTTAGCCCTTCTCAAACCTTCATTGTTTTTAGTTTATTCTCTAAAATTCTAAAATATCCCATTTAAAAGATATTTAAGATAGGATAGTCTATATTCGTTGAATCTTACTATCAAGATAGCTAATAGCACTTGACACCACAATGTTCTGTAAAGAAACCAGTTAAACTTATAGTGGTATTATTGAGTGAATTCCAGCAGAGAGCCAAATCCACCACCCTTAATCGACCATACCATATAGCAATTAAACCTATCCTGCTTAAGAGTCTTCTGTTTCATCAACACTCGTTCTTGGGATGTGCCAATAGGGATGGCAGTATGGAATCTTAAGATTAGCAAATATCTCATCCCTAGAATGAGAACCTAAGAACAAAAAGAATACACCTATCCCCCGATTTACACGGTACTTGTTTTACACGTTTTCGCTTTTACACGGTTTTCCAAATAAGTTTTTTTTGTTTTTTTTTTGTTTTTATCGCACTCTTTTTTTTGTTCTTCTGTTTAATGTATTGTAATTAAATAAAAAAAACAGTGTTTAAGTAATATATTACATATTTTAACCTGTCAAAGCATTTTATTTTTATTTCTGTGTACACCTAAAAATATTGAAAAAAATCACAACTGTTAAATAGCAAAATTATGCATTTTCTGCAAGCTTTTCGCTTTACACCGTTTTGACTTGAAAATTTTTAATTTTCTATTTACACGTTTTTCTCAGGAACGTATCTACCGTGTAAATCGGGGGATAGGTGTACTATTGTGCCACGTAATAAGCGGGCTATATTTTCAGTTGAAGAACTGTCTCGACTATAGGAACGCGCTTGTATTTTTTTATTGTTTGGACCTAGCCAGAGACGACTTCCATGTTTAATGAACATAAATATTCATTCAAAATTTTGTGAAATTTAGCTTTTAATATTTTTATAAAAAATTTCACAAAAGTGCAAAAACAAAACAAAAAATTAAATAAAGGGTGATTTTTTAGCTATTATCTTTTTGGCAACACTGTTTTAAACAGCTCACGCACGTTTCGTGTTTTGTTTCACTGTCAAACATCTTCAGTTTGGTCTATAATTTAACCATGAATCGTCTTACAAACGAACAACGCTTGCAAATCATTGAATTTTAATATCAAAATGCGTGCTCTGTTAAGAAAGTTCATCGCGCGCTTCTTCCATTTGATGGTCAGTTTAATCGACCCACTGAAGAGGCTATTTTTTTGCCCGAAATGCAAGAGCTTGACTTGCATGACATGTGGTTTCAACAAGACGGTGCCACATGCCACACAGCACGCGTAACAATGGACTTATTGAGAGGCGAGTTCGGTGAACATTTTATTTCACGTTCGGGACCGGTCAATTGGCCGCCTAGATCGTGCGATTTAACGCCTTTAGACTATTTTTTGTGGGGCTATGTTAAAGCTCATGTCTACATAGACAAGCCCGCTACAATTGACGCATTGGAAGACAACATTGAAGCATTTATTCGTGAGATATCGGCCGAAATGTTGGAAAGAGTATGCCAAAATTGGACTAAGCGGATGGACCATTTGAGGCGCAGTCACGGTCAACATTTGTATGAAATAATCTTCAAACATTAAATTATATGGACCGTACTATCGATTCAAATAAAGATTTCATACATTTTTCTGAATTTTATGTGTTTTTTTTTTTTTTAATTTTCCTATAGCTCTTAAAAAATCACCCGATACTACTGAAAAAGAAATTCTAACGTACAATACCCTGTACTCATAGCCAAATTTAACTGAACCTAAACTGGTAATAACTTGATTTGTTTTTATAATTTTTAAAGGTTGTTTTACTGTTGCACAGTGTATTATAAATCTTCAATTGAAACCATCATTACTCGGGCATTGAAATTCTTTTTGTAAAATTTTAAATAATTTTTTTAATTTTATATTCACGCAACGTATTTTTATTTATTTCATGTTTTTTCTTTATTATTCCCCTTTTTTATACGTCTTACTTACATATGTACGTTGTTGGTTGTAAGAAAATAAATTTTAATCACAACAACAACTATATCACAAATGCATATACAAAAATTAATAAATAATGTCATATGAAATTGAAATTTGAAAAAAAAAAACAAAATTACTTGATTTATAAAAAAAAAAATAATAATATTAATAAGTATTGTATGAACGCGTGAGTGAGTGAGTGAGTAACTGACTGATTTGGATTATTTAAAGTGAGTTTTTGCATAATAATTAGTTGCCAATATGTTGGTTGTAGTGATTTAAAATGTATTAAAAAAACGTAAATTGTGGCAGGAAAATAACAACAACAACAACAGCAACAACAAACACATTAACAAGCAATACAAAAAAGTCACTTTAACCTCAACCTTCAATATTTTCAATTTTAATTTCAGTTTTGTTTTCGGTTTTGTTTTAAAATTAAATAAATTTTTTTTTTTTATTTATTTTTGTCACAAATATTTTGCCTGTCTGTCTGCATTGTATAACGGTTGTGCGGTCGTGAATGAGTAAAACGAAAAGAAACAGTTTTGGAAATGAATTTTGAGAACAGGAATTTAAAAATGGATTTCCTTTCTTCCACTTTTAATGAAAATGAAGTTTTTAAAAAATAGTTGCACCACCACTTCCTAAATTTGAATTTGAGAGGGAGGTTAGAAGGATTAGCCTCTCCTAAAATTTTTTTAGTTTAATAAATAAATCTTTAGGAAAGAAGATTTTTTCACCACTATAGGAAACTCTTTTGCATGCCATACTTGGCATATTTTGTCACTCCTATACAATTTTCCTTGCCACGTAGCATTTCGTTCATATTTTCCCATTCGAAAGAGGTGTTTACCGAAATTGCCATGTCTAGGCAGCATTTGGGTTATGTAGAGTAATTAATTTCTCATTCTCTTTCACTGTACAAATTTATCTATTTCTACCATCAGTTTAACTGTAAATTTCTATTGCAGCTTCCTCATACATTTCATTAGTATCTGAACCGCTTTTGTCTTCGTTGAGATCGTAACTAACTCTGTCGTTAATATAGAGGTCTACTGGGATTGTGCCTTTACATAACCGTTCGTTGGATTACGTAACCGTTCGGTTAAATAATATCCTAAATACTCTCTTAAAGTCATATCGGGACTTTGTGCAAGAGTATTAAGCCTGTGGTGACTTTTTTTGTCAAAATATGTATATTGGAGTACTAAGACTTTTGCTGCCCACTGTATATATAGACCGTTCTATATACCGTTCTAGAGTCGCCGTAGTCTAGTAGGTAGTGTTTTGGGTTATTAGACGTAAAGCCAGGGTTCGAGCCCCAGGCCAGACATCAAAACAAAATACAAAAAGTATTTCTTCGGCGATTTCCTCTCAGCAGGTTTCTGGCAAAAATTCTGAGAGTAAATAAAATTGCCATGAAAAGTTTCTCAAAAAAATCTGTCGTTCGGAGTCGACTTTAAACTGTAGGTCCCGCCACTTATGTATAAAATTAACACACACAATATAAGTGGTGTGAGAAACTAGATCAATAATCCTGACTGAAGGGTTGTGATGACCAATTATGTATGTATGTATACCGTTCTATATACCGTTCTATATATACAGTGGACACCAAAAGTCTTAGTACTCCAATATACATATTTTGACAAAAAAAGTTCCCACAGGCTTAATACTCTTGCACAAAGTCTCGATATGACTTTAAGAGAGTATTTAGGAGATTATTTAAACGAACGGTTACGTAATCGCTAAACCTCAAACAAAAGTCAACCGAAAAACTTGCTCATGGTACCACCAGAAAACACTTAACAAAACTTGTACATTCAATTCCAAATGGATTAAATGGAGTGCTGACCTTAAGGGATATTCTACTAAATACAAGGGATAACATTTTCATATATTAGGCCTTTGAATTTTAAATTTACTCAGGGTTCTCCTTGGGGGTACCCATGGAGTCATCTGAAACTTTTCCTTATTTTTCCTTTGTTTTATGAAAAACATTAAAAAATTGTTTGTTTTATAATAAAAACAGAAATAAATTAATAAAATAAATATAAAAACCTTAATTTTTTTTATACAAACTGTTGATTAAAATTCATGAAATTGCTAAAATATATTGGTGTACTAAGACTTTTGCTGTCCACTGTATATAGTCATTAGTCTTAAGGCCACTAGACAAATTGAACTAGTGAATCAGGGGTTCTAATGTTACCATATGGTATCACAAAAACCACTTGGCCATTAGTCCTACTAGTGTAGACAACAACTACCAAATTGTACTAGTGAATGACGCTTTAATTTGCCATTAATTTACTGAGCATTCCGGTTAACCTTCCAGCTTTCTTTGTAGCTTGGATTGCCCGGTGCGTAAATTTTTATCTGACGTTGATATCTTATCGAAATCTTCCAGAAATATATGTTTTTTTCTTCAGCAATATTTAGCACTGCTTTTTACAGAACGAGTTACAAGGTATGTTGTTCCAATAATGTTTTGCTTGTACGTACATACAGTGGACAGCAAAAGTCTTATGGTGTTTTCTTTTCTACCAAAAAATGTGCATTTTATTAACGCAAAATGCAATTTTGCGTTTGTTTCTTAAAAATGTTTCGCCCTCTAAAAGGGTGGTATGTTTTATTCTAAATAATTCGCACTTGCCAATGGTGGAGGGCATTGCATTTTATGCCCTGTATAAATCGAGAGTGCTGATAATGCCCTGTAAAGCAGATGACTTTTGTTTATTTATAGGGATACCAGATGAAATTTAAAAAAAGTCGCCTGGTATTGTTATCCAATTTGAAGTTAATTTTTTCATTGTTTTGTGGAGTAATCTTAAGGAAATATTACATTATTAAAGCTACATGGTCAGCAATATAAAAAATTGCATTCAATGTTAGAACAGTGTTACAATATTTTTTTTTTTTTTGTGTGTCTTTGAACAAATTGGCATTTCCTCATTCATTTTCTTAATAAGTGGTAAACACATTGCATACGCTTTTTTAATATTTGTGTTATGTTCTTCTCAAATAAAAAATGACATTACAACAGGGTTGGTCAAAAATTTTTTTAATGCACCTTGTAAGAGGGTGACATTTTCTTTGTAGAAAAGAAAACACCATTGGTCTCTCCAATATATTTTGACAATTTCATGAATTTTAACAAAAACAGTTTGTATAAAAAATTAATGTTTTTATATTTATTTTATTAATTTATTTCTGTTTTTATTATAAAACAAACAATTTTTTAATGTTTTTCATAAAACAAGAGAAAAAATAAGGAAAAGTTTCAGAAATACTCCATAGGTACCCCCGAGGAGAACCCTGAATAAATTTAAAATTAAAAGGCCTAATATATGAAAATGTTATCCCTTGTATTTAGTAGAGTATCCCTTAAGGTCAAGCACTCCATTTAATCCATTTGGAATTGAATATACAAGTTTTGTTAAGTGTTTTCTGGTGGCACCATGAGCAAGTTTTTCGGTTGACTTTTGTTTGAGGTTTAGCGATTACGTAACCGTTTTTTCATATGATCCCCTAAATACTCTCTTAAAGTCATATCGGTACTTTGTGCAAGAGTATTAAGCCTGTGGGGATTTTTTTGTCAAAATATATTGGAGTACTAAGACTTTTGCTGTCCACTGTATGTATATATTAGAAAAGTGTTTAAAAAAATCTTATAATTTTTAAACAAATTTCTTTTTTTATTGAAAATTTTGAAACTATTTAAATTTGATTCAATATAATATATAATATAATTTGAAAATTATTTACAATCGTTTTTTTAGGCCACAACACACTGTAAGTAGTGGTTGCATAAAGGGTTTCGGGGCATTCCCCATTGAAATAAAAATGCAAATATATGGCGGGGATTATTTTCTTTTTTTTTCACATTACATTGGTGTGTAAATAAATTAATTTTTATAGTTCTTAGAAATATATGTTATTCTGTATTTAATTCATTAATATTCTATATTCTAGTGTCAATTCATTTGTATCACTATTTTATAAAGAATTGAAGTTGAATTTTTCGATAATTAAAACTTAAATATTTCTGTCTTAAAGTTTTTATCAATAAATTCGATATCTTACACAAAAAAATATCTCCATTAAGAATAAGTATTAAACACTTTATTTAAATCTTTATAAGATTCTTTAACAAAATTATAAAGCTTTTTCAATTAAAAAAATGGGTCAATTCGACCTCTGGGTACTGTACTTGCCACAGTTGACAAGTACACGTCCTCTAACCTTCAATTAAAATGTTCAAATGACAATATGATAGTGGAAACGGTGTAATAATGTAATAAATCGATTCGAAATGCCTGGTGCATTTAATTCATAACAGAAAGTAAATTTGAAAAACAATTTTTCTTTCCAATTTTAAATAAAGGGTCCGCCAATTAACTTTTTTTTTTTTTGAAAATGCTTTAAAAAAAAACTACTGAATATTTTCTTAAATTTCTTTTTTTATTTCAAAGTACAATCCTTCCGGTTAATAATGGAAAATAATTTCATTCAAATGGCTGCCTCGGCTGGCCATGCAGTAGCCTACACGATCGGTCTAATTTTTAAGCACATTATCGATTGTGTGCAGTTGTATTTCACCAATGGCTTCACGAATATTGTCCTTTAAAGCGTCAATTGTCTTTGGCTTGTCGGCGTAACACTTATCTTTGACACAGTATCCCACAAATAATAGTCCAACGGTGTCAAATCGAAGGTCCGAGGTGGCTAAACGACATCAGCTCTGCGGCTGATAATGCGATCTTCAAAAACAGGCCGCAAAACATCGAGTGTAGCTTCGGCTGTGTGGCACGTAGCGCCGTCCTGTTGAAACCTAATGTTGCCAATATCCTCCTCTTCAGTTTTTGTGAACAAAAATTCGTTCAACATGGCCCGATAACGATCGCCATTGACTGTAACGGCCACTCCTTGCTCATTTTCGAAGAAAAATGGCCCAATTATGCCTGTGGACCAAAATCGGCACCAAACAGTGACTCATTTTGGGTGCGTCGGCTTTTCAATGTATGCGTGCGGGTTTTCTGTGCCCCAAATGCGACAATTTTGCTTGTTTACATACCCGCCAAGATCAAAATGAGCTTCATCTGAAAAGATGATTTTTTTTTGCCAAAATCGGCATCTTCTGTAAGTCGATCGCAGGCCCACTTAGCGAAGCGAAAACGCATTGGATGGTCAATATTCGTTTAGCGGAAGAATAAAACTAATTATCAGTCAAATCAGACATGAGCTAAGTGTTACCATTCACGAAATAAGCACTAGTTGAAAAAAAAAACGTTAGATGGCGGACCCGATATTAATTTTTAAATGAAAGTGCTTTGTTTTAGGAAGGAAGTGTTTTTTTCGTTGTTTTTGTTTTTGTTTTTATTTAATAAATTGAACTTTTTTAATGTCATTCATTTGTGCATTAATTATCATCGAAAGTAAATCGTTATTGACAAAATCAGTTAATTAAAACACCGCCAGTCAGTCATTAAACTTTAATCGTGCCTGTAAGATATTTAATTTAAATCCATTAATATGACACACAGGAAAAAAAAATAAAGAAAATTTATACGATATTTGCGAAAACTTTACACGTACGACGATGATATCAGCTAACAAGTTCAATGAGATTTTAATTTTTGTTGAATACGTTGATACGTTTTTTTACCTCGAAAAAACTTAACAAATCGTTCAATAAATTATATGGCAGAGTAATTATTGGCATACATGTTTAGTAGATACAAATTATATCTGATCTGATTAGTAGTGACCAGTGGCAGATGGATGGTGTTAGCACATTAGAGCACATTTGTGTTTGATTGGCCAGTGGAATTCAGTATATATTCGTTTTTTAACCGCACTATTCGTGTGTGAAACTCTCTTCGCGCACGAGTTTTTTTAGATTTGTTGTTACCTTCAATGTCCTCGTGTAGAGGAACCTTTATAAGGGTAATCAGCTTACATTTACAATACGGTCTTTGGTCTACCCTTTCTTCTTCTTTTCTTGAGAATTCCGCAATCCAGAATTGTCAGCAAATTTCCCCAGGAGCTAAGCAATTCTCTTTAATGCATATGTAGTTGAACTCGCCGTAGTCTAGTATCAGGTGATTTTTTAAGAGCTATAGGAAAATTTTTCAAAAAAAAACACATAAAATTCAGAAAAATGCATGAAATCTTTATTTGAATCGATAGTGCGGTCCATATAATTTAATGTTTGAAGATTATTTCATGCAAATGTTGACCGCGACTGCGCCTCAAATGGTCCATCCGCTTAGTCCAATTTTGGCATACTCTTTCCAACATTTCGGCCGGTATCTCACGAACAAATGCTTTAATGTTGTCTTCCAATGCGTCAATTGAAGCGGGCTTGTCTGTATAGACATGAGCTTTAACATAGCCCCACAAAAAATAGTCTAAAGGCGTTAAATCGCACGATCTAGACGGCTAATTGACCGATCCCGAACGTGAAATAAAATGTTCACCGAACTCGCCTCTCAATAAGTCCATTGTTACGCGTACTGTGTGGCATGTGGCACCGTCTTGTTGAAACCACATCGACGCCTCCGTTCTATAACATTCTAAGTCGAAAAAGTGTGTTTTGAGTTATGAGCTCTCAAAGTTTTCACGCGACATACGACTATATGTGTATTCTAAGTAGATTTTTCCCTATAACTTCGGAAGGGATCGGCGCATCTTAACCAAATTTTGACAGTATTTAAGTTAGAGAACGTAGAATTTAAAAACGTTCTAAGTACACTTAGAACGTTATAGAATGGAGGCGTCTACATGTCATGTAAGTCAAGCTCTTGCATTTTGGTTAAAAAAAATTTAGTCACAATAGCCCGAATAGCCGCTTCAGTGGGTCGATTAAACTGACTATAAAATTGAAGACGCGCGCGATGAACTTTCTTAACAGAGCACGCATTTTGATAACAAAATTCAATGATTTGCAAGCGTTGTTCGTTTGTAAGACGATTCATGGTTAAATTATAGACCAAACTGAAGATGTTTGACAGTGAAACAAAACACGAAACGTGCGTGAGCTGTTTAAACCAGTGTTGCCAATAAGATAATAGCTAAAAAATCACCCGATAGATAGTGTGTTGTCTTATTAGACATAAGGCCACGGTTCAAAGCCAAACAACTTCCTCTAAGTAGATTTCTGGCAAAAATTCTGAGAGTAAAATGAAATTGCCATGAAAAGTTTCTCAAAAAAATCTTTCGTTCGGAGTCGACTTTAAACTGTAGGTCCCGCCACTCTTGTATAAAATTAACGCACACAAGTGGTGTGAGAAGCTAGGACGTAATCCTGACTGAAGGATTGTAATGACCAATTATGTATGTTATGTATGCATATGTAGTGTAGCAACGTAAATATCTTCTTTGTTAAGTAAGCATTAACGTTTAGAATTAATTATTTTTTATAATTGACAACCACTGACTGCAGAATTTTGAATTTTAATAGGAAATTCTGTAACGAATGGTATTGAATCACAAGCCGTAAAATATTTTAAAAATTCTTTAATAATAGATTCGTTAAATTTGAAAAACTGAAAACTTAAAACTACAAATCATGTGAAATAATGAAAAATCTCTAAGCAATACGTTAAGAATCAATTTTAAAAAAATAGTTAAAAAGGAAAAATAATAATAAAAAAAATAATAATCGATGCATCCATAACCATAGTCTCTGCGTCATGATGTTATAACCAGTTTCTTTCAATATCTTCTAAAATTATTGTTAATAAACTAGATACTGAGCAAGATTGTGATCAAATATGTTCAATGTATTGATAAACAACTGACCATAAAAATCGTATCTCTTTGCATTTATTTGCATTACATTACAGTGTCTCACAAAATGTTGCACACATATGTATAAGCTATTACGTTACATTTATAAAGAGCATTATGCATTAAGCATTTAGCAAGTGATTACAAGAGTGTATTTGTTCTAGACTGTATTTCGTTTTTTTTTTTTTGTAATTCTGTAATAAGAATTGGCTAAAACTGAAACTGAAATCGTTTAACCAGTTTAAGGTCAATGTTTGACGATGACTATCAAAGAATAGACACCAAACTAAACAAACTTGTTTAATACGGAAAACAAGCATTGTCATGCAATTTTGCTAAAATTTACAAAACAAGAGAGTCTTCGTTTAGTAAAGACATAAATTATGTCAAGCTAAAGAAAATAATTGGAAATCAAGATTGGGAGGGTAACATTAGGTTATTGCACTTCTGTTGCGATCCTAAAGGCAATTTGTTTTGTTAAAATGTTAAAAATGTTAACATTTCTAAATAGTTTATGCATGCTATAGTGTTGGGATTTTTCTGTTCCAATTTCCAAAGGACTTACGCAATTTAGAAATTTCTGACCGTTCATGACATGAAGTCGCCGTAGTCTAGTAGGTAGTGTGTTGACTTATTAGACGTGAGGCCTCGGTTCAAATCCCAGGACAGGCATCTCCAACTAAATGAAATATGACAAAATATTTCTTCGGCGACTTCCTCTCAGTAGATTTCTGGCAAAAATTGTGAGAGTAAAAGAAAATTCTCACAAATATGTCGTTCGGAGTCGACTTTAAACTGTAGGTCCCACCACTCATGCATAAAAAATAACACACACAACATAAGTGGTGTGAGAAACTAGGTCATAATCTGACTAAAGGGTTGTAATGACCAATTATGTATGTATGTATGGCTTGGTATTTATCAAGAAGTGCAAGAAATCTGATCTTTTGTACGTCATATAGTCAGGACCTTAAGGAGCTGTTGAGTTTTGAGATGCGTTAAGAAATTTTAAGAATAACGACAAGAAATCTCTTGTTTTTTGGTTAAAAACTGTTTAGGCTGCTCTGAGAGAGTTCATTTATTTATTTATTATAATAATATACATAGCACAACAATATATGAATCTTATAAGTGAGATAAAATTAGGGATAAGTCAGGGCGTTTTTTTTTTTTTTTCATATAATTATCAAATGAAAAATTTATAAAGTCTTGTGCAGTTTAATTCCTGCTTAATAAAACCGCCTCCTTCAACATCGCAATTCGACAAAGTACAATAAGATATTACTTTGCGAGTTGATCAGTTTCATGATTAGTTACGTAGGTAGAAGTGGCTGTCCCCTCGATGGAGTCATGAGCGGACACACTTAGGCCGCACACAGGTCCCATTGTAATACCACAGTTTCATATTTTCCCCGAGTCCAGGGACCACTCGGAGCTTCCGATGAAGCGACTCAGACTGCCAATATCCATGCATGACAGTTCACTCAGGTGCCTCTTTCTCATCCGACCAAGTGCCGGGCATGTGCACAGTAGGTGAAGAACAGTCTCATCATCCTCCTCATCTCCACAGCTTCTGTAGAAATCATTTGCAAGGTGTCCAAGACCAATACGCCTCGCATGCGTTCCTATAATACAATGCCCCATAATAACCCTGATAACAGTGCTGAGTCTACTTCTTTGCAGTTTAAGCAGAGCCGACGCGTGTCTCTTATCCAGTCTTGGCCAGGATTCTGCCCGTGTCCGAAGCCGCCCATCTACTGTTGACAAGGTCCACGATTGCATTTTAGGTACCCAAAGGAATCCCCAATGTAGAAAATTCATCAGAGAACTCGATGGTCGTGCCCATGATTATTATTCCAATATTTAGCCTTCCGAACATGACCTTTCTACCTTTCTACTTTCAACACTGCTTCGCTAACTCCCATAGTGAATTTATCTATAACCTTTATATATACAAAGAGAAGAAGAAGAGGAGGAGGGATTGTTTTAGTGGAAGCACCACTCTACGCAGTTGACGACGGTCACTGTAAGTGCGAAGTCATTTTGAATCACATAATAACATAATAACAGCATCACACCGTATAATCAGCTTCATTTTTCTCTTCGCTGTAATTTTCATCATTCCTTGAGAGCAATAATAATTATTTTCTTTCTTTTTTTCTGAGTCCAAGTGGTTTCTAAAGTTTAGGCGAACGTCGATTATTATCGCCAGTAATTTGAATGAAGTCGCCGTAGTCTAGTAGGTAGTGTGTTGGCTTATTAGACGTATGGCCCGAGTTCAAATCCCAGGTCAGACATCAAAACGAAAATATTTCTTCGGCGACTTCCTCGCAGCGGATTTCTGGCAAAAACTCTGAGAGTAAAATAAAATTGCTATGAAAAGCTTCTCAAAAAAATCTGTCGTTCAGAGTCGACTTTAAACTGTAGGTCTGTGTGTAAGTGTACTTACGTTTTTAATGTTCTACGTTCTCTAACTTAAATACTGTCAAAATTTGGTTAAGATGCGCCGATCCGTTCCGAAGTTATAGGGAAAAATCTACTTAGAATACACATACATATAGTCGTATGTCGCGTGAAAACTTTGAGAGCTCATAACTCAAAACACTCTTTTTCGACTTAGAATGTTATAGAACGGAGGTGTCGATGTGGTTTCAACAAGACGGTGCCACATGCCACACAGTACGCGTAACAATGGACTTATTGAGAGGCGAGTTCGGTGAACATTTTATTTCACGTTCGGGAACGGTCGATTTAGCCCCTTGTGGGGCTATGTTAAAGCTCATGTCTATACAGACAAGCCCGCTTCAATTGACGCATTGGAAGACAACATTGAAGCATTTATTCGTGAGATACCGGCCGAAATGTTGGAAAGAGTATGAAAAAATTGGACTAAGAGGATGGACCATTTGAGGCGCAGTCGCGATCAACATTTGCATGAAATAATCTTCAAACATTAAGTTATATGGACCGTACTATCGATTCAAATAAAGATTTCATGCATTTTTCTGAATTTTATGTGTTTTTTTTTTTGAAAAATTTTCCTATAGCTCTTAAAAAACACCTCTTATTTAAATAATATTTAGAGAGTGCTCTAAATATATATGAAATTCTGATAAATCTAATATCAAATCTAATATCAAATCTAATTATAATCTTAAAAGATTAGTAGAAAAACAAAATAGTAAATCTGATTAAAATGGGGAAAACGTTCGTTTAAATTACTGCAACCCTGAATAATAATTACAAAAAAAAAAAACAAACCTGATTTACATATATTTATTGTTAATAAAAAATATAATTTATTTAATTAAGGTCTTATAAAAAAAACACAGAAAGTCAGTTATACCTGTCAATCACTCAACCAATCAATCAATCAACAAAATTTAGATCCCGCCTTATTAAAAAAATTCGTAAATCTCTGTCAGACAGTTTAAGCAAACGAAATTTTAAAACCAACAATAAAGGCCATTAAAAATTATTTAATATTATAATTATTTTAATGTTTGTTTATTATTATTATTTTTTTTTTTATTATTAAAAAAGGTGTCAACAATTTATTTATTTTTGTGGTTTTATTACTAACAATTTTTTTTTTTGGTAATTTTGAATTCAAGTGGTTCACTCACTTTAGTGGAGGAAAAAGTTTCACTTTAAATTTCTATTTTATAAAACATTCACTCTTTTTTTTTTTATTTATTTATTTATTTGTTAATAGAGAATTTGTTGTTTATTTTTGTTTATTTTTTGTATTTTATTTTTTGTTTTGTTAATTCTTTCTTTTTCCAAACCATCGTTAAATTATTCATGAAACTTGACGTAGAAGTGTTGTTAATTAATTTGGAATTTGGATAGACATTGAATCGGTTTGATTTGATATGATAACTCTATGGTAGTTGACTTTGACTTAGGAACTACGATGCATAACCGGTAAAAAATTTATCACCTAACAATTTTAAAAGTCTTGAAGAAAAGAGTTTAATTTTTTGATTTTAATCCACATACAGTGAATCACAGTGAAAATGGCCCACCAGTATTTGGTTAATATTTATTAAAAAGGAAGAAAATAAAATAAATATTTTTGTTTAAAATAAAGTTTATTTGGTATTCAATATAAGGAACTAAAAAATTCTTTTAATTACATTATTAATTCATTGAGTTTTTACATCAGAAATAAAAACAGTTAAAAAAATTTCTCCAAGTTACACAAAAAAGTTAGTAGAATCCATTCCTAATCGTTTAAAATCGATAATAAGTCAAAAAGGCTTTCCTACAAAATATTGAAAATAAAAAAAAAACCTTATTTCTGTAATACATAATAATATACTGGGCCATTTTCATTGTGAGATAAATTTGAATGAATTAATAATGTAATTAAAAGAATTTTTTAGTTCCTTATATTGAATTTCAAATAAACTTTATTTTAAACAAAAATATTTATTTTATTTTCTTACTTTTTAATAAATATTAACCAAATACTGATGTAATTTCATGGTGGGCCATTTTCACTGTGATTCACTGTACATATGTAGATTAGAGTAGATGAGAGAGAATCAATTTCATTTTCGGTATTTCTTTAAACCACGGCTACTACAAGCTAAACGCGAACATACAGTGAACAGCAAAAGTCTAAAGTACTCCAATATATTTTAGCAATTTCATGAATTTTAACCAACAGTTTGTATAAAAAATTAAGGTTTTTCTATTTATTTTATTAATTTATTTCTGTTTTTATTATAAAACAAAATATTTTTTAATGTTTTTCATAAAACAAGAGAAAAATAAGGAAAAGTTTCAGAAATACTCCATAGGTATCCCCAAGGAGAACCCTGAGTAAATTTTATATTCAAAGGCCTAATATAAGGCCCCTGTATTTAGGTTAGAGAACGTGTACTTGTCAGTTAAGACAAGTACAGTACCCGGAGGTCGAATTGACCCATTGTACATCGTGCTGAACCCCTGTATTTAGTAGAATATCCATTAAGGTCAAGCACTCCATTTAACCCATTTGGAATTGAATGTACAAGTTTTGTTAATGGTGTTTTCTTTTCTACAAAGTAAATGTCACCCTCTTACAAGGTGCATTAAAAAATTTTGACCAACCCTGTTGTAATGTCATTTTTTATTTGAGAAGAACATAACATAAATATTAAAAAAGGGTATGCCCTGTGTTTACCACTTATTAAGAAAATGAATGAGGAAATGCCAATTTGTTCAAAGGTGTTGCCAGATCGCAAATTTTTCGACTTCATTCTTTGCACGCTTTTTTTATAACAGAAAAAAAAAATATTTTAACACTGTTCTAACATTGAATGCAATTTTTTATATTGCTGACCATGTAGCTTTAATAATGTAATATTTCCTTAAGATTACTCCACAAAACAATGAAAAAATTAACTTCAAATTGTATAACAATACCAGGCGACTTTTTTTAAATTTCATCTGGTAGCCCTATAAATAAACAAAACTCATCTGCTTTACAGGGCATTATCAGCACTCTCGATTTATACAGGGCATAAAATGCAATGCCCTCCACCATTGACAAGTGCGAATTATTTAGAATAAAACATACCACCCTTTTATAGGGCGAAACATTTTTAAGAAACAAACGCAAAATTGCATTTTGCATTAATAAAATGCAAATTTTTTGGTAGAAAAGAAAACACCATAAGTGTTTTCTGGTGGCACCATGAGGAAGTTCTTCGGTTGAACCTTTCCTTCAAATGGTCTCCTAAATACTCTCTTGAAGTCATATCGGGACTTTGTGTAAGAGTATTAATCCTGTGGGGACTTTTTTTTTGTCAAAATATATTGGAGTACTAAGACTTTTGCTGTCCACTGTATTTCTCTTTGGCTTTAAATACTCTCATGAAATATCTGCTGAACTAATGCCACAATAAAGTTCGAAAAATTCTGCTGCATTATTACCAAAGATGCAGCATTCGATTCTGATGTTAAGGACAGAATAAGATTCAGAAACGTATATATTGGCCTCGGTAGAGTATTTTTTTTTTTTTTTTTTTGTGAAACCAGCACTCAGGGGATGGCCCCTACTCATGCAGTGCATTGTGCAGGTTTTTATGAAAATGGGTTATAGGAAGGTGGAAGAGAGGGAGTAGTGTTTGTGGACATCTCAAGATGTGAACGGCAAGGAAACGAGTTGCTGCTAGGTGACTATAAAATGGCCAATGCTATACCTTCACCATTAGACAGTCTACAGCAATCGTCCCCAAGAAGCCCGCACCCTTCAGTCCTAGCTTCTCACACCACTCATGTTGTGTGTGTTAATTTTATACATGAGTGGCGGGACCTACAGTTTAAAGTCGACTCCGAACGACAAATTTTATTGAGAAGCTTTTCATGGCAATTTTATTTACTCTCAGAGTTTTTGCCAGAAATCTGCTGAGAGGCAGTCGCCGAAGAAATATTTTTTTTTTTATATTTCGTTTTGATGTCTGACCTGGGATTTGAACTCGGGCCTTACGTCTAATAAGCCAACACACTACCTACTAGACTACGGCGACTCCCTGAGACGTATAATGATAATGTTCTGAACAAAGCAAATACATAAAGTCGTTTACACTCTATGTATAATGAAGATCCAATCGACATTGAAATCACGGAGAAGAAAACTTCCCTGGATTGGTAGCATATTGAGGAGCCCAAAATTATATATCCATCAGCTGGACAATTAGGACAACCCAATCTAAATCTAAAAGATATGTATCGCTTCTCCATTCTGGTGATTTGATTAAGTCTTTACTGTTATCTTTAAAGACACGAGATTTTAAAATGTCCCAAAGAAAGATCTTAAAAACGCAGATCGTTTATAATGGTCAATAATGTGTATTCAAGTACTTCAAAGCCATAACGCATCAACACATCTGAATAATTTAAATACATATTCCCCCCTTGGATATCCTGCTATTTATCTGTGGTATATCTGGGTTGTCTTTAAATGAAATTGGGTCTGAATAAAATTAAAATCTTCTGGTCTTACATGGGTTTACTGTTTTTATGAATTTTTATTGATATTTTTCTTTGGGTGTAAAAACAAACTAACTGTTATTGTTCTCATAATATTACAAGTCTTGACATTTAACGAAATTGTGTATTTTTTTTTTATTAAATGTTTTATTCACTCTCTTATTTATCGGTTTATTTTTATTTTCAGTTCCATTTTGTAAACGGCTATGAATCGTCCACACATTCCATTATTGGCTGGGCTCATTTTGGGCTTAAGCTGGTTATACAGCTGTTGTGATGCAGCCATCATTGACAACAGTAATCGGTATTATCGTTTGCCCAGTTCCCTAAGACCGGAACGTTATAAATTGAAAGTTATCACCCATTTAGAGAATCCATCGAATTTAACATTTGAAGGTCAAGTTTCGATACGTTTCAAGGTACAACAGGATACCACTAATATAACGTTACATGCGCAAAATCTAACCATCGAAGAGAGTCGAATTAAATTGAAAAGTTACGATGATGATCAAAAAATGGATTGCCTGCTGATGGTGACAAGCGTGCCTGAACAGGATTATTTTATTATACAATTGTGTCAGACATTGCGTAAGGGTCAGGAATATAAATTAAAATTGTATTTCACCGGTATATTGAATGAAAAGTTACACGGCTACTATCGTAGTTCGTATGTGGTAAAGGAGACCAATGAGACTAGGTAAGTGCGCCATACTTATTAATTTGTATTTTATTCACATGGGATTTGATTTGATTTTGTATTCTTTAGATGGCTTTCGGTAACACAATTTGAACCGGCTCATGCCCGAGCCGCTTTCCCATGCTTTGACGAACCCGAATACAAGGCTAAATTTGTCATATGGATGGGTCATCATAAATCCTTGACAGCTTTAAGTAATATGCCGTTGGAGAAACAGACAGCCATGTAAGTTATTAAATCAAACATTAACTAAATATTTCACGACCCCCAACTTCCTTAATTTCATATTTTATTGCCCTTAAAAAGAATTCAATTCCGAAATTTCTGATTCGATTTTAATTTAATTGTTGTTGTTTTTTTTAAATTTTTTTCCAGAACCGGCCTTAACGATTTCGTCTGGAGTATTTTCGAGGAATCGGTACCCATGTCCACCTATTTAGTGGCCTACACTGTTAATGATTTTGCTTATAAAAAATCTGAAATGGATTTGAATGCAAATAATGACATTGAATTCCGTACATGGGCGAGACCAGATGCCATTGATCAGTGCGTTTATGCCAGTGAAGTGGGACCCAAAGTATTGAAATACTATGAAGATACATTCGGTATACCATTCCCGCTAAAGAAAATCGATGAAATTGCTATACCCGACTTTAGTGCAGGTGCTATGGAAAACTGGGGCTTGGTTACCTATCGCGAAACAGCTTTACTCTTTGCTCCCAATGTATCTTCTAATTCCAATAAACTGCGTATTGCTCAGGTTATAGCTCACGAATTGGCTCATCAATGGTTCGGTAATTTGGTCACCATGAAATGGTGGACCGATTTATGGTTGAATGAAGGTTTCGCTACCTATGTCGCTAGTTTGGGTGTACACCATCTAAGTCCCGAATGGGATTCTTATAATGCTGAATCTTTGGAGAATATTTTAAATATTTTCCGCCGTGATGCCCAATTATCTAGTCATCCCATATCGCAACCCATACTGAATACCAGCCAAATTGGTGAACGTTTTGATGCGATTTCCTATAAAAAGGGTTCGGCTGTATTGAGAATGTTGCATTCGATATTGGATAAGGAGGCCTTTTTCGAGGGAGTACAAGACTATCTAAAAAAACATGAATACTCGAATGCCGAACAAGATGATTTATGGCTGGCCTTTACAGAGAAAGCTCATCGCCACAATCGGCTCGATCAGCAATACGATATGAAAACCATTATGGACTCGTGGACCTTACAAACCGGTTATCCTTTGATCAAAGTCACACGTAATTATAAAACTGGTTCGGTGGAAATAGTTCAACATCGATTTTTGGAAAATAAAACATTGGCCGAACAGCATACTGAAGCTCAACCTTGCTGGTGGGTACCTCTAAGTTATACCACAGCCAAGGATATGAATTTTATAAAGACAACACCACAAATATGGTTGGAATGTGATGATGCGGGTAAAAGTAAAACTTTAAGTCTGGACAATTTGGCCAAAGAAGATGAGTGGCTGATTTTCAATATTCAATTATCGGGTGTCTATCGGGTAATGTACGATTTGGATAATTGGCGTCTGTTAAATGAAACGCTGAATAGTAAAGAATTCAATGCCATACATGTTATGAATCGGGCCCAGATTATCGATGACAGTTTATATTTGGCCTGGAGTGGTTATAGTGATTATGACATAACTTTCGATATTTTGGGATATTTAATACAAGAACGTGAATTTCTACCTTGGAAAGCGGCCTTAGAAGGTCTAGCCAATGTTAATAGATTGCTGAGACCATTTACCCCTCAATATGAATTGTTTAAGCGCTATATGCGTCATATTATTACACCGGTCTACAATGATTTGGGCGGCATTAATGCAACAACATTTGATGACAGCAATTCGTTTAGTAAAATCTTGCATAAGGCTATGACTGCCGGCTGGGCTTGCCGTTTAGAAATGGAGGATTGTGTTGAAAACTCTATTAAATATTTTAATGAATGGAAGGCTGCCAGTGAGCCTAATGAAGAGAACAAAATACCTGTGGACTTAAGACCTACCGTTTACTGTACAGCCATACGTCATGGCAATGAAGAAGACTGGAACTTTTTATGGCAACGTTATAAGGAATCCAATGTGGCCACTGAAAAACGTACCATTATATTCGCCTTGTCCTGTTCACGTAACCCGAAGACCTTAAGAAATTACATCGATATGACCTATGAGAGAGGTCAAATACGTAAACAAGATTCCGCTTATGCCTTCGGCTCAATAATGCGTAATGAATTTGGTTTTAATATTGCCAAAGACTATTACATGGAAAACATTGATAAATTAAATGATTAGTAAGTTTGATTCTTTTAAACGAAAGCATATTTAATAAAATTCCGTTTTTAATTTACAGTTATGGTCCCTATTCCAATGATTTGGGTCATTTACTAAGCCCCCTGGCTGGACAAATTATTTTAGGCGATGATCTCCAACAGTTAGCCCAGGTTATTGAAACGAAAAAGGATCTATTTAAGAAATCTGAAAAGACTGTACAGAGCGCTTTCGAAACCATCAATTTCAATCTGGAATGGATTGATCATAATGTACGTGATACCCATTCACGTCTACAAACACGCTTGCGTATTGTGGATCTCCTTCAAGGTGGTGAGGAGGTGGAGGAGGCTTAATTTGAATTTCGAATTTCATGTGTATGATGTTGTTCTAGTGTAGTATGTGAAATTGTGAAATGTTTTTACGTTTAAGATTCCATGTTTAGGTTAACATCAGCCCATCTTAATATTTGAGAATAATTCTAAGAATTCCTTAGTTTTTATTTTTTACCCAATTTTATAGTGGTTTTATATAGTCATTCCACTATGTAGATTATATGAACTGATGTATTCTATCGTTTTAATTACATATTGTCACACACACATTTTTTTTTAACAAATCATTCATTAATTTTTCTAATTTTTTTTTTAAATAAATACACTATATTTATATGTATGTATGTATAAGTTTTAATAACGCATGTAGTTTTACTCTTTATCTGGATTGGGTTTCCATCCATGAAAAGTTTTACTCTTAAAAAAACAGCAGTAGTCATTGGGGGCAGTGGCATTATTACCATTCTATAGAATCAATTTCGTTTGAACTCTCTCTTAGGTATGGTATGGTTTAGGGGTATATTCCAAAAAGACGGTACCTTCCACCAAAAGTTATAAATCGAATTTTTCACACCTAACGGAACCTGTGCAATTAAATATCAATAACTGTAGCCGCCGTAGTCTAGTAGGTAGTGTGTTGGCTTATTAGACGTAAGGCCCGAGTTTAAATCCCAGGTCAGACATCAAAACGAAAATATGAAAGAAATATTTCTTTGGCGACTTCCTCTCAGCAGATTTCTGGCAAAAACTCTGAGAGTAAATAAAAATTCCCATGAAAAGCTTCTCAAAAATCTGCCGTTCGGAGTCGACTTTAAACTGTAGGTCCCACTGCTCATATATAAAATTAGCGCACACAACATAAGTGGTGTGAGAAGCTAGGTCGTAATTCTGACTGAAGGGTTGTAATGACCAATTATGTATGTATGTAACTGCAATAAAGTGTAGAGAAGGAAATTCAAATACACACAGAGGTCAATGGTGCCCTATGTGGAGGAAACCCTCGAGAAAGCAACGAACCTCAACTTGATGCAACGCATACAACAGATCCGCCTGCATTATTATTACTAACGCATTGTGTACTACATTTACATCGACATTGGAAGGGGTTCAACATCTTTTCAACTAGACCTTTCAGAAGTTAATATAAATCACTGACTATGAGCTACTAGACAAGGACAAGACTTTGACGAAGTTGTATACTTCCGCCCAACTTTGACTTCTTAAAGAAGTTTAAAACAACTATTCCGAGTAGGGAGTAATGCATGAATGGCATAATGCACCTCGTCAGCAACGCTGAACTTTACGGATTGTTCAAATAAAAATGACGCTATGGATGAAGGCACCTTTTCAGAGTCCGGTGATATAGCACAAACGAAAAGGCTACTGAACTATTACTTCGTTTTCTAAGCGAAAGCAACAGCCATATGAGGAAAGAACTGACATTTGTAAAAGCTCTATGTTCGTACAATATGACCTCAAAGGTGATTCTAAGCTGTACAATATTTACGTTATATGGGTACCGGGAAACTAAAACCGAACTTATGAGCGAATCTTCCATCACGCATAGCGGCCCGTTGTGACGCCACAGGTGAACATAGTCCCTGTACTCACCAAGTTCTACCAAACCAGGGAAGAAGAAAAAGTTGGTCAGCGCAAGAGCTGCACATCAAAAGCACGACTACGCTACGCTGGAAAACCAGCCTGAAAGTTTGATAAGCGAAGCTATATCCTTGACATCAATAGATGATAGCTCCGTCAAGCTGACAAGAAATGGAGAGCCAAATAACTTATATCTGCACCTCACAAGAGATGGGGGTACTGACAAAGAAAGCGGATAACCGTCTCCTCTTCCTCAGCGGATCTGCACCCACAGCAAAAGTCGTTAAATGGGAGTCGCATCCTTTCCGCGTGGCTACTCATAACACAATGACCTGTAAGTATGGCCACTGTGATTGAGATGATGCTACGACCAAGTTCGAGTAACTAGTTGGTGCGCCTTCTATCCATCAAGGGCCAGGTGAGTCTAGCGGTGGAGCAAGACTCCTCATTGACCCAGGATTGGTTGGCGTCTCGAAAGAATATCCGCGCAATGGCCAACTTGACCGAGGTAAGCGGCATACCCAAGTCGATTAAAGAGGATTCCGGAAGGAGTACACCCAGCCCTGCTGAGCTCGTAGGCCTTGCAGTTTCCCGGAATGTTACTGTGCCCGGGGACCCAGACCAGTGGGACATTGAAACGCCCAGAAAGTAGGTCGAGACAGCGGCGACATTCCCTAACGATCCTGGAGTTTTTCACAACGCTTCACAGAGATCTTATGGCGGCTTGACTATCAGAGAAGCCGGCGACGCGGGTGAAAGGAGCAACGTTGACGAGGATCCATTGAGCGGCAAATGGCCCTTACCTCCGCCTGAAACACGCTACAGTAATCATGCAGTGTAATGGACGCACACAAGTTCCACCTAAACCCCCGGGGCAGCAAACAAAGCATCGTTTTTGGAATCATTATATTGTATACGTACTAAGCAATCATACGTGGCAAATGGAACTTGGTCATTTAGTTCATGATTTCTGCAGAAGTGGCAGACATGAAGAAAAGGAAGAAAGTAACACCGTGCTCACTGATCTGTTGGTGGCAGATATGCGGCAACTAATCGACTTTATTGTGAGCTCCGGTTGGCTTCAAGAATAGGATGTAAGATTCTTCACTAGGCTACATACATAAGTATGTATTTCTATGTTATTCAAACGCATTTATACAACACAATCAGCCCAATTACGAATATTTCCGGGGAATTTTTCCCTTCCAAAATACTTTTTCCCGAGAAAAAATTCCCCTAATTCTAATCTCCCTGGGAATAAGAAAAAAAAAGGGAGAGAGAAAATTATAATCAGCTGATCGGTTTTGTCATTTAATATTAATGAAAATAAATTAAATTTGTGTAGAAAATAAATTTTTTGAATAAAATAATGCACAGTATAGCTTTTCATATTCTTGCAGAAGAACATGAACGGCGAAAAATCTGCCAGAATATTGCAAAAAGGCAGATACGCGATGCTTCAAATCCTTTGGAACTGCCCCAAACTTTGTAAGTGCTAAGTATATTCATATGCTTTGAGGTATAATCTATTTTAATTCCTTAGGTTTGTAAAGTACTACCGTGTCAACAAATCAGCATTTTTATATTTGCAAAATGTTGTTACATCGCACTCTCAACCGACCAGGAAGGTATTTGGTGTTAGCCCTATTATCAAACTTAGCGCGTGTTTACGTTTTTTTGCAGAAGGTGGCTACCAGACTGGTATAGGAAAGGACAGTGATGTTTCTTTGGCTCAGCCTACTAGTGCATTTAATTCATTTTCAACAGTTTGCCAGAATCTTTGGAGTTCCTGTCTCTCACCCTTAAAAAATCCTCTAGCTATTCCAGGATTTTTTGCATTAGACCCAACAAATGTTGTTTATTTGTGGTTTTTGACCTAAAATTATTGAATTATATATTTTTAAATTTATTACTTACATTTTTACAATAACTCCCTTTTAAATATTTGAGGAAAAAAAACCCAAAAAACGTTGACAGTTTTTCCTTTTTTTAAATATTCGTAATTCGTACTTTTCCCTGACATATTTTTTCCCCTTTTTTAAAAATAATTAGAATATGAGGAAAGAGAAAAGGGAAAAATATTATGGAGAAATTTTAATTCATAATAGATAGAATAGGAAAAGGAAAATTTTTCCCGGGGAATTCGTATTCATAATTGGGCTGAATAATATATTAAATATTGTGATATTAAAGTGATTTATTAATAAAAAAGAAAAATAAGAAAAGTTCTTTTTACAACACCTGCTAATTTAAACTTGAAAGTGATGTATCCAATTAGAGTCCATTGGCAAATTGTTTATGCCAATAGACATAATTTTTTACACGTTTAAAATACAATAAATATGAGCACTTAAAATAAAATCAAAAAAAAAAAAAATTCTAAACCTAAGCCAGTCTCTAACCAGAGAAAGTGATTGATGCGTAACGCTCTGGCTGGTATACATATTGTAGAATTCAAAATGACCGATGGATTGTTGTTGTTGACTGAATAGAAACAATTTTATTTTAAATAATATTTTTTTCTTTTTTTGTTTTTTTCTTGGAATATGTATATATATTTTTCATTTGTTTATTTTATTAATATTGATTTTTGTTATTATTTTTTTAAATATAATTTTATGTGTGATTTTTAATAAATAATAATTTTTTTTTTTATTTTATTTTTTATATATTTTTCGTTAATGTATAATGTGTACTTAATGAAAGTGTTTTATTTTTATTTATTTTTTTTTGTTTATAATTAATATTAGGTTTTTTTATGTTTTATTTTTTGGTTTCATAATTGTTTTCCATTTTATATCGATCATACATAATGTAATCGATAAATAATTTAACACTTAATATGCATGATAATTTAATTTATATTTAATAATTAAGTATATTTAATGTATACCATTTTTCTTTGTTTTTTGTTATCATATTATATTTATTTTTGTATTTCTTTTTCTTTTTCTTTTCTATTAATATAAAGGGTCCGCCAAATAATTTTTTTTTTTTTTTTTGAAAATGCTTTAAAAAAAGAACTACTGAATAGTTTCTCAAATTTCTTTTTTTATTTGAAAGTACAATCCTTCCGGTTAATAATGGAAAATAAATGATTATGCGTTTTCGCTTCGCTAAGTGGGCCTGCGATCGACTTACAGAAGACACCGATTTTGGCAAAAAAAAATCATCTTTTCAGATGAAGCTCATTTTGATCTTGGCGGGTATGTAAACAAGCAAAATTGTCGCATTTGGGGCACAGAAAACCCGCACGCATACATTGAAAAGCCGACGCACCCAAAACGAGTCACTGTTTGGTGCGGATTTTGGTCCAAAGGCATAATTGGGCCACCTCGGAGCTGCGATTTGACACCGTTGGACTATTATTTGTGGGATGCCGTCAAAGATAAGTGTTACGCCGACAAGCCTGAGACAATTGACGCTTTAAAGGACAATATTCGTAAAGCCATTGGTGAAATACAGCTGCACACAATCGATAATGTGCTTAAAAATTGGACCGATCATGTAGGTTACTGCATGGTCAGCCGAGGCAGCCATTTGAATGAAATTATTTTCCATTATTAACCGGAAGGATTGTACTTTCAAATAAAAAAAGAAATTTGAGAAAATATTCAGTAGTTTTTTTTCTAAAGCATTTTCAAAAAAAAAAAGTTATTTGGCGGACCCTATTATATATTACAATTATAAAATAATAATTACAAAAATGTATTAAATATAAAAATAATTATAATAATAATGTAAGCTCTATAGCATAACAAGGACCCATCATAGCCGATTATGCAGGCTTATAAAATAGAAAATTTTTGGAAAATCCTTACGCAACAACTAACTATTAAAATACAATACCCCCAGGACATTTTCTTAGAGGTCATTATTTGCAGTCAATGACAGATTACTACTCCACTGTGCATTGGAAAATCTTTGGAAAATCCTTACGCAACAACTAACTATTAAAATACTATACCCCAGGACATTTTCTTAGAGGTCATTATGTCTAGTCAATGACAGATTACTACTCCACTATGCACTGGAATAGTGTTGCATGTAATAGAGTAAAGCGGAGTTGCTAATGCTAAGTTTCTTGGTAGCTCTGTATAAAGACTAGACTCCTTTCATACATTAGAACATGCAGGTAAAGTACTCATTGAGCATAATATTAAAAACCTAGTGTATTGGAATTGAAGATATATTAGCATTCACAAGGTTGATACATAACATACATACATAATTGGCCATTACAACCCTTCAGTCAGGATTACGGCCTAGCTTCTCACATCACTCGTGTTGATTGTGTTAATTTTATACATGAGTGGCGGCACCTACAGTTTAAAGTCGACTCCGAACGACAGATTTTTTTGAGAAAATTTTCAAGGCAATTTTTTTTTTATTTACCCTCAGAGTTTTTGCCAGAAATCTGCTGAGAGGAAGTCGCCGAAGAAATATTTTCTTTCATATTTCGTTTTGATGTCTGACCTGGGGTTTGAACCTTGGCCTTACGTCTAACAAGCCAACACACTACCCACTAGACAACGGTGTCTTCAAGGTTGATGGCGTATAATGCTATCATTAGCGTTTGACAGGCACTGATAGCAGTGCTAAGAAATAAGATAAGAAAACATGACGCCCTTAAACAAAACTTTCAACGTTCGCAAATGGTTGATACTCCTTTAGGAGCAGTTTTTACTTTTGATTAAAGATGCCAAACAAGATTTCTTTTGTTGTTTGTCGATTCAATAACGAAAGACTGTATTTCTAACTACAGTTAGAATCTGCCATAGGTCTAAAAAGATATCGCCCAGATTATGAAAGTTGCAGTTGATAAGTTATCGTATGTTCGTAAGTCTTTTCCTTTTAAAATTCTGTAGGCTGCAAAAGGGAAAGTAAAATTTATCGAAACACAGTAATTGTGAAGATTTTTAGAATGTTTTAACGCTTTCAATACCTGCATATAGTCCAATATGGATTCAATACCGTTATTATTGAAGTGATGCCAAGTTTAATGATAATTTCCGTTTTTCATAGTGTCCAATTGTTAACACTATAGGACAGAGTGAATGATTTGATGGCATGGGGTTCCCCAAACGAATATTGACCACCGTTTAAGCCTGTTGCATTTAGACTGTCTTTATAAACGTGGTGGATACCAATCAACCACTATACGAGTATATGGTCCTTAAATTATGCTTCTAAAAATTAATAAGAAAAAATATTTCTGCTTCAAAATTATAAAATAAAAACAAAGAAAAATTTTTTTTATATTTAAAAGAAATCACAAAAATTAAACTTTTGTTATCAAAATATTTTCGTTTTTCTTGTTGTAGTTTATAGGTTTTAACAAATTTTTAACAATGTTTTGTTTATTTAATTAATTTTCCATTGTATCTTTAATTTTTTATAAAGAATTTTTAATTTTCTGTTTTTATTATTATTGTTAATAAAGCTTTATTAGCAAATGTTGTTTTTTTTATAAGCTTGTCCTTTTAATGAATGCCATTGTTTAAAAAAAAAATTTTTATAAATCGAGTTTTAAAATTTTTTTTATTATTTACAGTTGTGTGAAAAATAATAGAGCCACCCCCAAGCCTCAATTTCAATACTTAAAAATTTAGACAGATAATAATTTTCTTTAAACTTTTTTGTTGTTTTTTATTAGGTATTATTATAGTATAAAAAAAAACATAAATTAAATATTTGAATTCATTGTCCTAAAAAATAAAATAAAAAAAATTCGGTATATACTCTTATTTTCTCTGTGAAAAAAAATAGAGCCATCTAAACAAACCTCCTAAAATTATTAAAAATAAAAAGCAAATAATATTTTTAATAAAATAATGGCTTACACAACTGCTTATACTACCTCAGTACTTTGTAGAACTGCCTTTATTTTTTATTACTGCGAAAAAGCGCTTCGGCATAGAATCCACTAACTTTTGACAAGTCGTGACAGGAATATTCTTCCTTGCAGTCTCAACCATTGTCCACAGCTCATCTTTATTTGATGGATTCTTTCCTCTAAGAGATCTTTTAACCTCGCCCCACAAGTTTTCGATGGGATTTAGTTCTGGTAACTGAGAAGGCCATCCCAAAACATTCACATGGTTATCCCTGAACCATGCCCTTGCCAAATTCGATGAATGTTTGGGATCATTCCTGTCAAAAGTTAGTGGATTCTATGCCGAAGCGCTTTTTCGCAGTAATAAAAAATAAAGGCAGTTCTACAAAGTACTGAGGTAGTATAAGCAGTTGTGTAAGCCATTATTTTATTAAAAATATTATTTGCTTTTTATTTTTAATAATTTTAGGAGGTTTGTTTAGATGGCTCTATTTTTTTTCACAGAGAAAATAAGAGTATATACCGAATTTTTTTTATTTTATTTTTTAGGACAATGAATTCAAATATTTAATTTATGTTTTTTTTATACTATAATAATACCTAATAAAAAAACAACAAAAAAGTTTAAAGAAAATTATTATCTGTCTAAATTTTTAAGTATTGAAATTGAGGCTTGGGGGTGGTGGCTCTATTATTTTTCACACAACTGTATTTGCTTTATTTCCCAAGCTATACAATGGACAAGTGAAATATAAGAAATGAGTAATTAAAATATACATAAAAACGATAAACGTAAAGTAAAAATACTTAAAATTAAAAGATGAAAAGAATATAAAATAATTAATCAATTAATTAATAAGATATTTATGCCGAAACGAAATGAATTTTTCTTCAAAGACTTTTAATTAAATTAAAAATCTACTGAATTGAATTGATTTTTATAAGTTTTTAGTTCATTTGTCTTTTACATACATACATATGTATTTATGCTTTAGATTTAAATATTAAATTTTAAAAATATTATTTAATTTCAATGTATTCATAATTTGTTTGTTTATGAATGAATAATTTCTTGTTGTTTTCTGTTTTATATTATAATTTTACTTGAATACTTCTAGGCATTTATGATTTTAGATTTCATTGCATATTTCAGGGATTGATTTATTAATTATTATTGGTTGTAACAAATACATACACATATTTCCATCTTTTGTTTTATTAATTTAAATTCGTTATTAATTTTATTTTATTTATTTTTTTTTCTTGTTTATTTTCAAAGTTTTCAATTTTTTTTTTTATTATTTATATTTATTTTAATAAAAATATTTTTGTTTTGTTTGGATTTTGCTAAAGGAAGGATTTTTTTTTTTCTATTTTAGGAATCATTTATTTTTTTCATTTGCCATTTTCAATTAATTTTGTTTGTTTTTATAATTAATTTGTTATTGGGCTACAAAAAAAATAAAAAAAAAAAAAAAGAGTATAATTTGTTTATGCATTAATTTTCTTACATTTGTGAAGGAGTTCTGATTATGGGATTTTACATACTCTATATCTAATATACATACATACATACAGTGAAGGACTAAAGTCTACATGCAAACCCATGTAATGGTATTCTAAAAAAAAAACACTTAGTTAATAGAAAAATACAGTTTTTCTTTATTCATAAAAAAAAATAAAAATTAAATTAATTCATTTGTCCTTTACTTTTACTTAGCTTTTCCAGTTAATAAATGTTTTTAAAAAAATGTAAAAAAATTGTGGTTGCATGTATACTTTAGTCCTTCACTGTATGTATTTCTTATATACAATTTAATATTTATTCTTAAATGCCGAAAAATGTTGTTAATTTTAGTAAATTTTATATAAAAAAAAAATAACAAAAATAACAATTAATATTTAGTTAAACAATGAAAAGAATTTCAAAGACTTTTATTTTATAAACCCTATAACAATCAAAAAGAGGCCGCTTGATATCATTTTAATACCAAACTGAAGGGCAACAAAGAAGAGAAATCAGTATAAAAAAGTAATTCATGTAAAATTTACTTCAATTGGTACTGCATTTTACAGTGGAACAGAAACCACATTGGCACACTGGTTTATAGAATTAATAGGCTTGACAATTTTAGTAATGACCAGCACATACAGTATTTGTTGACAAGGCGAAGTTGACTCCAATGTTGTCACACTTAACCTCTACCATGCTCAATGCCACAAATCTGTCAACTAATTACTAATTTACTAAACCGATTTGCTTTTGAGAAATAATTTCGCCTAGGAAATGTTTTAGTTTAAGTAATTCCTAGAACCTACAACACACTACTCTGCCAGATATACAATACAGACACAATATTTGGTTGAAAACATGGTAGCCTCTGGGCGAGGCACCCTCCAAGGTCCAATGAGTTATGAGAGGTGAATGCAACGTCTGTCCTGCACAAATTTGCTGAATTTACGAACGCACCCATAATTTCGCCTAGGAAATGTTTTAGTTTGAGTAATTCCTAGAACGTACAACACACTACTCTGCCAGATATACAATACAGATACAATATTTGGTTGAAAGCATGGTAGCCTCTGGGCAAGGCACCCTCCAAGATCCAATGAGTTATGAGAGGTGAATGCAACGTCTGTCCTGTACTTGGATTAAGTGAATTGTATTTTTTTTCTAGGAACATACGATGTAAAGGTAGAGAGAAAATACAGTGAATATATGGCACGGAAGATTTTAATTTTCTGAGCAGCGAATTTTTTACTGGCCAAGCCGCCACAACTCTGGTATGTAGTAATAAACGTTTATTTTTTTGCAAGCCAGCCATTGTAGTCTATCTATAAACAAGTTTTACACACTGTCAGTGATGTAATTGTGATTAAATATTATCGTAATCACATTCCTAAATCTATGTATTACGATCTTTCGTCAGAGGTTTAATCTCCTTTCAGCTTCGATTACCAACAACAGATTTTCCATAGTCTTACAATATTCTTCGCCATGTCCTTGGCATGCTATGCAGATTCTAGTCAAGGACCATTCTTGTAATATTGCAATTATGTAATCAATGTGTGCTCTGTTACGCAAATCCCATCTCTCGGTCAATGTCTATATGTGTGCCTCTTTTGCAAATACATATCTGCATTACAAATCCAGTTGTGTAGTCAACATATCTACCGGAAAGTTATATTTCCTTATAAATATTCGGCTTTTGTTTTGGTATATGACATTTACTGCTACTGACATAATTTTCAAAGGCTTAAAAAAGTTCCTTTTAGCTTTGCAAGTCTAGCCTCGATATAGATTTTGGCAACACCATCTGTTATAATAAGCACAAATTTTTACTTCCTCGACAGGCTTATTATCAAGAAAAATGCATTTAATACATGTGTTTCTCACTCGCATGGCTTTTGTGTTATGAGTTTTGATGCGGCGTTGCACAAATTTCATTTCTCTTCGTATGTAGATATCAACCCAATAACATCAGAATCATTCAGTTTAAAGCACCTCAGAGGTTTAATGTGAGTCAATGAAATTGGATACTAAAACTGAGAACCTAGCTCCTCGTTCTTGATCATGTGGAGCAAGCTTCAAAGTAGACTCTAAGCACCGTCTCAAACATAAGTCGATGTGGAATGACTATTATAATTATTTATTATATTTATATTTATTTATTTATTTATGTCTATGGATAGTAGTTCCTTACAGACTAAATTTAAATTTACAAACAATATATATAATTAACACTTAATGATTCAAGTGCAATATAATTTTTCTCTTTAAAGAATAATTGCTTTCAGTAAGATCAATTAAATGATAAAAATTATTAAACTTTAGACAAATTTGACGAAAAGAGTCGTTATTGGCATAGACTGAGCGATGATATTGTAAATTTAATAAATTAAAATTACGAGAGGGTCTAATTGGAACATTAAAATTAATTTTACGTAACAAATAATCAGAATAAACATCTCCACGTATTAAACCCAGTAGAAAAGAGACACTTAGCATTATTCTTCGACTTTTCAGTGTAGGTAGCTTAATAAGAGCGAGTCTACTTTCATACGAAGGGAGAACAAACGAGTTCCATCCAAGTCCTCTCAAGCAAAATAACAGAAAGCGCTTCTGTACAGATTCAATTAAGTTAACGTAAATTAGAAAATGTGGATCCCATATAATAGATCCATACTCAAGAATAGGGCGCACCAAAGATATATATAATTGTTTTGTTACGTAGGGATCAGTAAATTCCTTTGACCAGCGCTTTATAAATCCTAAAATACCATTTGCTTTGTTCACCATCATTGATATATGTTCAGAAAACGTCAGCTTATGATCTAACAAGATTCCAAGATCAGTTATATTTAAAACCTTTTCCAAGATTTTGTCTTTAAAATGATAAGAGGTATCAAGTTTAAATGAACGATGAAATGTCATATGTTTGCATTTATTAAAGTTTAACTCCAACAAGTTGACTTCACACCATTGACAAAAATAATCAATATCCTTTTGAAGAGTTGATTGACCAGATATACTATCAAGCGAATTAAAAATTTTAACATCATCAGCATACATGAGTATATTAGAATGAATAATAACAGATGGCAGATAATATTGATACCGTTTCAGATGACAATGCCGATGTTAAGTTAAAAAGCAAAATAGTAAGTGAGGGGAGCTTTAAATTCAACCCTGCTACATATAATCGAAGTTGACTACAGAGCTAGTCAATTTTCTAAAAGATCCAGATTAAGATAAAATGAACACATCTGTCAAAGAATAGATACATCAAATAGAATGGAAAGAAATCAATAACAAAAAAAAACTTACAAAATGGAAGATATCTCATTTTGTTTGTAAGAAATTGGAATTATGAAAATTAATAATATATATATAAAAAAAAAATAGAAATAAATTAAGATTAATTAAAATGAAATTGATTTTTTTATTTATTTGATAATAATACATATGTATACACTTTTTATTATACGATACTACGTTTTAAACTTTTACCTTAAACAAAAACGATTGAAAATAATAATAATAATATAATAAAAAATAAAACAAACAAAACTATCAGAGAGCTAATTATTATTTTAAAATACTACATACTTAATAAACAATTTTATATGATAATTTAAAAAAAAAAAAAAAAAAAAAAAAAAAACCTACGGAAAAATAAAACAATTTGGGAAATAAAATATAATAAAAACGACAAGAAGAGAAAAATAGTTACGGTAATAAAAACAAAATTACAAAATTAATATTATTATTGTATTACTGTTACTTAATAATATTTATTTTAATTTTATAATATATTTATGTATATATATATATACTTTAAATATCATTTAAACCTTATCTTCTGTCCACGTTTACAACATGTATTGATTTTAATTTTTTTTTTTTTTTATTTTTTGTTTTTTTTTTTCTAACTTTTAATGATTTAAGGTTTGTTTATTTTATTTATAATTTTTGTTTTTATTCCTTGTTCTGTTTTATTTTTTTTTTTATTTTATTGAATTAAATTATTATAGTTTAGTACATAACAAGGTATGCAGCAAATCAGTCCAATAGAGAGAGATATTACTATTTATAATGTATGTGTGTATGTATATAGTATATATAAAGTTAGACAATAGATTCAAATATGCTATAATGAGTCAATGTAATTAAATAGCACTGGTTTAAAGCAAATAGTCAAACTATTTGGCAAGTTCACAATTCTTAATTTATTTTATTTTCAAACCAGAATTATTTGCCATGTTTTTTTTTTTTTTTCTTTCTTGCCGTTTTCCTTTTTGCTCTACGTAAAATTGTTAAAGATTTTAAGATCTAAAATGATAATACTTAAGAAAATAATTGATAACATTATGCAACAAAAAAAAAAAAAAAAAGGAAGTACTACTTTAGTTGGAATCGAAAACGAATGGGTATTTGAAAGTCTACACGTAAAATGCATGCCGTGAAGATGTAATCATACGGCCAGAGTAGTTTTGACTCTTAACATTAAAAAAAAATTACTATTTTCATAATATCCAATTATAAGACATTGTGATAAACGAATGCAAAAGTATAGCTTCTTTATTACCACACTGAAAATAGTATTTTTTTTTTTAATTTTTATTTTAAATTTATTATGGAATTTTATTTTTCTTTTTCAAAAACTATTTTCGACTTTCAAACATTGTTATTTTGTAATTAAGAGTATCGGACTCTCAAAAAACTCTTTCAATTCGGGTAGACTCAACGGCGTTTAACACTGGCTTTTAATTTTATGCTGCATAATGTTATGATTAATACTAAGAACTGTATGAAAAAAAAAATATGTGTAGAAAGTTTGAATATTGAAGATTTATTTTTAATAATTTTATTGTTTTTTTTTTTTTTTTTTAAATAATGAAAATTAAATTTAAATATAAAATGTTTTTTTTATTTATTAATTTAATTATTTTTTATCTTTAAATATTTTGTTACTTTGTTTGGAAATACTATCATTGTTTTTTTTTGTTTATTTGTTAGTTAGTTTTTTTTTTTTTTTTAATTAATTGTATACATACATAATAAAGTGGTTTCTTTTAATTAATTAAATATTAAATAAAGTTTTTACTTAAATTACCTGTTCTTTACAATTGCATTTAGTCAGGCTTTTGTTACTATTATTACTGTTATTGTTGTTATTATTATTATTATTACTGCTACTTATGTAATTGTTGTTATTGTTATTATTATTATTATTATTACTACTACTGCTTGTATTGCTCTTATGCTTATTTTTAGTAGATATTATTGTTGTTGCTATTGCTACTGTCGCTGTATCTCACATACGCATACCGGAACTATGTGCACTATGTCCACTACTCTGTAGGCTTTCATTAGACCACGAGGTTTGTGGCGATGTTGTTGCCGGTCCTGGTGATGATGTTGATGCCGTTGCCGATTTGGGTGGTGTTGATTGTAAATTGTAACGGCTATAGAACAGTAAATACGGCGTTATGGCTATCTTGCGCGCTGGTGATAATAACTCTTCAAATTCTCTTTGTGTCATGGCTTTTATTTTATCATCATCGCACATATACCATATCGGTTCATTGCAATTGTTTTGTGTAGCATAAGAGGCTTTAGTTGAGCCACGCCCTGTACTGCCATAACCCGAAGTATTTATCGATGTATTGGTGGTATAGACATGATGATGGATATTATTGTTATAATTGGCTGTCGTATTATAACCGGAACCATTCGAATATTGTGAAGTTTCTTCGCTAAAATCACTAGTACTATTACTGGCTGACTGATATTGTAATTGCTGTTGGGCTGTTAAGCGCATTGCGCAACAATTAATACTTTGACATGTTACAGGACACTGTGGTGTTGCTGATCCCACACTACCAACACTCGTTGCGCCCGAATTATTCATTGTTAATTTGCCAATGCCATTCGTTATGGCTTTACTACTGCTGCTATTTAAACCATTCAATTGTTTTACATTCTTACTCATATCACCCGAACTAGAAGCCTTACTACGGCCAAATTTCATTTTCATCTTCATGAAACTATTACTTGAAGATCCCAAGCCTGACGATGATGCAGATTGCGTTTGATTGTTTGTTCCAATGCCACCGGAACTGCCATTTCCTGCCGCCGCACTTAAACTACGTTCTTGACTAGCTCTTCGCCTCTGCTCCTTGGGACAATTAATGTATTCATTTGCCCACTCCAAGGAACAGGTATAGGCAATGTAATGACCCACCGACATGGTAGCGCCCACATGCGTAATAACACTATACAATTTGTAAATGTGTAGTTTGTTGGCATCGCTAAGTTCACAACATTTCGAACAAAAGCATTGTAATGTAAATGAAGTTGGAATGTAGCTGTTAATTTTTTCCATGCCACCCGAAAATCTGCTCAATTGAATTATCAATAGACGAGGCAAGACCTCATAAGATATTGATCGTATAGCTTCAGTATAGCCACAACATTGTTCACAGCGATATTTGTTTTCATTTCGAAAATATTCCCGGGTAATGCAGGAGTTCTATAGAAATTCAAGAGAAAATTATCAGAAAATTTATACATTTTTCTAACAAATTCGAATCAAATTCAAATTACTTCTAAACAATCTGATGGCAAATTATGCGATATTACGATAAAATGGCTACACTTACCTGTATGAACGAACTGGGGCTATCCATAAATTCTTTGCTTTCGTAACCGGCTTGCGGTACAGGTACAGCAATATCAATCATGGTTTCTTTTTGTTCCGTTATAGTTTCACAGCTTAAACACTTGGTAGTCGAGACGGTTATACCTTCAAAATCTTCATTGAAAAAATCCAAACCCAATTCTCTTATTTTACCCTCTAAGCGTTGCTTATCCTTTAGTATTAAGGCCACAGCCGTTGATGCGTCCGTCTCATCACCGCCACCACTAACACCACAACCACCACCACCACCACCACCAATGCCACTTAAATGTGTGGAAGAATTTGATGGCGATGTTAAAATACCACTACTTGTGGCACTAACACCAGCAGCCATTGCTACACCAGAAGCGGGCGATGTTGACAATGATGATGTTGCTGAATTGAGATCATTTGTATTTAAATAAAAAAGACTATTTGCAGTGGTAGTTGCTGCTGCATTGCCACCAGACAAAAGAGCATCTTTGAGGGGCGATTGAAGGCGGGAATTTTTGGAACTTTTGCTATCATCTTTTCGTTTCGATTTACGTGAAAAAAATGAGGAAGTTTTTGAACTTGTTAACGAACTAAGAGTCGTTGAGGCTAAACTATTACTATTGCTACTACTATTGCCGCCACTAATAACACCTCCTCCACCACTAACACCACTCGCATGATTTTTCATTAAATCACGTTCTATTTCGTCCGGATTGGGAATGTATCTGACAAAAGAAAATTGCATAAGAGTATTTTAATATGTTTACGTTTAACTACTACACTAGATTGCTCACTTACCCATTTAATATCACATCTGGACACTCGGCTATGGCTTTGATTAGTGTTTGACTTGTTTCTCTTATACTATTCAGTAGACACATTAAAAATTCATGAGCATCTTGCTGTTGATTACCTTCAAATATACTGCTCACGCCTTGTATTGCATGCAACAATTTATCTGCATGATGTGGCTCTGTAGATTCATTGATCTCATTACGATATAAACTTTGATAGAGATCGTGCAGTTTTTCCGTTAATAGCTGATGGCTACTTTTCTGTGTCACTTGTGTCAGGGCTGTGGTATTCGCAATATGACTTCCAACATTGACGGCTGTCGATGTGCCAGCTACAGTTGCACTGCCATACTGTTCCATTGAAGCCAAGTCTTTACTGCTCCAACTGCGAGCATTTTCCATGTGTACCGCACTGATGCCACGACCTAAGGAAGACGATTTTGCTCGCGCTCTGGCAATATTCTGTTGCAGGGCATTTAAGTCTGCTAGCAAATGATGAAGATTATGTAGAAATTGTGGTGCAAATCTCAGGGTATATACAACGGAATTCAAATAGCAAGTGTTGCCAATATTACACAATGTTCCCATGGTGGGTGCATGGTTCATGACACCGCCATTACCGACTAAAGATGAGCTCGAGCTGCCTGCTATGCCAGAACCACTCGATCCTGAGAGATAATATTGATTTGCCATTTCTTGTGCATCGTTTGCATCATTCATAACCATGGCACCGCCGCCAACTCCTCCACTGCTAGCACTGGAACGACTAGAAGTCATATAACCGTTGCTCACCACACTACCACGACCCTCGTTGGCCGCTTGAAAGGGACGCTCATACAGCGACATTATACGCGCCCGTTTTTTGGAATTCGTATTTGTTGTCTCGATTGGCAATGGCTTTAGAAACTGACCACCGACAAGCTGTTTCTCTTCGTTCTTATCGGTAGAGGGTGGTGGTGGTGGTGCTGCTGCTGCTGCTGATATAACTGCTGCTACAGTCGTTATTGATGGTGTTGATTTATCAGGTGGAAAAATTGCTGCAACACGTCTTGGCCGTGGCTGATGCAATGATGCCAGAGTTAAGAGGGCAGCTGATGTATTACGTTTACGTTTATTGTTGGCTTTCTTAACTTCGTTATCGTTCAAGGTTTCGATAAGATTTAGTGTTGCATCATCAAGAACTAGTGGAGCTTAAATAAAAAATGCAATATAAACAAATGCAGGGGGAGAGACGTAAATTAAAATTAACAAAGAGAAGAATGATGAAAATAAAATGAAAATTATCCTGTACTGTATTTTATATATGTATGTATATAGTACTGTAATTCAAATGTAATAACGTATCTACATACACAGTATATTGTTTCATAATTGTTTAATATAAACATTCAAAGAAATTGTAGAAAATTTCGGTCAAGTGAAGGCTTCCTATAGAGCAGCATATTTTTATTACACATAATTGAGGTTTTTTCGATTTTTCGATATTTAAACATGTGCTGTTATTGCATGTAATGAAGTTTCAAAGTTTTGATTTGAAAGTGTTTCAGTTGTGACAATGTCAAGCGAGAACGCGAAAATGTTGCTCAAACGGCAGACACATTAATGCTGTAGTGATGCATTCCGACCCATTATCCCATATTTTCTGAGACATTTTAGTGCCGTTTCAGCTTCAAAAGGGTCCGCCAAATAACTTTTTTTTTTTTGAAAATGCTTTAAAAAAAACACTACTGAATATTTTCTCAAATTTATTTTTTTATTTGAAAGTACAATCCTTCCGGTTAATAATGGAAAATAATTTCATTCAAATGGCTGCCTCGGCTGGCCATGAAGTAGCCGGCTTATAGAAGATGCCGATTTTGGCAAAAAAAAAAAAAACATCTTTTCAGATGAAGCTCATTTTAATTTTGGCGGGTATGTAAACAAGCAAAATTGTCGCATTTGGGGCACAGAAAACCCGCACGCATACATTGAAAAGCCGACGCACCCAAAACGAGTCACTGTTTGATGCGGATTTTGGTCCAGAGGGCCATAATTGGGCCATTTTTCTTCGAAAATGAGCAAGGAGTGGCCGTTACAGTCAATAGCGATCGTTATCGGGCCATGTTGAACGAATTTTTGTTCACAAAAATTGAAGAGGATGATATTGGCAACATTTGGTTTCAACAGGACGGCGCTACGTGCCACACAGCCGAAGCTACACTCGATGTTTTGCGCCCTGTTTTTGAAGATCGCATTATCAGCCGCAGAGCTGATGTCGTTTGGCCACCTCGGAGCTGCAATTTGACACCGTTGGGCTATTATTTGTGGGCTGCCGTGTCAAAGATAAGTGTTACGCCGACAAGCCAGAGACAATTGACTCTTTAAAGGACAATATTCGTGAAGCCATTGGTGAAATACAGCTGCACACAATCGATAATGTGCTTAAAAATTGGACCGATCGTGTAGGCTACTGCATGGCCAGCCGAGGCAGCCAGCCATTTGATTGAAATTATTTTCCATTATTAACCGGAAGGATTCTTTGAGAGCTTGAGTTCTGTGTCGAGAGCCGACATCAAGGCTCTCCACAGATTCATTAGCAGTTTGAGCTGGTTGAGAGGTGCTAGGGCTTCATAAGTGTAGTCGCGCGCTCAACCCTTGTTTTGTGTCTATTTCTTTCTGTGTGATTCCCATCCTCCCCTTACCCTTATGCCCTCCTTTCATCCTATTCCCTCTATTTCCTTCCCTCTCCAAGGACGTTGTACAATGGGTCAATTTCGACCTCCGGGTATTGTACTTGTCTTAACGGACAAGTACACGTCCTCTAACCTAACCTAACCGGAAGAATTGTACTTTCAAATAAAAAAAGAAATTTGAGAAAATATTCAGTAGTTTTTTTTTAAAGCATTTTCAAAAAAAAAAAAAGTTATTTGGCGGACCCTTTACATTTCTTACTTTCGATTGTATATCAACAAAATTATTAAACTCTGCGTAATTCAGATCTTCGAGATGGCCGTGTAAGCTCATCATTGTGCCACTTTTTCTTGATCTGAATCTGTTCACTCTATCCTGACTGAAAAAACCCCTATTTTTATGCAAAAAAAAAAGAATTTTTTTTTCTAGAACATGTTACAAAGCAACGAAAACAAAACTACATATGTATACTATGCAATGTCTAATTGTTAAAATATTATTTACCTCTTTTTATATATCCTTTGTGTGTCGTATGAGAGGACCGGCTACAATCGATTTTAGCACAAGTTTCTGAAGTTTCAACTGATAATGTTGACGAAGTAGTCAATGATGTTTTATGTCCTCTTTGGGCTGTTTCATGCAATAATGGCTTCTCTTCTTGTTGATAATGGTGTTGTTGTCGTTGTTGTTGCTGCTGTTGTTGTTGTTGTTGTTGTAATACTTTTTTTCGAGTCCTTAATGTAGCCAAACGGGCTTTAACCTCTTGACTTTGAATTGATGTTGCTTTTGTTGATGAGACTTTTGTTTGTGTTGATTGTTTACGTTGTTTATATGTGTTATTATTATTGTTGTTGTTGTTGTTGTTGTTGTTGTTATTATTACAGTTATTATGTTTAGATGTTGTAATAGCAGAAAATGAATTCTTATTATTGTTACTTGTAAGATTATGTTGTGACTTAAATTGTTGTTGCTGCTGTTGTTGTTGTTTTAAAGTGTCATTTGCAGTTTGACAATCTACTATTGTTGTATTATTGTTGTTGTTGGAATGTAATTTTTTATATTTCTTCTTATTATTTAATTCCTTCTCCCCTTTTTTTATTTGTTGATGCTGTTGTTGATGCTGCTGCTCTTCTTTATTATATTTATCGAGCTGCTGCTGCTGCTGCTGTAAAATTTCTGTTGTTTCAATAACAATGGGATACAGAGATGATACCGAAGAACTGGGAGATGATGATGATGGTAATGATGTTGTTTGCAGTGAATATGTTATAGTTGTTGAATCTATTTCGGCTTCACAAGTGTCACCACCACTACTAAAAGATCTACTGCTAGAACAATTATCGATAGTTTTGCTTTTAACTATGCTGTCTAATACGTCATCTAATTTTATATTTAAAATCGTTTCGAAATTGTTATTTGTGGCCTTAATGGAATGATTATCATTTAATTTAATACTTTTGAAATTTGTTGAAAAATCTTTTAAAATACTTTCTTGTTGTTGTGCACCGTAATGGATACTGCTGCTTAGTTTCTGTTGCTGTTCGAGACTTTCTTGGATTGGATTCTTTGTAAATGCTGTTGCGTTTGAGTTTTCTGCTATTGATGTTGATGTTGAAATTGAGACATTTGCATCATCACAAATATTATCATTGATTTTCTGGAGTTTAGTAAAATTTGCGTTAACAATCGCTTCTTCAATTTTAATATTTTGTTTTTGTTGTTGCTGTTTCTGTTGCTGCTGCTTCTTTTTCTTTCTTGAATTTATAATTGGTGTAATATTATTGTTTCTACTTTTATTGATGTTGTTACGTCTGGTGCTGGTGCTGTTGCTGTTGCTGTTGGCTTTTTTGTTACTACTATTCACCTTTTTCTTTTTTATTTTGTTTTTATTATTAATATTTGTTAACTTGATTAAAACTGGAAGACGTTTTGCATTTTTATTCGTTTTCTTTGCAGCATATCTGGGCATTTTTTGTAAACCTAAAAAGAAATTAATAAAAGTTTTTAAAAGAATTGAAGGAGAGTAATAAATTAAATAAAATAACTGAAGAAATATGTATGCATTCAATCTAAAAGAATCAAATATAATAAAATCAAAATTTTGCGAAAGAAAATTCGTTTCAATTTAGATGCCCATTGACACGTTTAAGTAAAGGGCTATCCATTTCGTGGTTTCAAAAGTATGGGACTGGAATTCGTTCGACATCTGTCAAACTAAGTTGTGTAACCAATTTTTTTCTTTTCAGTGGAAAGTCTGACATTGACGAAAATGGTTCGCTTAACTATCACACAACGCATAAAAATTATCAAAACCTACTACAAAAATGGTGATTCTGCCACAGCCACGTATCGAACAAAAGTTTCTTCAGCGATGAAGCACATTTCACACTCGGTGGGTATATTAATAAACAAAATTGTCTGTTAATCCTCAAGTAATTGAAGAGAGGCCATTACATCCAGAAAAAGTCACTGTTTGGTGCGCTCTTTGGTCCGAAGGTGTGATTGGATCTTACTTCTTCGAAAACGACGATGGAACGACTGTCACCGTCAATTCGGAGCGTTATGGTCATATGATAACCGACTTTTTTTTTGCCTGCTATTGAAGAATACGACTTGGAGAATATGTGGTTTCAACAAGACGGTGCCACATGCCACACAACTCGAGCGAATATGGCTTTATTGCAAGGGACATTTCCTGGCCGCGTAATTTCTGGTCGTGGCGATATCAACTGGCCACCAAGATCATGCGATTTGACACCATTCGACTTTTTTTGTAGGGCTACGCGAAAGACCGTGTTTATGCAGAAGGTTTATCTGCATAACTGCAACTCTTGAGCACTTAAAAACCAACATTCGTTAAGTTATGGCTGAGATACCGCCCAATATGTGTCAAAAAGTGGTCGAAAATTACCTCAAAAGAATCAATGCTTGCAACACTTCAAGCGGAGGTCATTTAAATGATGTAGTGTTTTACACATAATGTCAACGTTCAAACTTTACAATAACAAAGAAATATCATGAAAAAAAATATTTTTTTATGTGTTTTATTTACGTTTTCTTTTGAAACCACGAAATGAATAACCCGGTATTTTGTTCTAATCCATACGCATTTGGAATGGCAGCATTCGAATTTACATATTTTGGTGAAATTTTCGATGGTGTCTTAGCGACGAAATTATTCTGGAATTTCATAGATAAAAATCATTTGTCGGAAAAGTTCAATAATTCATTATTTCGTGGGTGTGTGGCGTTTAGCACCGAATTAGTCAATATGAATAACAATGGACTTTTTGTAGAGTATAAGTACTTGATTTGATCCACTTTTACGCAGGTAATCACAACCTCTCTTCCTAGCCTAACCTCTTAAATGAAATTCAAACTAAAAATTCGGCTATTTAACGTAGTAGAGGTCTAGAATGCTGGAGTCAGGCCTGCGTACATTGAATTGATTAAATTTACTGAACATTGATACATTTAACTTATATTGTACAGTAATCCCTCGATTTACGTCGCAGTTGGTTCCAAAAAAAGGCGACGTAAATCGAAACGACGTAAATCGAATTTCATATTGCTGATGCTACAAAGTAGTATGTTTTTAACAAGGAACTTAAAAAAGTTATATGAATTTACAGTAATTCCTCGATTTACGTCGCAGTTGGTTCCAAAAAAAGGCGACGTAAATCGAATGACAACGCAAATTGAAGTTAGAGGGAACAAAAAATTTGACGACGTAAATCGAAACAACGTTAATCGAGGCGACGTAAATCGAAGGATTACTGTATTCACACAATGAGGCAGAGTTTAAATTGAGTATTTTGAGTTTGAGTTTTGGCACCTCAATGGTATTTCTTAATGTCAGATTATTAATAAGTTTGCATTGCAATCATTTGCACTTTTTATAGCAAATTTGTCGATGACTTACATTTTCTATAGTAAATTTATCGATGACTTTGATTTTGCATTGAAATTAAGAGGTTACATTAAATTGGAGGCTTTTCCGTTAAGACAGTGCATTTATAACATTATCTTTTTTTTGTTGAGTCGAGTTTTCATTAATAGGCTTAACCCCAGTAGAATAGAACACTAGTACATCAGACATTTAACAGATTAAAACAAAAATATGAAATTGTGACCTGACCTTATTGGGAAAGTGGTATTTTTGTAGAAGTTAACAACAACTGGCAAATGAAAATTCAGGGCAACTCACAGTGCGGACAGTGTGACTCGTCAAGTCTTGAGTTCTTAGATAGGGGAAGAAGAGAAGCGAAAGGGATGAACCGTTACGCATATCCTTTTTTTTTTCTTATTTATTCATAATATTCTACACCATGTTGAAAACTGATGATTGTGATTAAAACAAATTTGAACAAAAATAAATGAAGTTGACTTGATGTGTGTGAAGCCGGTTAACTTCTAACACTATTTAGTGTGATCAAATTCCATGTATGCACATATGTACATATTAGAAAGATGATAAATTTATTTACATACATATATCTTATAAGTACATATACATAAATGCATAGTATTTACATTGTATGTGCATATGTATAATACACGTGTATTTTATGTACTTTTCTGTTTAATTTTCTTCTATAAACGCGTGTTATTTCTGAGTAATAAAAATTTATGAAATAAATCAATTAAACAGAAACGTAACAACAATACGATAAGTAATCTATAAGAGGAATTAAAAAAAAAAAAAAAACAAACTAGACGATAAACAAATAAACCTTTCCTTATCAATAATTCTTTAGTTTATCAAAATAATATTGATTTTTCATTTATAGAAAATAGAAAAATAATAACACAAGAATATATACCGTTATTCGCCAACCCTATTAGAGAGGAAGCAAAAATAAAATATAATAAAAAAAACAATGACAATAGCAATACTATCAAGAATAGTAGTACTCACTCACTCTCTATTTCTCTTGTAAATAGTACAAATAAACATATACACGTACATACATATGTATGTGTTACATAGATGTAAGTGTAATTGGAATAGTAGTAATGCTGCAATGAAGGTCATAATACTGCACTGAACTGCATACCTAATGTTAAGGTAGGCTTAACGAGAAAATTTAATATACTCAACTCAATAAACAAAAACAACAACAGCAATGACAACATAGGACCCATATGTATATTCTTTTAAAGAGGGAGGAAGGAATATTTGCATTGTTGTATGTGTCAATGAATGATGAAAGAAAACAAATAAAATGATGATAAATAAATAAAAATCAACGAAAACAAATTGTTATTAAATATGAATGACAACAGCAACAACAACACCACAAGCAATACTAAACATTGACTCACGTACAAAAACAAAAGTAAAAAATTTTGTATCAACAATTAGACAATTAAAATAGGAGATTGTACATTCATATGCATGCATACATACATATCCACACACATGCAAAAAGAGCAACAATAAAAAAAACAAACAGTTATCTAAGATTAGGTAACGTTATAATGTATAAAAATAAAATAAAAATACAATGACAATATCAACAAATCAAGACTGGAAATATTAATACATCACAGGAGAGAGGATATGCGTGTAAGTAAACTAGAGTGTGTGAAAGTAGTGATGCCAGATGATTTGAAGTAATTGAACTGCTTTGTGGAAATCAAATTACGGTATTAGTTTCTTTAGCGAAAGTTTTACGAAAGTTGTTTTTTAATTGCATAAATAAAAAATGCCGTGATTTGTCCCCTGACAATAATGAAAGAAATCTTAAAGAGGAAAAATTTTTGAGAGGAATTTCGTTAATATGCCACAAATTTATATTGAATGAATGAAGCTTTAATAATGTACATATTTCCATCGATATTTGTATAATTTTTAACCATTAAACAATTCTTTGAATATGAACTATCAATAACGATTACTTAGCTGGAATTATTGACAAATGATTTTGAAATTATTATCTTTAAAAACAAAAATTATTCTTCGGAAATTATTTCACTATCCGCATTAAATATTCTGCTTTCTACATACATACTTACATTAATTTGCCAAAAACTTGAAGTTTATAAAAACCGTGATACTTTTCAAAGAAAATAATAAATTCACTGAAATTTTCGGTCCATTATCAACTTAAATCAACTGAAAATTTTTAATAAAGATTTTTCATTGAAAATATGTATTTGAATATGTTTTTAAACATCTCATTTGATCTTATCAACATAAAATATGAATAAGATCTTATTGTTCAGTATATAAAAATCGCCCGACTATCAGGTAAATTTTAAGGGTATTTTGTTATTCTAAACGTCTAGCAGCCCTCTGGCAATTACAGTATTACAGTAAGAAGAATGAGCAAAAATAGGTGAGCAAGAGATGAGAGTGAATATAGTTTTATTTTGTTTATAAGCTATTCTAAATTACTAATTATTGTAATATTAATTAATGCAAATATTACTTTAATATTCAAATTTGATTTTATTTAAACTTACATATTTTGCTTGAAAACCAAACATTTGTGTCTACTGGCTAAAAAAAAATATGAGAATTTCCTTCCTACCAGACGACGACGACAACGACATGGAACATCGAAAACGTCCAACGTTTTTTATTCAGCTCAACAATTGAAATCGTTTAACAGTTATTATAAAATATAACAAAACAACAAAAATTATGCAGTTTTAATTGGTTTTTTTTTTTTTTTCTTTTTTTCGTTTCTTCTTTTTCATCGACAACACAACATACACAATTACACTTGGCAACTTTATTTAACACTTTTTCAAAGATTTCCAGGTAATTCTTTATACTCTTCTCTTCAGACACAATTTCATTTCATTGCACACTTTTCTTAGGGAAATTAAATATGCTTTTGTCTAGTTTTCTTGTAAAATATAATTTTCACTTTGATTAATTTTTTTATTTCTATTTGCTTTTCTCACTTTTTTGCGTTAGTTTTTCTATTAGTTTTTTTTCATCTTTCACTCCGTTTCTTATTTTTTATTCCACGCAAGTCGCAAAAAAATTACTTTTTTGTAAAAAATTTTCCTTTCAAATTCACTCAATATTCCCGTATATTTTCAGAAACTGAAGACTCTGTGCGGTACTTTAGCTGTTTAACTTTATTTAAAGCCACAATTTATGGAATAAATCTTAGTTTATTTTGGAGAAATTATTGAAAAATTGCACGGCCGGTTCTAACACGGCTGATATTCCATTTTTTTTCTCCTCGAGTACTCGCTATATAAAAATGTAAGAAACTCGTTAAAAGCCTTTGACAAACGAGTAGATGTCTGACAGGTGTAATGACAAATGGGGTAATAAGAAAAATGTAATTATAATGATGCCAGACTATTATTGGAATTAACCCTTAAATAGAAGGATGTGTGATATTAGATAAGGCATGAGAAAAACGATGGGTGGTCAAAACTTTGGATGAATAGATTTATTCAAATTTTAAAACGCCAACTAATAATATATTATTTTTACAGTTCTGCTATAACCAGAAGTGTTTCCCTGTGGAAATTAGTATGCCTAGAGATGAATGTGAGTGATACGTGTATGATGATTAGGTGTGGTGGGCTCTGAATATACGCCTGCCACTTGTTAAAAGTTCCGGAAATAATACTTTTTTCATAGCTGCTGAAGATATTCGGCCTGCCAGTATAATGTAGTGTAGAATGTTAGGCTGTACTGTGTACGGTTTCACTACAATCGCAAATAGTCAGGGTAAGAAATAATATACGACTTAGCCTAAAAGACAGATTTTAAACCTCGCCTGACTTAATTCGAGAGTAAAGTTTAGTTTTACTTGGAGATTACATATGACCTTCAGTACATTTTCGTATATCTTCCAAACTCTTACCATTTTTGCAATTCTCTAATGGAGTTTTTTTTTTTTTAAATAATAACTTTTAAATAAACGCAAATGATAATATTAATAATTCTTATAATTAACTTTAAAATCTCAAATTTATTTGAAAACCCTTGAATTTAACGCCACATTATCCCCCGAAAGGGTTAAAAACATTTATAGCAACCCTGTATTTGTGCATTTTGACTTTGGCCGTTTTTTTAAGATTTTTTTGACATTTGCGGTTGTCACACTCGCACACGGTGTCTTTAATTTTGCGGCTGTCAAACTTCTTTCTCTCCGGCAAAATCAACGATGGCGACAGGAGTAAGTAAAATTTTTGTGGAAAATTATTTGCAATTATCTGAAACATCGAAAAATTTTAATGGACCACATTAAATAGATTATTTGCAAAAGATCTTTAATTAAGAGTTACTAATATTGTTTTTATGTTTTCTTTATAAATAGACTATTTACACATACCCAGAAAATTTCCGTGCCTACAAGGCATTGATTGCTGCCCAATATTCGGGTGCTCAAGTAAAAGTTGCTGATAACTTTGTTTTCGGCGAAACAAACAAATCGGCTGAATTCTTGAAGAAGTTCCCCAGTGGTAAGGTAAGTCTACAGATCATATTACAAAGTTTGTGTGTGTGTGTGTTTTATGTGTAAACGTCATCATATTTGCAAAGACAATTTGGTTTAAAAAGAGGCGAGCCTTATACCATAACGTCATCATATAAATTGAGGTTAAGTTGAATTTAAAAAACTAATATCGGCCTTTATATTTTTATGTATTTTAGGTCCCTGCTTTCGAGACCTCGAATGGCAAATACCTTAGCGAATCTAACGCCATCGCATTCTTCTTGGCCAGTGAACAATTGCGTGGTGGCAAATGCCCCTTCGCCCAAGCTCAGGTCCAACAATGGTTGTCCTTTGCCGACAACGAAATCGTTCCTGCCTCCTGTGCCTTGGTATTCCCCTTGTTGGGCATTATGCCCCAACAAAAGGGCAGCACTGCCAAACAAGATGTCGAAGTTGTCTTGGAATTGTTGAACAAGAAACTCTTGGAATCCACTTACTTGGTTGGTGAACGCATCACTTTGGCCGATATTGTCGTCTTCTGCAGTTTGTTGCACTTGTACCAATACGTTTTGGATGCATCCACCCGTAAATCCTACACCAATGTCAACCGTTGGTTCAACACCATCCTTCACCAGAAGCAAGTACAGGCTGTAATCAAGAACTACACCATTTGCGAAAAGGCTTTGGTTTTCGATCCTAAGAAGTACGCTGAATTCCAAGCCAAGACTGGTGGCAAGCCACAACAACAACAAAAGGAAGAGAAGAAACAAGAAAAGAAACCCGCTAAGAAGGAAGAACCCAAAGAAGAGCTTGATGCCGCCGATATGGCTCTCGCCATGGAACCCAAATCCAAGGATCCCTTCGATGCTATGCCCAAGGGTACCTTCAACTTTGACGATTTCAAACGTGTCTACTCCAACGAAGATGAAAAAGTTTCCATTCCCTACTTCTGGGAGAAGTTCGACCCCGAACACTACTCCATCTGGTTCGGTGAATACAAATACAATGAGGAACTTGCCAAGACTTTCATGTCTTGCAATCTCATCACTGGTATGTTCCAACGTCTCGACAAGATGCGCAAGCAAGCCTTCGCTTCAGTCTGTTTGTTCGGTGATGACAACAACTCCTCCATCTCCGGTGTCTGGGTATGGCGTGGTCAAGATCTCGCCTTTACCTTGTCTCCCGACTGGCAAATCGATTATGAAGTCTACGACTGGAAGAAATTGGATGCCAAATCTGAAGAAACCAAGAAATTGGTCGAACAATACTTCTCCTGGACTGGTACCGATAAACAAGGCCGCAAATTCAATCAAGGCAAAATCTTCAAATAAGCTACTACAACCACAACAAATGCAACAAACATCATATGCAATGACCGCCTTAACAGCAGCAGCAGCATAATAATATTAGCCGAGCCCGTTTCACATTTTCTGCGCTACCAAAAATTCTTTCCAACAGCGGGTAGCATTTATTCATTACAACATCCTGCAAATATTTAGAGACATGCCATAAAAACAATCAACGCTTAAAAAATAGAGAATTGAGACGGCATTATAAAATTGATTGAATTTTGCATTGTATAATTAATTATTTTAATTTATCGCCTTTTTTATATTTGTATGTAGATTAAAAACATGTTTTTGTAATACATTTTCCACAAAACAAACAGACTCAAGTCAAATAATGCTTTTTTTTTGTTTTTTCTTATTTATTCTTATTCTAATTACTTAAGTTTCTCATCAACGAAATAAAAGGACTTGCAACACAAACTGTATAGAAATAGTGGAAGGCTTTTTTCTTTTTTCAAGCTTACGTTCAAAAGGCTTTTATTGCTATCATTACGCTCTGGCACACATAAGCCATAGATATCTTCAACTTTTTGATATAAAGTTGCATTCTTTTGTACGAAAGTTTATCCAATATGACTAAGACACACCCTACAATTCAATGAAAGTAGGTAAAGGGCAAACGGCCGGCCTTTATTCTGCATATGGTCGGGGTATTCAGTCTTTCCTATTGATAGACTGCTGCAAGCGTCTAAGGGGAAGTTTTTCTCTAGATCAGAGAGCATTGGGCTTACATGTATTACCATAATGCAGATCTAACACCCATTGTTTTCGCTTAAGGAAGAAGAATAGAGTGACAATAAATAGGAAAATAATAAAATCAGCTGCATGAGATTGGAAGTTCATCCACTCGTTAACATAGAGTTCAAATACCCTCTCCAAAATATTTAAACCTCTACTAAGAACCAGTCGTACACAGAAAAGAGTGTCTATCGTCTGCAACTTCTCATCTCACCCTGCAGAAATACGACTGAAATCTTTTTCAAATACCTCTAAGAGACTTGACATCACAATGCCTCGTTGGGGTATCCAGTTACCATATAGCAATACGACTTTACACCTTTATTCGCAAGCAATAATTGACGAAGCTATAAGAATGGAAGATTGGAATAAGAACCTAATTTAGCAAGAGCAACATCTTCTCGGTCCCAAGAAAATTGTTGTGTCCGAAAACAGCAAAAAATCAAATGAACTGCTCTCAATTCAAGGACATCAATTCATGTATCGCCCTTATGGCCGCTAGTAAAAGTACATTGCTTTAAACAACATATTTATTGATACTGAAATCTTAAATCGATTTTCTCTTTTGCAATTTTGATTGCATTTGATTTTTATTTTTCAAGAAAATCAATTCCTTTTTTTCAGCGATTTTTTTTTTTTATTGTTTGTTCCAATATTTATTTGTTTTGTTTGATTTTATATTTTTTAATTAAATTAAACTATTGTCTTAAGCACAAGAAAAAGAATATTTCTTTCAGAAAAAAAATGAAAAAAATCTGCCACAATTTAATTATTAAATTCTTAGAGAAATTTTAATAGGTATGACAATATTTTACATCTTAAACAGAGCTTTCAAAGACTGGCTAATATCATAAAAAGTATTAAATTTAACAACCGTTTAAAACCCAATATCAATATACATACGTACATATGTATGTAAGTAAATGAAAACAAACATAACTAAAAAGAAATGCTTTAAAGAAAAACTTAAAAGCTTGGTATAAGATTCAAAATTATAAAAAACAGAAACCAAAATTTAAAAAGCGTTTAAGAATTTCTCTTAAGGACTACGGGGCCAACATTGTCACCAGTTTGTTTATTGTGTTCGCCATGGCTGCCATCACAATAGGGCCACTGTAAAGAAAATAAAAATAAGAAACATATTTAAAGACGTTCTAAGAAAAAAAAAAAAAAAAACAAATAACAACAAGAATTTATGAAATAAACTTACATTCTTCGATTTCCAGCAACGACAGAAGGCAGCTTTTTCAGCGATATTTTCAATATCAATCATATCAACCACTTTTGGTTCATGTTTCCGTATAGATTGATTACAACGTCCGGTTTGTGAGCAACCAGGCCTAGCATCTGGACAGTAGGCCAAATAAATGGTATAACCAATACCAGCAGCAACTGCAGTAGGTGGTATTAGAGTTATCCAATCCTTAACTGGAATGAAAAAAAAACAAAAACAAAAGAAAATCAGTTTAAAATCATGTGGATGACACCAATAAAAAACTTTAATTGATTTATTTTATTATATGACTCATTCAATTATATTTATATTATATGCGATACAGTATATTTTCAAAAAATCTGTATAAAAAATACATAAAAAACGAATTTTTAATCTCTAACAAAACTGGTCCAATATTTTACATCAACAAAAAAGAAAAAAAAACCATTGAAAGTTCGTCAAGGCCGTCTATAAAAAGCTCTACATTATCAGACAATTGTTTAAAGGTTTAAATTTGATACGCAAATAAATTTACTTTAAGGGGTACAAACAAGCAGATGCTGCCGAAAATTAGAAACACGAAAAGTCGGTCAAGATCAAGAAATAAAGGCCTACATTAACTAACTTATGCTTCTTAAGTTTTTGATACGAACTACAAAGAAATATACATACTCAAATGGTCGTAGTTATAGATTCCTTCGCATAAGAAAGAAAAAATTTTGTTCAGGACTGATTTTGGAAAAGATTGATAATCAAATACCGATCAATGGAAAGAGCATGTAACCAGGCATGCACTAATTTTTAACTACAGTGGGACCTCGATTTTCCGTGATGGTCGGGACCGGAAGCATTCTGTATAATCGATTTTCGCGGTTAATTGAGTACCAATTTTGGCTAGTTTTTTAATTTTGTCAGAAAACAGTGAACAGTATATAAGGATTTCGTATACTAAAGAGAGAATTCCCCTTTTTCGCTTGTTTGTTCAAAATAATAGAAAAAATTTTTGCTTATAATCACGGATAATAGAGGTAATCACGGTTAAACGGTGCAGAAAAATTTAAGTCGATCCAAAATAAATTAAAGTCGATGCAAAAAATTTTCTTTTTCCATCCCGGATAATTGATGTTGCCGGATAATCGAATCACGGATAATCAAGGTCCTACTGTATTTAGAAACAAAAATACGGATAGTAGCGGGAGCCAGTTAAAAGCTAATATTGATTATTTTCGTTATCAATTTTGGATAAAACTAATAAGGGGTCTACATATTAGGAGCATTGTGCCTTCAGGACAAGGATTGGTATAAGGGACAGAGGTTTGTGGCGTGTGGAGGAGTGTATTGAATACATACTCTGTATATGCATGTAAAGGCGAAAACTTAAAAATTCTAGGTTTGAGCGTTAGCTTCTATTTGGATTTCGTCTCTAATTTATTCTTCTAGATCATCTATCTTTTTTATGCTTCTATCTACTGCTAATTTTTCTGTCATTTCTTTTATTCTGTGTCACATTTCTGAAGTTAACCACAATTCTTCATGTCATGGGACACATCGACGATTGGCCAAAAAATCTGAATGTCTCTGTAGGAGAGAAACCACCCTCTAAAGGCTGACACAGTAGTAAATTCTTACCTAAGATTGGTATCTCAAATAAAATCTACATTTTATCTGGCATTGGCTTCGAGGTTTTTCGGGCACTTGGAATTTATTGACAGAACATGTCCATCCAAATGTAATTTTGATCAAATCCACACTTTCATAAAACTATTAAGATAGTTTAGATATGTCAGCCTAAAGTTATAATTAGTGATGGCATAGGTAAAATTTTAATTAATATGGACTCAAGTAAGCTTTGCTTCTTAAGTCAATTTAACCCTTTGACGGACACTGACGTCTATAGACGTCATAACAAGGGTTTCTGGGGGGACATGACGTGTATACACGTCATAATTTTCGTAGTGTCCCACGGGAAGGCCTCCTAAAATTTTGGTGTCCGTCAAAGGGTTAAACTAAGCTTATTCGACAACTTGCGTGAATTCGTCAACATTTCTATTGTAGCGTATGGTATAAAAATTTAAATGGATTTTGAAAGCGATCTTAGACCAAACTATAACGGTGTAGGGTATTAAAATTGAAATCTGCGGGCAAATGGTTTAAAAACAACAGCAGTGTACTCATTTAAAAACTCAAAAAAAAAAGTGAGATGTCACCCTACAAAAACACCATACACACGCACACGCACGAGAGCAAATACAAACACAATATGATAAAACGAAAAACAAAAAACGGACAAACATGAACACAAAAGCAAAATACTCATTCCAAAGGTGGTAGAGCAGCAAAAGCAGCAGCGTTAAAAAAAAAAACAGAAGAAAAACTATCGTTGCATAATCTTCTAATAAAACAATAAAAAACAGAAATTCATAATTAAAAAATAATTAATTAAATTAAAATAGAATGTATGTAATTTATCTAAAGCATAAATAGGTAACAAAGTCAGTCAATCATAAGGTAATTTAAAAAAGAAAAACTAATTATTTGATAAAAAAAAAAAAAAAAAAGAAAACTAATAAGTTGAAAATTAATCTGACCCTATTCTATAATTACATGTCCATATACATACATACGCTAATAAGGGAAGAGAGCGAGGGGGGGTAATAGAAAACAATGCAATATTTTAATTAACATTTTACAATTCATAACTTTTCATTTCATTAAGTTCACAAAAACGCTCAACAAAGTAGAAAAATAGAAAAGAAAACTTACATGACAATTTAAACCAGCCTGAAAAAGTATCAGGCACTGGCAAACCGGATAAATAGTTTGGCAGGGTTTCTTTAATAAGACCAGAGAGGGCATTCATTTTTCTTTATATATCGTAAGCTTTAATGGAAAGATAAAATGTTGTTTATTTTACACAAATCTTAAATAAATAATTAACGTCTCAAGTTATGCTTGCTTTTATTTTACAAATAGAAACGAGCAACCACTTACTAAAAAATACCGCAACAAACTGGCAATTTTCTTACATTCTCTTTGTTAGTGACATTCATAAATGTGGCCGTATTAATTATTTCACGATATGGCTGCTTTTCTTTTATACACTATAGTTGCCAGATCAAATATTTTTAAAGGATGAAAAATCTCCTGTAAGATTTAAAAAAAAGGTTTTAAAAAAAAAATTAATAAATTTGAAAAACATTTGAATTTAACAATTTTAAAAACAAAACAGAAAGTGTATTAAAAATTAAATACAATGAAATTTGTGGAGAGTTTATGAACACAATGAACAGGAAAAACGTAAATCTAGGGTAAACCAGATTTTTTTCCCAGAACCAAATTAAGACGCCTGGATATAGAATATACTTCCAAATGAGGAACAAGGAAGCCAGTAGTCTGTATTTTAGGGCATAAGCTTGGGAATGCTCTTCTAGAGCTAATATTTTTAGCTGTTCGTTTGGTCACCAAAGGGAGCTGGGATAAAACGCACAAAAGTACTTTATTTATTTATTAAAATACACTAAAAATTTCACTTTAATTTCTATACTTTTTATATAATAAAATGGGTAATTGTTTTTAAAATTGGAATATTATTTTTTTTTTTTTTTTTTTAATTTTTGTTGCAGTGTATTAAAATTTATAAAAAATACCCTGTGATAGATAGTCTTTTTTGCTGCACGTAGAACTATTTTTGTAAAATTCCCTCCATATACGTTCCTGTTTTCATTCTCTTTTCAACTTATTCTCCCTCTTATTGTCATGGTCTTTTCTATTTTAAATACAACTCTGCGCATTAAGGCATTACTAAGTGCTTTGCTTTAACGAATAATGGTTATTCGTTAATTAACCGTGAGTGTAGAATGGCGTTTCGAAAAAAGTGTTTAATGTGCGGTCGGTTGATTTAAAGCCTGAAAAAATCTTAAAAAAATATGTAAATTAAAGAATTAATTGATTTTAATAAGAAAATATTATATACAAATAATTATTATAAATAGAAATAATAAAATATAATGGATTTTTTCGTGTTTTCATAAAAAAAAGTTTGTGAAAAAAAAAGAGTTGCATCAACATCAAGTAAAATAAAGAAAAAAGAAGGAACGGGTGGCGACGTCGTCGGTAAAACGAAAAAATGGAAAAATCTTAAACTGGAATTTGTTTCTTTTTCAGAAATTAAAGAAATGTAATTAAAGTTTGTGGATTTCTAAAAGTAAATTTATAATTTAATAAATTTTGTCAATAAATAAAAAAGTTTACAGTAAAAACATAGAGAAAGGAAATAAAACAAGTGCATTTGCAAAAAAAGTGGTGACGCTGGAAGAAAAAACAAAAAAAAAAAATAAGAAAAACACACCTTTTAAAGCAGAGCCGTATATGTGTTTTTTTGCTTTTTGTACAACAAAGGCAAAGCAGAAAATTAGGAAAATAAAGAGAGTGAGAGCACAGAGTGTATATGAGAGAAACATTTGTGCGTTTTATAAAGAAGTAGTAACAACAATACTTTAAGAAAAAAAAATCAACAAAAACACGTACTTCTTCTGATGTTTACGACAGTGTTGCCATTAAATTTTAATCTGTGTAATCTAATTAAGGTGAACATTTCATAAAATAATAATTAAAATTTTGATAATAATTCACTGTTAAGGTGGAGTTGTGTATATAATTAAAGAGTTTTTTAATATTTTTAAACAAAAATTTATAAATAACGTCAATGATTAAAGCTATAACATTAAAAGTAAACATTTATTTGATCGGAACTTTTCATTTCCTAAAAAAAATTTTGACATCAATTGAAATACTGCAGTTATCAAAGGAAGAACTTTATTTTGATCAAGATTTTGCTTTTCAAAACGTTTGGTGACTGCCAAAGTAAAAATAATTTTAATTGTGTCCAATAGCACTTTTAATAAAATCTGAGCCTACTAAGTATGTGTTAAAAACATCTTTACTTATTTAGATCCTTCAAGTTTGAATTTTAAAAACCAATTTTGTGAAATGTGGTTTTCTTTTATTTTTATACGGTTTTTGTATGAAATCGTATTTAATTTTCCTTTGTAGATTTCACACTTCCTTTCCTATTGGACGTTAATTATTAAAATAAAATTTTATCATCAATAATGTTTTGATTTTATATTCATATAAATTATTTCCAATATTACACATAAACTATTTCTACAAAAATTCCGAAGAAGGAATTAATTTCTCAAATTGATTGGCAACATTGTTTGTGAGTATTATTGTTTTTTTTTTTTTTTTTTTTTTTTTATCGAAAACAAATTTTTAATCAAAAACAATGACTTTATTAGTAAAGTAGTTGCAGTTGTTTTTGGTTTTTTCTTTTTCGTAAAAGAAAGAGCCAAAAGAGCTTCTTACTTTTCGTATCTTCTCTTATATTAGAAGTAAATTAAGGAGAGAGACTCTGTTTTTTTTTGGTGTTGTGTTTTAATGGTGTTGACTTTGTTGTTGCTTATATCTTTTGTTATTGTTTTAAGTTTTTTTCCTTTTTCGTTTAATTCGTTTTGTGCTATTGTTGTTGCTGTCGTGTGAGTAAGTTTGTTTAGTTGTATGTGAGTTTGTTGCCATTCATTTGGGATGGCGTAAACGTTGTCGTAGTCGGCGTTAATTTACGGAAGACAGAAAAAAAAACAACAACAATAATTTAATAGAAGCTAATACAATGTGGACTGACGGCGTTCCACGACGGCTACAACGATATTGACGAAGATATTTTTGTTGTGTGTGTGTGTTTTTTTTTTGTTAATAGCAATAGTAAAAACAAAAGCAACATCAACAAAAACAACAACAACTATGACGAAGTCTTAACTTTTGTATGTACGACCAAGCCCAAAAACCAAAAAAATCCAGTCAAGCATTTCAGATGCAGCAAAGCATATAAATCAAAAGTAATACACCAAAAAATATAAATGAAAAATAACAAAAAGATAAAAGAAATTAAATAAAAACTAAAAATTTAATGTAAAAATTAAACGAAATTTAGAAAAACTTCCAAAAACATCTACTAATTAATATGAAAATAAAACGTGAAAAATATTTACAAAAAACGAATTTTATCAATTAAAAAGAAAAAAACAAAAAAATGAGCTTCTAATCAGCGTTGTCAACTTGGCGCGTTTCGCGACATTTTGGGTGCTTTTTTAAATTTTTGGTGCGAAAAATTCCTTAGTTGGCGCGTGGTGCATTTTTTCTTTAAATTTTGGTGCGTTTTTTAATTTTTGGTGGCACCGAAGTAAATTCGACACAACTTTTTGTTTCAGTGTGGCAAAAAACATTTGTACAAAAAAATACAACGCTTCACATTAAAAATGGGTTAAAACGGGAGAATTCTTGTTGTGAAACTTACCAACTTCCTGACAGTGTTAATTGCCACATTAATTGTAATGAAGTTTATAAACCATCAGAATTTGAAATGAAATCTGTTTTATGGCCAGATAATAATAATAGTGATGAAAATATAAGCTTTAATGATGAATATAAGCTTTAATGACTTGGAATAAATACCATAATTATTAATAATTGTTAATCTCTTTATAAAAACAGAATTCATAAAATTAAAATATACAAAATGTATATTATCTTGTTCAAATGTGTACAAACATACATACATACTATTCGTTTTCGTTAAGTTTTCCTTTTAAAAAAATTTTGTATAGAATTTATAAAATTCATTTTATTTTTGTTAAGTTTTATTATTATTTTTTTAAACCTTGAGCTGTGAGTGGCTTATTGTTATATTTTTAATTTTAAATTGATTCAATAAATATTAAAAAAAAAAAACTTCAAAATTTGGTGCTTTTTTCTTTAAATGTCGCGTTTTTTTCTACATTTTGGTGCGTTTTGAAATTTCAAAGTTGACAACGCTGCTTCTAATGCTCTCTTTTTTAAGCTCTCTCTCTCTGCTATTGCAACAAAAAAATTCTACTGTACGGCTTACAAAAACAAAACAAAATTAAGAATACCTACGTTTTTATGTTTAACACTAAAAAAATATGTGAAAAAATTTAATCATTAATTAATAGTTGTTCCACTTTCTTAAATCTTAAAAAAAATAGCGCTTTACCTTTAATAGAACAGTTTACACTAAGCCCTAATAACTGCAACAATAATTGGCAATAACAAAGGAAAAAAAGCAGAAAAAAAGAAAAAAACCAAAAATATCACAGCGTTTGCGAAACTAAAACAAAAATGTCAACCGAAGAGTTGAAAGTGGTTTTACGTCGCAGTAGCGAATATTCCGGTTTTGGTTTTTCTTTATTGGGCACCACTGGTCCCCCACATGTCATTTATGATATTGTAGAAAATTCACCGGCTGCTGATTGTGGTGTGGTAAGTTCAATAATTTATTGTTGTTGTTGTTATTTTAATAACGTTATTAAATAAAAGCCATAATAAATAATTAACCAATTACTTAATACTTTTCGCGAATCATAATTGTAATTCTATTTTTGTATAAATTATTAGGTGAAGTCATTAGCAATCAAAAATTAATAAATTTTAATAACCAACGATTAGTTAAGATAAGCACACTTTGTTGTATTGCATTATTAATAAACTTTGCTAGTGAGTGAGTGTGTAAGTTATCACTTACACTCGCGGCAACAGACACCGTTAGAAACAGCAAAGGAAAGCGTTGAAAATAAATGCTTTCTCTTTCTCTAATTGGAAAAAATGAGAGAAAAATGCTTGAAAGTTATAAATAGTGTTGCCATTGTATTTATTTATTATTTTTTTTTTATTAATTTCCTTTTTGAAAAACTCGTATTAAAATGGTTTCCAATAAGATTGGTTTGAGTTTGATAAATTAATGTGATGTTTTTGTAAAACAGGCTATTTCACTTGCTTGTCTGTTTACATGGAAAACACAAACAAAATTGAGTGTTTTTGTTTGTGTTTTCCATGCAAACAGGCAGGCAAGTGAAATAGCCTGTGTTACAAAAACATCACATAAATTGATAAATCCTTTGCATCTAAACTAAGGCCTTTATTCCAAAGAACTGATAACAGAGACACAGTATTTTCTGGAATCGTTTTTCTGCTATTTCTACTGCATCAGTCTGATATATGTTTGTATAGCACCTCCTCAAGATGTTTGCCTACAACATCAAGAGCCAAATAGTTTTTATACACTGATGCACTTAAATAAACGAATACCTCTGTTAAAAAACTAGCTGTATAAACAGGAAAAATAAAAATTTACTAATTTCCATAAATTCAATAAAAATACTCGTATACCTACTATCTATTCACAACTGACGGTTTATAGAAACATTTTCTTGTATATAAAATTTTATTATCTCAAAAAAGGAAGAGGAATAGAGTAACAAGAATTGACAAGTTTTCCACGTTTTTCCTTCAATTAAATAAACGTGACTGGTTAAATTGTCATATTTACTAAACAGTAGCAAAAGTTGCACATGCGTTTTAATGAATTTTCTTTCAAATGATTACTTTGTCATTAATAAAACAGTCTAATGTTTAAAAAACAAAGGAAATAATGTGAATAGCATATGTTAGTTTATTAATAGCAAATGCAATACAAATTATTTGCGCAAAATATGCAACTATAAGTTCTTTTTTTAAGACATTTTTCCAGTTTGTTTTGCTTAATTACTAGCTCGCTTATTTACACACTCTTACTATCTTTCGTTCCCTTGTGCATTGCGCTAATAATGTATTTTATTTGCTTAAAATATACTTCTTTTTTTTCCTGAGAGAGCAGAGAAAAACTCAATTGGCATTACAATTTATTTGTAATGTCATCTTGTGTTGTAGTCAAGTTGTTGATTTTTCTTTTAATTACTCAAGCCATTAAATAGTAGCACTGCAGACTTACATGCATACATACATATTTATTGTTTAATTATTATGCAGACATTTATTCAATTATTACATACAATTTTTGTTGTTGTTTTACTATCTATCTATCTATCTATCATGTTTTGTTTGTTTATGTTTCTTTCTTTTTTTTCTTTTATCAGCTGATGTCATTTGTAACTGTCATTGACATTTGTTAAGTGTTTAAAGACACATGTTGAAGTTGCTTGTTGTTCTTGCTGTTAATGGCCGGTGTTGCTGCGGCGGTGGTTGTTTTATTTTAACGCCTGAGGTTGATAAAAATTTTATCCTGTTGTTATGTTTTTTGTGTTTTCTCTTATTGCTTTTTTGAGGTTTTATAAGACAATATAATGAGAAGCAGAAAGCAAACAGAAAGCAGTAATAAAACGTCTGTGTTATTGTCCTTATTTAATACATACACATACTTGGCTTGGTTTATTTTTATCTCTGTTTTTATTGTTTTAGTTTAATGCAATTTTAAAACAAGAGTTGTTAAATTAAAATAATTATTTTAATTTGTCTTTCATCATTAAATTATCAATAAGAGCAGAACAAATACGAGTACGTACATTTGTACACATTATATTTTAATTTTATTTTTACTCTGCCTTCATTTACTACATTAATAAAAAATTATTATACATACAGTGAATCACAGTGAAAATGGCCCACCATGAAATTACATCAGTATTTGGTTAATATTTATTAAAAGGGAAGAAAATAAAATAAATATTTTTGTTTAAAATAAAGTTTATTTGGTATTCAATATAAGGAACTAAAAAATTCTTTTAATTACATTATTAATTCATTCAAATTTATCTCACAATGAAAATGGCCCAGTATATTATTATGTATTAAAGAAATAACGTTTTTTATTTCTAACTTATTTTTGACTTATTATCGATTTAAAACGATTAGGAATGGATTCTACTAACTTTTTTGTGTAACTTGGAGAAATTTTTATGAACTGTTTTTGTTTCTGATGTAAAAAATCAATGAATTAATAGTGTAATTAAAATAATTTTTAGTTCCTTATATTGAATACCAAATAAACTTTATTTTAAACAAAAATATTTATTTATTTTATTTTCTTCCTTTTTAATAAATATTAACCAAATACTGGTGGGCCATTTTCACTGTGATTCACTGTATGTAGATACGTTCGTTCGTATGATGATGATGTTCATGTAATAAATTTGCATGTGGAAAAAAGTCATTATTCAATCAAGTAATATTATTGTGTTTTACTCGTTCCTCTTATACCTATTTTTTATTTTTTATTATTATAACCACTTATTTGACCCACTTTTAATTCGTTTGGCTCTATCTCTACCTCTGCCTCTGCTGCTGCTGCTGCTGCTGCTGCTAGTTTTTATGCTTCTTTAACCCTCTGCTTTATTTTTGTTGATTTCCTTTAATTATTATTGAATTTTATGCTTAACGATGTTAATACGTGTACGCGTACATACCATTAAAAAAGAATATGGGCAGAAAAAGCGAAGAAATCCACTTTCTAAGAATTCAACTGTTTTTTATTTTATTTAAACGTGTTGTTTATGTATATCGTACCTTCAAAAAGAGACTACTGAACTTTGACATTTGATAACGATTGATTTAGAAGTCGCCGTAAACTAGTAGGTAGTGTGTTGGCTTATTAGACGTAAAGAACGGGTTCGTATCCCAGGTCAGGCATCAAAACGAAATATGAAAAAAAAAATATTTCTTCGGCGACTGCCTCTCAGCAGATTTCTGGCAAAAACTCTGAGAGTAAGTAAAATTTGCCATGAAAAAGTTTCTCAATAATCTGTCGTTCGGAGTCGACGTTAAATTGTAGGTCCCGCCACTCACGTATGAAATTAACGCACACAACATGAGTGGTGTGAGAAGCTAGGACGTTGTACAATGGGTCAATTCGACCTCCGGGTACTGTACTTGTCACAGTTGACAAGTACACGTCCTCTAACCTAACCTAACCTACATACCATTTATTTAGAGTGTTTTGCCAAATCAAATTGAACAACACGCTCAAATAATTAAACTGGTTTTATCAAAATGGGTCGGGTCTTCTGTTCGAGCCTTAAAGTTCATCGAAAAATCATATTCAACAATATAAGACCCATTTCTGGATGAATGCGTATGTGAAGAAAATAAAAATTTTGTATTTGAGATGATATCAAACCACACGAGGGGCCCGATGCATCACGACAAAGTCACAACAACTACTGCTCTGCACGAGTTATTTGAGAGCATGACCATCTCACGTGGATATGACGAGAACAGGTCACCAAGATCGTGCGAATTGATCCGGTTGGACTTTCTCTTGTTAGGTTTTCTTAAGTTGCAGGTGTATGCGAATAAGTCACAAACTACAGCGATCCTCAAAGCCAATATAACCCGTGCCATAGGTCAAGTTCATCTTGATTTATGCATTAGAGTTACAAAAAATTTGACATTTCGAACGTCCTGCGTCTTATTCTCCAGCTGGAAATAGAGGCCTCGATGATAATAAATAATAAAGAGTGGAATGAACTGAAGCCATTTGCTCTACTACCCTGGACAACATCAAAAACATCGAATATCATAGGAAGGTCATGTAACGCCATTTCTTGACAGAAAAATGGAAACAATCATCACTACAGCCGACAAATCTATACAGAAATCGTTAGGTTAGGTTAGAGGACGTGTACTTGTCCGTTAAGACAAGTACAATACCCGGAGGTCGAAATTGACCCATTGTACAACGTCCTTGGAGAGGGAAGGAAATAGAGGGAATAGGATGAAAGGAGGGCATAAGGGTAAGGGGAGGATGGGAATCACACAGAAAGAAACAGACACAAACAAGGGTTGAGCGCGCGACTACACTTATGAAGCCCTAGCACCTCTCAACCAGCTCAAACTGCTAATGAATCTGTGGAGAGCCTTGATGTCGGCTCTCGACACAGAACTCAAGCTCTCAAAGAAGGCTCTGCCAAGGGTCCTCAACCTACCAAGGGCTGGGCAGTTACAGAGGAGGTGTTCGATAGTCTCTAACTCCTCCTCATCGCAACATACCCTGCAATAGTCCGGCTGGGATCTGGAACAGCGACCTAATCTCGCAGTGTCCTGTTATAAAACCGACAACCAACCTTACGCTGGCCTTAACCAAGCCCAGCAGCCAAACTGTTCTCTTACGGTCCACAGCAGGCCATAGACGTCTGGAGACAGAACAACCTGATCCGTTCCTCCAACGCCTCTGCTCTTCCTCCCTGACCCATCCATCGATGAGGCCATAGAGGTGGCAGACTGGGGGTTCAGGACCAACTATATACAGAAATCGTTAATTCTATTACAGATGAATCTGTGCTATCATCAACTGTTTAGCGGGCAAAAAGAAATTAAAAGAAACAGTGGGAATAATGGGAGGAAGCAATGAAATGAAAATCTCTTTAATTAAGTTCTTTCTAAGAATTTGAATATTTTTCATTCACCACTGAGTAATGTGACGTGTTATTATTTCAGCGACGATTAATAATCTCATGCTACAGTTAGTGACCACACTTAAAACATTTTTTGGCTTTCAAACGTACATATAACGTCGTTATGACAGCACCATTTATTTGTGTCAAGATAATGAAAACATGACAATAAAACAACACCACCACCATTACCATCACCACTGCTGCAATATGTATATCGTATTTCGCAAACTTTTATGACTTACCTACCTACCGACTTTCTATTTTATTTTATTTCATTTTTTGGGTGTAATTTCATTTCAATTTAAGGTTTATTTTCATAATTAAAAGCTGGTATATGTATTTGTAATGTTCTATTTTCTATTTCTACATATTGTTGTTTTTCTAGTTTTTGTTTTGTTTTAACATCAGCTAGTCAGTCAGCACCAGTATTGTGCGGATACGTATGTAAATTGAAACTTATTTTTATAACCCTGAACAATTTGTTGAATTTTTACCACAGTTTACATTACATATTGTATGTACTTTAACACTCGCACAGTTTACTTTAATGAAAACATGACATCAAAATAAATATTATTGTGATAAATTTCATGCTTTTACACTATTTTAACACGATTTTCAATAATAAATAAAAAATAATAAATACATTTGAGGTATTTTCCCTTTTAAGAAAAAAAAAAAAAAAACGCATGCAATATGTACATACAGTGGCTCCCACCTTATTTCAACCAGCACCTTAAAAAAAAAATTTAATAAGAGTTTATGGAATATGTTTAAATATTAAACAAAAAAGTTTTATTCAGTCTCAAATTTGTGGGCAATTTGTGATCAAGACGTCCGCCAACACCAGATTTCCAACAAGAATGACCTTATAGCAGCTCTGTAAGAGGAATGCGCAAAAATAACTCCCCAAACCACTAGAAAGTGGAATCAATGCAAAAAAGGCTGAAAGCTGTAATTAAGCAAATAGGAGGTTATACTAAATTTTAAAATTAAAACTATTAGTTAATTAATTACATTTAATTGTTTGTTTATAGTAAATGGTTGAAATAAGCTGTGACGAATTGGGTTCCTATATTTTTGGTTTTTAGTTTGTAAATTTACATTTGAGACTGAATACTGAATAAAACTTTTTTTTTTTCTTAATTTTTAAACATATTCTATAAACTCTTATTAAAATTTTTTTAATCAGTTATGTGATGAAAATCGATTCGTTTTCAAGTAAAATCGAATCCGAACGGTTTTAGTTTCCATTTTTTTTTTTTTTTTTTTTTTTTTATGAAACCAGCACTCAGGGGATGGCCCCTACTCATGCAGTGCATTGTGCAGGTTTTTTATGAAAGGTGCAAAGGGGGAAGATGCGAACGGCAAGGAAACGAGTTGCTGCTAAGTGATTATAAAATGGCCAGTGCTATACCTTCACCATTAGACAGTCTACAGGCAATCGTCCCCAAGAAGCCCGCAGTTTCTCACACCACTTATGTTGTGTGTGTTAATTTTATACATAAGTGGCGGGACCTACAGTTTAAAGTCGACTCCGAACGACAGATTTTTTGAGAAACTGAGAAGAAATCGCCGAAAAAATACTTTTTGTATTTTTTTTTTGATGTCTGGCCTGGGACTCGAACCCTGACTTTTACGTCTAATAAGCCAGCACACTACCTACTAGACCACGGTAGGTTATTCTAAACCGTCTCATGTAAAATAATAAACTTTTTTGGTAAAAAAAAAAAATTATTTTTTAATTTGTAATTTGTTTTATCAACCTCAATTTTTATAATCAACAATTCTAATCGTTTTGAAAATATTGAACGAAAAAGGTTAAGGGATGCATCAAACCCGGATCTAGTCATGATTGGAATCTCAGTTTAGCACGAGACGTTTATAGTAGGAATTTTTAAAATGGAGGTCGTGATTCATGGCTCTTAGCTGATTTCGGCATATGCGTTAGAGCCTTTCGTACTACATAGTTCCATTTAGAAACCCAAGTGCGGGATCAGCTCAACATATATTTAATAAAACCCATGCATCAGTTAGAAATCTTATTGAAAGAACAATCGGTGTTCTCTAAAGCAGATTCCGTTGCTTGTCTGGCGCTTTATGGTATAAACCGCAGAAAATTGTTAAAATAATAAATATATGCTGCACACTTCACAATATGTGTAACTTTTACAAATTAACCCACAATTTTGATACTACGACTACATACTCCACTTGAAGAACCTGATCCTAGTGAAATCGAACTTGACTTAAGTAATCCAACAAATACTGAGGCAAGCAGAAATCGGGATGGAATTGCAGAAAGCCTATTTTTAAATAATTTTATATAGCAAAAATAAATGAGAAATATAAATAAATAATTACATCATTTTCGCTTCAATATTTGAATCAAACAATTTTTTTATTATTAAAACAGAAAAATTTTAGCAAATCGTATGGTTGCTGGATTTAAAAACGAAAATCAAACAAAATTTTCGTTTTCTATCACATTCTCATTTTTTGAAATTTTTATAGAACAAAATGAAAAATGAAATCGAATTCGGTTTAAGAACAAAACCAAAACGAAACAGAAATAAGCGGTGCCATCACAACTATTTCCGATTTTATAGCGTTTTTTGATCGAAATCGTTTTTCATCACATATGTACCTGAATATCTTGTTTCGTTTCGAAATTATACAAGTTTAATTTTTTTAAAGGTGCTGGTTGAAATAAGCTGGGAGCCACTGTATATGCGGTCATGCCATTCAATTCTTTTTTTCTGCCACATTTGACATAATTGAACATGATTTTTTATTGCCTACAATAGAAATACATCACAAGTAAAATAAAATAAACAAATCGACCACCAACCAACCACCAACATTAAACATAAAATATTAGAAAAAAAAAAAACAATTTTTTTGTGGTGTTTTGTTAATTTACTCGCATTCACTTTTTCTTTCTTTCATGTCACTTCCCCTCTATTTCAATGCAAATAGTTTGTAACGCACAAGCTTAGCTGCTTCTTAGATTTTTTTCTCCCTTATTTTTAATTATTTTTGAAGAATTATTTTTAATTTTTGTCTTTTTTTTTTTTTTTTGGAAATTTTTAAAAAATGAAATCATCATCATCAGTATTTGGTTTTCAATTGATAGGGAGGGAGTAGATAGACATTGATTTCATTGTGTTTATACAAAACAAAATTTTTTAGTTTTAAAAGAAAATAAAAGCATAGATTAATGAAAAATTTCCATCATTAGTTTTAATAGTTTGATTACAAATTTGACTAAAAATGGAACATAGTTTTCTAATATTTGTGGTCGATAACATTTTGTGTACGTACATAGTTCTAATCCACTTGCGTTCTGTAAACGTCCACAAAGCCTTAATTTGCACCATTAATAGAGTACTGCAGGGATGGAAGCAAAATAATAATCGGTAGTTGAAAGCTACAAGCTATAAGGTGAATTAGAGATGAGCGATCCAGTGATTTTTGAAGAACGTTGCTCTCAGTGAACGTGATTTGTTAATCACTGTTCTTTAAAACAGTGATTGTGATTACAGTACATATTCCAATAATGACAATAGCGTATTTTATTAAGTCGTAAAAAAGAGACAACTAGATACATACTACGAAAAGACTACTAAACAAAATCAAAGTGGTGTCATCAATGTTATTATTTTTAATGTAATTTTTTTTTTATACGAAGTTTGACAATTAAGTTTCACAGAAAGTTCATGTATAAAAGACAAAAGTAAATAATCACCATCATCTAATAGTAATTCTGCCTTGCTCAATATAAAATTAAATAAATTTGAGTATGTAACAATTTTGAAAGAACGACATTATTAGTAACTGTTATTTGGCAATTTCAATCACTGTAGTTACCAGTGAATTATCAATCACCGTGATTAAATCACAGTTTTGAAAATATCGCTCATCTCTAAGGTGGATGCATTTTAAATTGCTAACTCAAGTTCTCTCATGTACCATCTTTTCATTATTTGTGTGTGTGAACTGATGATAACGGGTGATAATGGAACACAGTACCTTTTCTTTTGATAAAGTCCGGCCGTTTCAATTGAATTGCATGCTGGACAGTAGAGTTTAGAATCAAATTTTGAAACTCAGAAGCGGACAATTGCCAATCACATACTTTCTTGTAAACAATTCTTGCTTTGGCTACCGTCTGGTTCCTTCGTGTTCTTTTCCACACAGTAGTATTGCAGAACGTGCCATAATCATTCACTTCCGAAATGGGTCGATTTCTATTCGTTTTAGCAGTCAAATAAAAAAAAAGTTTTCACTCTTAAATCAAGTTTCCACCATACGTTGAGTTTACTTGTGTAGTTAGCTTTCTTCGAATAGTTAATAACTCTTTGCTAACAGCCTTGCTAGACTGGCGGTTTTGACGCTACTATATATGTATGTACTAGCTGTACCCTGCGCGTGTTGCTGCGCCACCAACTAAAATAAATTTGAAGGAAAGACATTACACGAATGTCCAATTCATTTTGAATCATTTTATTGATTTTGTTTCCCGTTGTTCTTATGATTCAGAAGAACGGGCTTGATTCGATCAGTTTCTAATCTCACTTTTCGTTGTTAAAGTGGTTCAAGCGAACTTGTCTCAGCGGCATATATTACAAGATTTTCCAGTCTCAATGCTCGTCTGATTCTGAGGCTCGTAATGCTATTTTCTTCCGTGCTTGAGGTGTAGAGCAACCAATTGCTTGTCATTCATTTTGAATAATTTTCAGTGACGCCATCCATCGGAAATTAATCGCACCAACCTCCGTCGACTCATACGCAACAACTTTGTTAAATAATGCACAGTTTACGATTTAATTAATTTTGAGTAATTTTCAGAGGCGCCACCTATCGGATATTGGTCATACCAAATTAGAAACCTTCTTCGGCTCATGCGCAACAACTTTGCTAAAGATCATAACATGATCAAATGCACAGTTTACGATTTAATTCATTTTAAGTAATTATCAGTGGCGCCCCCTGCCGGGAATTAGTCATACCAACTTAGAAACCTTCCCCGGCTCATGCGCAACAACTTTGCTAAAGATCATTACATGATCAAATGCATAGTTTACGATTCTATAAGATACATACAAACAAACAAATTGGATTTTGCTTCTCAGTGTTACCCGCCTGAATATTCTGAAGATTCCCTGAACATTTTATCAAAATCGGCCCAGCCGTTTTGGAGTCCATACGTTACATACATACACACATCCACTTTTATATATGTATATAGATAGATATAGATGTATCACCCAACCATAATTTACTAAATTTTTCCGTTGTATTTTTTTTTCAACAGAGTGTAATTACTACATATTGTCGTTTCTTTTATACAATTGTTATTACTTAATTTATTACTACTTCTTTCATTTTAATTCAAATCAAATTTGAAATTATGCAAATTATATTCCTTATTTGTTTGTTAGTCTGTTTGTGTTCAGTAAATGCATACATTTTCGAATAGCTACGGTTTAAATACTTAAATTATGGATGCATTTTGTGTATTTCTTCTTTTATAATAAAGTGCTTTTCATAATTATAGCACCACCAGCATTTCAATAATAACAAACAATGAATATAAAATTCTCTTCAGAACATATTCTCTGATGAAAAAAAAGTGGAATTTAGATGGACCAGATGGCTATTGATACTACTGGCGTGACCTTAGAAAGGAACCAAAGTATTTTACTAAAAGAAATTTTGGGGGAGGTATTCTCATGGTTTGGGGGGCTATTTCTTCAAGTGGTTGCCTCGAACTTCAGTTTCCATCTACGCGAATGAATAGTACAGAGTACATTACTGTTCTTAGCTGTAGTTTGCTCCCCTTCTTGAGAGAAAATAATGAAAAAAATTATGTTTTCCAACAGGACAATGCCAGAATTCATGTCTGCAGACAGAGGATGGAATGGTTTCGTAACCAATCTATTAAGGTTTTATCGTGGCCAGCTTGCTCTCCTGATATGAATATTATTGAAAATGTTTCCCCAAACGAATTCCCCATTCTTATCGGAAGAGTATATCCAAATAACAGACAATTTACCAGTGTTGAAGATTTGAAATTAAAAATAATCGAAGAGTGGTGTAAAATATATGGAGAAATATTAAATAATCTTTATAAGAGTATCGATTATTTAATTTAATAAGCTCTAAGGGGGGGGGGTTTACTAAGTTTTAAGTATCAATATTTTTGGTAAATAAAGCTTCTTATTTAACAAAAATGAGACTGGTGCTATAATTATGCAAAGACTAAAAACCTTAATTTTTATATTGAAGTAAAACCTACGCTAACAATTTGAAAAATTTACTGTTATTTTTTCTTTTACATTAACACTACACATAATGAAATGTTTTGTTGTACTTTTGTACTTTTTTAGAAATTCAAAAAATTAGGGTGGTGCTATAATTATGAAAAGCACTATATGAATGTCGTTTTTTTATAAATGTTTTTTGGACATACATACATATGTATATACATACATACGTATGCATATATGTATTATCAACAAAATAATTTGAATATTACATGCCACACACGTCCGTCCACTTGCGTCCATTTCTATTTTTTTTTATTTGTCATCATAATACTGTTCAAATGTACTGTATTTCCTCTTCTTAACGGCATTACTCTTACAATTTAAATGAGAATTTAGCGTTTTTTGTTTTAAACAAGTTTTATACTAAGAAAAGAAAAACAAAACGAAAATTATGAATATAAACAATAATAACAAAAAAAAAAAAATATTTTATTATACACGGGTAAAATTTTTTTTTTGTAAACTTCCGTATTATAATCCATACGTGTTTACATGCATGTGTGCCTCTCATTCACATTTACATACACATTCACACCCACCCACTATCGAGTAACTCTCCCTCCATTCAGTTGATTTGATTACCAAAATTGTACCAAAATATTCAGCGTTGATTACACATTTCAGCCAAGATGTCCATATAAAAACAAGAAAACTTCAGTCATTAAATCGCTAAGCAATGCAAATTTATTATTATTTACACTGTGCATTATTGATTATTTTTTGTTGTTGTTGTTGTTGTCTTTAAGCTGATGTGAGTCGAAATATGCTATAAAAAGTACAAGTTTTTTTTCCTCTAGTTGGGTAAAGGAAAATTTAGTTTCCTAAAGCCAATATAGAGAAATATTGGATGTAGTATGTATGGAGGGTGGCTGATATATAATGCAACAAAGTAAAGCTCTATATTTTTTTAGTTTTTTTTTTTTTTTTAATTTTATTGTTCAAAAGCAAAAAATGTTGGAAATAACATCAAATTTTAGAATCAGTTTAGATTTGTTCGAATTGTCCACCTTTGGTACGAATTATAGCCTTCAAACGGCCGACAAAGCCATCACAGGCTGCACGAAAGTGGCTCTGCGGTATTTTGGCCCATTCCCGGCGAAGCGCCGTCTTAAGATGATCGACACTTTGGTATTTTTTAGTGAGAACCTTACTCTCCAAAATGTCCCAGGCGCAAAAGTCCAACGGATTGAGATCCGGTGGTTTTGGTGGCCATTGTGCGATAGAAATTAAGCGAGGAACCTCCTTTTTAAGCCATTCTTGGTTGACGCGTGCTGAGTGCGGTGGTGCTGAGTCCTGTTGGAATGTCCATGGTCTGCGGCCGAAATGTTTGTCTGCCCAGGGCTTCAATACTGTCTTTAAGACATTTTCCCGATAATATTCGGCATTTATTTTGACCCCACGGTCGATGAATACGAGCGGGGAGCGACCATCGGCCGTTACGGCGGCCCACGCCATTACCATCGGCGGCGCTTGAGTTCTGTTGGCTAATCGCAGGTGTAAATTTTCAGCTGACCTCTTTGGCAAGTAAACCCGATCATTTTGTTTGTTCACAAACTGCTCAATTTGGAATGGCTTCACATCGGAGAAAACCAAATTTGGTAACTGGCCACTGGCTCGTGCAAGCAAAGTAACTCCATGGCTCTTTTCAGTCTAACTTTTTTTTTGGTCCATCGGTGAGCTCTTGCACTTTTTGGAACTTCAATGGCTTTAGTCCAAGCTCATTTTTCAATATGTGTTGCATCCGTTCTCGCGATATGTTCAGCTCACGAGCAATTTTTCTACCACTGCGGCGTGGATTTCGATCAAATCTGACCTTCACTTTTCGGATCATTTCTGGTGTTGTTACCGTTTTTTTTTTCGTCCACTTTTTGGACGCGATGCAACACTGTCAGTATGACGGTAACGAGCAATGGTACGAGAAACAAAAGATTTATTCACATTTAAATGCTAGAGGGCTCTAACGATAGCCACCTGTGATTTTCCAGCCAAATATAAAGCAATCACACTATATCACGCTTCAATTCCATCACGAATAACTTTTTTTTCTGAATGCAATAGATCAAAATGCTTTTGTAAGCTTGTAAATAATAAAATGAACTGTCACTGGAATAAACCCGTCAGCTGTCAGACGAGCGGTTTACAAATGATAACAACCTGAAGTTGGTTGCAATACATATCAGCCACCCTGTATGTATCATGTTGATTGCCGTAGTCTAGTAGCCAGTTGTATTGGCTTAATAGATGTGAGCTCATGGTTCAAGTCCTAGATTCCGCCACTCGTGAATACAATTAACACACACAGCATGGGTGGTTTGAGAAGGTAGGTCTTAATACTGACTTAAACTTTGTAATAATTAATTAAGTAAGTAAAGTTGCCGCCAATAGCCATCTGAAATAATATAATGGGACCCATTAATTTCTTTTTTTTTTTTTTCAATGGGCTAAGGTCTATTTACCATATTCTTTCATTTTAACGTTTTATTCAATGTTTTTTGGATCTCCTTAATGAACTCTTTAAAAATAGTTACAAACTGGACATTTGAATCGTATAAAGTCGCATTATTTAAATGGACAAAGGAGAAGAAAGGCTTTAGATTACATTGACTTTTTGTAAGTCTACAGTTTAAACTGTAGACTTAATTAACTATAAACATTGTTGGTTTTATTACCATTTTTCTTCTTCTTATAGTTTTTAGTAACCATTTTAAATGCACTGTAAAACAAATTCTTTGTTCAAAAAAAAAAAGTAAAAAAAAGAGAGATTCAGGGAGAGGTAGAGAAGAATAAAACCAACAATGCTCAACATGCTCTAGCAGACAGACATGACGGATCGGTGTTTGACCATTTTTCTCTGCTTAGGCATTACCAATTTGGAATAGTGAGTGTTTCTTGCTTCATGTGTTTATGTTTACAAAAGTATGAGGTGACGTTAGTTGTTGTTTTTATTGTATTGTTTATTCACCTCATTACACCCCAACAAAACCACCACCTTTTTTAAGACACACAGTCTACAATGCACACCCAGTTTTGTCTGTTTTTTGTTTTGTTTTCTTGTTTTGTTCTCTTTAGGAAGTCATGAGTCAAAAGTGCAAAAAAATTTCCTTCAATTCATTTTAATTGAATTATAAAAATTAAAAAAAAAAATATAAAATAGAAAATAAAAAAGCAATAAAAATGTAAAAAAAGTTAAGTAAAAACTTCATTATAAAAAAAAAGAAAAAAAGAACATAGAAGAAGACTTACTGTGCAACAAATAAAAGAATAATTTACAACAACTATAATGACAATGGGAAAATAGCAAATTGGTGGGGAAATGACAGAAAATTGCAAACGAAACCTACACATACACACACTTAACAAAATGCGTTGCTGTTGCTATTGCCGTTGCCGTTGTCGTTGTTTGTCGTCTATTCTTTAAAGTCAAGTCGTTGACTTTCAAATCGTAGATTAAAATTAAATTATAAAAGAAGAGAAGATGTGTTATTCGAACCAGAATAAAAAAAAACTTGTAAACAACGTTTGTTGCATGCAAAGAAAAATAAATGAAAAAAGAAAGTGTAATAATCTCCCAAGAAAAAAGAAAGCGAAAGCGAAAGCTTTTCACAAACAAAGGATATTTAAAAATGAAATACGAGTTATTTGCTGACAAAGAATTACTAAATTCCGGACAAAAGATAATCAACTGTTCTGTTTTTTATTTATTCTTCAAAATTGGTAGACAAATAAAACACGTGAGCTTTTTTTGTACTCCCCTACCTCCCTCATACATACATAATTGGCCATTAAAACCCTTCAGTCAGGATTACGTTAATTTTATACGTGAGTGGCAGGACCTACAGTTTAACGTCGACTCCGAACGACAGATTTTTGAGAATCTTTTTCATGGCAGGTTTATTTACTCTCAGAGTTTTTGCCAGAAATCTGCTGAGAGGAAATCGCCGAAGAAATATTTTTTTTCATATTTCGTTTTGATGCCTGACCTGGGATACGAACCCGGGCTTTTCGTCTAATAAGCCAACACACTACCTACTAGACTACGGCGACTTCCTACCTCCCTCATTCTGTCGTTTTTCTATGTTTTTGTACGCCGTTATTGTTAGAATCCTAAGAATAACGAGCTAAAAATGTCGAGAGTAAACTTAGCTTGGCTTAATTTTTCGTGTCTTTTCTTGTGTTTAGCAGGATATAATATTTACTGTTCTAACAGATTACTACGTGGATCGTGGACTCTGATCAGCATTTCTTGTTTACTCTTTAAGATAACCTGCCAAAGGCCTCTTATATAATATGTGTGCGAAACTAAATCGAAAAATGTTAACAGAGCCAACGTTAAAGTTAACAGAACAATTTTTTGTTTAACAGAAAGTACAAAAAATGGTCAAGGATAACCGATATTGTGCTGCAGCAATCCCACTATATATCCATAGTATCAGGATTCCAAAACAGGTTTCCTTTACTGTCGAGATATAGGCGTCGAAGCTGATTGTTTTCTTCAAATGAGCAAAAAACAAAAAAAAAATTGTTCTGCATAAATGGGTGGGCTGGATAGCCATGGTATCAAGGATTCCAAAACAGGTTTCCTTACGGTCGGGCGTTAATTGGGACCGGAGATATAGGCGACGAAGCTAACTTTTTATTGTGCTCTATATAAATCGGTCAAAATCAGATAAAAAACGGACTTGTGGAGGAAGTGGACCTAGTGGGCTGGATAGCCATGGTATCAAGGATTCCAAAACAGGTTTCCTTACGGTCGGGCGTTAATTGGGACCGGATATATAGGCGACAAAGCGAACTTTTTATTGTGCTCTATATAAATCGGTCAAAATCGGATAAAAACGGATGGGCTGGATAGCCATGATATCAAGGATTCCAAAACAGATTTCATTAGAGTCGAGTTTTACTTGGGACCGAAGATATAGGCTACGAACTTTTTATATAAGCAAAAAAGCGCTCTATATATTCTATTAATTTAAAAATTTTAATAATTCTCATTGAGTTTTTTTTTTGTTGATGACTTGCATGTTTTTGGTTGATGACTTGCACCTTTTTGGACGATGACTTGCATATTTTTGGTTGATGACTGGCATTTTTTGGTCGATGAATTGCATTTTTTTTTTTTGTTGATGACTGGCATTTTTTTGGTTAATGACTTGCATGTTTTTGGTTGATGACTTGCATTTTTTGGTCGATGACTTGCATTTTTTTGTTGATGACTTGCATTTCTTTGGTTGATGACTTGCATGTTTTTGGTTGATGACTTGCATTTTTTGGTCGATGACTTGCACCTTTTTGAACGATGACTTTCATTTTTTGGTCGATGACTTGCATTCTTTTGGTAGATGACTTGCGCTTTTTGGTCGATGACTTGTGTTGGTTTGGTAGATGACTTGCATTTTTTGGATAGATGACTTACATTTTTTTGGTCAATGACTGGCATTTTTTAGATGATGATGACTTTTAGATGATGGTAGATGACTTTTTTTGGTCAATGACTGGCATTTTTTGGTCGATGAATTGCACCTTTTTGGACGATGATTTGCATTTTTTTTTTGTTGATGACTGGCATTTTTTTGGTTAATGACTTGCATGTTTTTGGTTCGATGACTTGCATATTTTTGGTTGATGACTAGCATTTTTTGGTCGATGAATTGCACCTTTTTGGACGATGACTTGCATTTTTTTGTTGATGACTTGCATTTCTTTGGTTGATGACTTGCATGTTTTTGGTTGATGACTTACATTTTTTGGTCGATGACTTGCACCTTTTTGAAAGATGAATTTCATTTTTTGGTCGATGACTTGCGCTTTTTTGTCGATGACTTGTATTGGTTTAGTAGATGATTTTTTGGGTAGATGACTTTTTTTGGTCAATGACTGGCATTTTTTGGATGATGACTTGCATTTTTTGGTCGATGACTTGCATATTTTGGTCAATGACTTGCATATTTTTGTGCAATGCCTTGTATTTTTTTGGGCAATGACTGCATTTTTTGGCATTCGTCGATGAAAAAAGATGTTGCCTGTGTATTTCCTGCAGGAAGTCCAATTTTTCTACAATATCTATCATCCTACCCAGACACTGTTAACAGAGTGAATTTTCCAAGCCCGATTTCTCAAGTTTCAAAATTATTTCGCATTTACTACTTAACATTGCTCTATTACCTTTAACATTAGCTTTGTTAAAAATTTTTGGTTTTTGTCTTTGCTAGTTAAATTTGAATTTAACTTCACACACATTTAAAATTAGCATTTGAGTTATAAAAAGATCTCTCGCTAATGATAAGGCATTTAATTAGAATATTATTTCAATTTAGAAGTAATAAAATAATGATACTGATGATAATTATAACGATAATGAAAACTTAGAATATAGAGCAATAGCATAACACAATCTAACTATAAAAAAATTCATTCGCAACATAACAATAAAGTTTGTGTAAATGTGTTAAAATTCACAAATTCTATTTAATTTTACAAAAACTTGTAAAATAAAACAATAAAAACAAAAAATAGAACATTTTTTTTTAAAGCACGTACTCGTACTCGTTATACATCTGGGTTTTAATTTATTTTTTTTTTTTTACCGTACTTAGCCAAGTACAAATGACGTTTCTTTTTTTAATCATAAACCTGGTAATAATATCCCTGTATCTGTACGTATGTATGTATGTATGTATATACAATATTTTTTTTATTTTTATTTCTTGTTTATATAATTTCATATTATATTTTTAAAAGTAGGTGGAAAACAATAAATAAATAAATAAAGAAAATAAAAAAAAATTGTTTTTTATACTCTATTATACGATAGAAGGAAGTTGCATCAAATTACTTATAAAACAACAACAAAAAAATCCATAGAAATATTTAAATTGAATCGATAAAAAAGAAAGAAAAATTTTCTCGTGCACACCATATACTGTGTAGGCACACAAATATGTAAAGATTCTGTAGAAGAAATGGGTTTTAAATTTCTGTAAAATGAAAAATTATTAAAAACTTAAACAGATTTAGTCAATTCAATTCGATTTCGAAGGTGCATCGAAATAAGCATTCTTAGTGTATATAGTCTTTAGGTTGATTTTACATTGGGCATAACTTACAAAATCTTTCAAACAATTACAGCACCTAAAGGGTCCGCCAAATAACATTTTTTTTTTTTTTGAAAATGCTTAAAAAAAAACTACTGAATATTTTCTCAAATTTCTTTTTTTATTTGAAAGTACAATCCTTCCGGTTAATATTGGAAAATAATTTCATTCAAATGGCTGCCTCGGCTGGCCATGCAGTAGCCTACACGATCTGTCCAATTTTTAAGCACATTATCGATTGTGTGCAGCTGTATTTCACCAATGGCTTCACGAATATTGTACTTTAAAGCGTAAATTGTCTCTGGCTTGTCGGCGTAACACTTATCTTTGACGGCACCCCACAAATAATAGTCCAACGGTGTCAAATGCGCAGCTCCGAAGTGGCCAAACGACATCAGCTCTGCTGCTGATAATGCGATCTTCAAAAATAGGGCGCAAAACATCGAGTGTAGCTTCGGCTGTGTGGCACGTAGCGCCGTCCTGTTGAAACCAAATGTTGCCAATATCCACCTCTTCAATTTTTGTGAACAAAAATTCGTTCAACATGGCCCGATAACGATCGCCATTGACTGTAACGGCCACTCCTTGCTCATTTTCGAAGAAAAATGGCCCAATTATGCCTCTGGACCAAAATCCGCACCAAACAGTGACTCGTTTTGGGTGCGTCGGCTTTTCAATGTATGCGTGCGGGTTTTCTGTGCCCCAAATGCGACAATTTTGCTTGTTTACATACCCGCCAAGATCAAAATGAGCTTCATCTGAAAAGATGATTTTTTTTTGCCAAAATCGGCATCTTCTGTAAGTCGATCGCAGGCCCACTTAGCGAAGCGAAAACGTATTGGATGGTCAATTGGCTTCAAATCCTGAACTAATTGGACTTTGTATGGCGTCATACCAAGGTCTTTATGCAAAATTCGTCTCAATGATGTCTCCGAAATGTTCAATTGTTGAGAACGACGGTGAATTGATGTTGATGGCTCTTCACGTACACTTTCTGCCACAGCAGCAATATTCTCGGGTGTACGCACTGTTTTTGGCTTTGGTTTATCGATGAGTATGCCAGTTTCTTTCACTTTTTTTTTTACAAGATAACGAACATACGGAGCTGGCGGTGCTTCTCTTCTTCCAAAATCCGTACGCAATTTTCGCACACATTCTGCAACATTGCCATGATTTTCAAAGTAATGTCGCAATATTTCCCAGCGTTGTTCAAGCGTATACACAACCATATTCGTTCAGCGGAAGGATAAAACTAATTATCTGTCAAATCAGACATGAGCTAAGTGTTACCATTCATGAAATAAGCACTAGTTGAAAAAAAAAAAAACGTTAGATGGCGGACCCGATAGTTGGCATCTCTCAGTCCTACGCATAGTTTGATGGAGGTTTAAATTCTATTCAAATCAACTTTACATACATACATAATTGGCCATTACAAACCTTCCGTCAGGATTACGGCCTAGCTTCTCACACCACTCATGTTGTGTGTGTGTTAATTTTATACATGAGTGGCGGGACCTACAGTTTAAAGTCGACTCCGAACGACAGATTTTTGAGAAAATTTTCATGGCAATTTTATTTACACTCAGAGTTTTTGCCAGAAATCTGCTGAGAGGATCTCGCCGAAGAAATATTTTTTTTTTATATTTTCGTTTTGATGTCTGACCTGTGGTTTGAACCGTGGCTTTACCTATCTACTAGACTTCGGCGACTTCAAATCAACTTTAGCTAGACAAAATACCGTCAATAGATAAATTCTCGGTGCCCAAAAAGTCTTTTACTGAGGTCCTCAAGCGCCGGACAATGTCAGACACGATATTCTGTGGTCCACTGGTCTCTCAATTCGTTATGAGGTATTTTTAGTCCCCGTGTGTTTGTGCACTTAGAGGACAATGTCCCGCAATAATTGCTATAAGACTCCTAAGATGTATTCTGGCCAGTTTTAAAGCAAATTTTGTTCTTCATATATCCATAGCGGGACAGATGGGTTAGGCCTCTCTACAAATAGCATCATTATACTATATTTCTGTAGCAAATGCGTAAAGCTTACGTGAGGCCTTTTGTTTCGCCCTTTGTAGAGCAATGCTATCTACAGAGTAAGGTCCAAAGGATAACAGCTCGAAAATCAAACTGTTGTAGACTGCTTGGCTATATTCGCCATGCGATCTACCCCATGTCACAGTTTTTTAAATGTTTCCTCACGTTGTAATTTTTTACAAAAGACTTGAGAATAAAAACTTAAGAAAGAAATTCTATTACACTTAAGAATTTTATGCAGACCGTGGTAATAAAATGCCAAAGGTAAAAAGTATTTATTTTTTTATTTTACTACACAATGGATGCAACAGCAACAACAGCAGGAGCAGCACTTGAATAAAAAAAATTTGCCTTAAAAGTCCTTAAAACATATACAGGTCAGCTCTCGCAATATTTTTTCTCTTTCGATTCTTTCGCTTCGTTTTTTTTTTTGTTTTTTCTTCTTTTTTTATTTGAAATTTTATTAATAAAATTGCAAAGCTGGTGATTGGCATGAGAATACATAGGGATAAGTAAGTATACTCGTAAACCATGCATTTGATGCAGGTGGTTGAACTTAGTCACTTTTACCAAAAAGTGAAGGCAACACCTTAAAAATAAGTTGAAAGTAGAAAATATCGACATTTTTCGTTTTTAAGGCCATTGATTTTTTTTTTTATTTCTTTTTTCCTTTCATATTTGTGTGTTCGTTTGTTTGTGTGTTATTTGCAAAAATTTACACCCAAAATGCAATTTTAAAAATTGAGGTTAGAGTGAGTTTTCTTTTGTTATTATTGTTATAAAACCGAAAAGAATGTGTATTTTGTTTGAAATTTAACCTGGAGCAGCGTTTGAGTCAATATTTTACACCATCATTGGTGTGATAATAACTTGTTCGTGTAAGAATGGAATATGGCTCGCCGTGACAAATATTTCAATACAAAGAAAAGCTGTCTTTAAATGCAATTGTGAAATAATTTGTATTTTATCTCTCTCAGTTGAATACTCTCGAATTCCGATTGATATTGGCATTTTCATTTTGTATTTCTTTTCTACTGAGGCAGGTTCTTGGATGATAGGGTTGCCATTCGTTATTGCCTAGGAATAACATTGTCTTTGAGCACGTTTTAGGAGTGTCAGTGAGAGATATTTACTGATTGAGTTTGAAGCTTTCTCAAGACAAAAATATTTATGGTACCAAGGCAATCTTTCGTATTTGGTAAGACCACTATAGTTTCACAGTTATTTGGTTGTGTGGCTCGTTTCATTGTCTTATTGAAACTACATACCATACAGTTCATAATACTTAATTGCAGGCCCAAAAAGAAGGCACTTATATAGGGTGATTTTTTAAGAGCTATAGGAAAAATTTTCAAAAAAAAAAAAAAAAAACACATAAAATTCAGAAAAATGCATGAAATCTTTATTTGAATCGATAGTACGGTCCATATAATTTAATGTTTAAAGATTATTTCATGCAAATGTTGACCGCGACTGCGCCTCAAATGGTCCATTCGCTTAGTTCAATTTTGGCATACTCTTTCCAACATTTCGGCCGGTATCTCACGAATAAATGCTTCAATGTTGTCTTCCAATGCGTCAATTGAAGCGGGCTTGTCTGTATAGACATAAGCTTTAACATAGTCCCACAAAAAATAGTCTAAAGGCGTTACGATTCGCAGCATCTTTGAAGAAGTACGGTCCAATGATGCCACCAGCCCATAAACCGCACCAAACTGTGACTTTTTCTGGATGCATTGGTAGCTTTTGCAATGCTTCTGGCTGATCTTCACTCCAAAATCGACAATTCTGCTTATTTACGTATCCATTGAGCCAAAAATGAGCTTCATCGCTGAACACTTCGATAAAGAAGTGGATCTTCGGACAACTTTCCTAGAGCCCATTTTGATAATAAAATTCAATGATTTGCAAGCGTTGTTCGTTTGTAAGACGATTCATGGTTAAATAATAGACCAAACTGAAGATGTTTGACAGTGAAACAAAACACGAAACGTGCGTGAGCTGTTTATACCAGTGTTGCCAAAAAGATAATAGCTAAAAAATCACCCTTTACGGCCATAGCAATCTAAATACGAATAAATACGACCAAACAATCATATTTTCTGAATGCAATAGCCTTTCTACGTTATCCGACACATTTTTTTTCGTGTAAACGTTCATTGATGGAGAAAATTATGTTCGAAAAATCGCCAATGAATGTCTGCGTTGTTATTGGTCAGTCGATTTGTCGACATTGTTGCTTTAATTTGAACTGAATGAAGGTGTAAAACCAAATCCAAAATACTACATAATGGACGGTAAAATAGGCCCGTCGAATGCGTATTTGCTCCGCATTTTCTCTAACAGTAGCGATATTTTCAGTAGGTATGTACATTGTGACAAGCATAATCACTACGTAATGCGCGATAAGCGCTCACATTTGGTTCACTTCAATTGTAAGGCGGGTTTGTTTTTATACAATATACACATATGTATGTACATACATATATGTATATTATATACCTGTAGCTAAATAAATGACAACTGACAGCTTTGTCAGACAGGCGGTTTTGAAACCACTAAATGGATAACTCGATATAAACTCGTATCTATTTAGTTATGTTGCACATAGTATGACTCCGTGGCAATTTCTTTACTTTCATTACGTACGTTTTGATGTTTCCAAACAAAATAAAGAAACTGAAAAATTAAACGAAAAATTTGTAAATTTTTTATTTTTTATGAACGTTTCTATATCATATTCAACGTGTCTAAACACATTTGCTCTATTTTCTATACAACAACCAAATGGAAAAGTTAAAATACTTTTGACGTTTTAAAGACGATAAACATTGTAACAAATTTCATGAAACGTTAAAAATATTGTTAAAATTTAATTTTTTCATGCATAAGTTTAAAAGAAATGTAAACAATATTAATAAAATTTTCTACTACTTTAATTTACTACGAGCTACAAGCAAGATTTCAATGAATTTTATTTATGTATAGCTTTTTACTCTTGTTCGTAGTTTGTTTTCTTTATGGTACTTAAGGGAAGACTGATTCATGGAACATGTTTACATTTACATTCACATTCATACATACATACATACACAGTATGACAAAATTCTTTTCTAGCTTTCTTTGAATTCATTTCTCTCCATATAGATTATCCAAAGTTTAAAATTAAGGTACGTTACCGTTACTATTATGGTATTTAATCTCTTATAACGAATTGCGCCCCATCATATTATCAATAAGTGATGGTGACATTGTAAGTCTACATATCTCTTTAAGTTAATACCGTTGTATTGTAGACTTGTAACCTTCTCTTGAGCATAAACTTGAATAACCTTTTGTTTTATTAAAACATTATAAAGTAAACGTACATATGTCCATATGTTTGTCTAGATTTTTTCTTTTCTTTATTCTTCGTTTGTTTTCAATTACATTTAATGAGTATAACTCAGGGTGTCCGAAGGTAAAACAGATGGAGAGAGCAATGTGTAGGAGACGTCCAACCATATTTTTTTTTTTAACGTAACTGACCCTACGTAATAAATCAAGCATTTGTATAAAATAACTTTTATATGCTGTTGATTGTTTTTGTTACTATAGTCAATCGGCTTATGTCTCTCCCACATGTTTATATTGTGTATATGTAGCTGCTATACATACATATAATATAATGAATACATATAAAAATTGTAAATCAGGGGTTACCCAAATTTTTTTGGTTGTGTATTAGTGAGTAAGAGAGAGAAAATAAGTTGAGAGCTTACAGTCATAGATAAATGTTAGTAATATATGTACCCTATTTTGATTTTCATTTCATCAACATACACAAAGTTATACATCTTTGACTTAATAATTAAGTTATGTTTTTTAGATATTTGCTGGATACTAATTTTGGTTCATAAATTTCCTCTCCTGCTACCAATAACCAACCTTTTAATTTTTCCGAAATATTGTTTTATGTCTATAAAAAAGTTGTTTTCTTTCCATATCATCTAAATTATTTACTTGACTATTAAAACATAAGACTTTGAATTTTAAAAAAGGGATTTTTTAACAGAAAATATTTTTTGAGTGTAAACCTGAAAAAAAAATATATAGCATCCGCTAACATGTGTGATTGCCGCAGTCTGATCGACGACTAAATAAAAGAGCATAAGTAATGTGTGTGAATTCGCTCTGCACAATTGTGCTATGAAATGGTAATCACTGTTGTAAATACACACTTGTTGTACTGAAAAGATTTACATATCTACAAGAGTATATGTGTATGTTCATGCGTATATAGATGTGTTTGTGTGCATGCAAAAGTAAACACATATTTTTATGCTTCAACAACTCTCTGATAATGAGTCATCTACACGCAATATAACATGATATTAATAATAAACGGTTTATCCCAATAAACATCTCTCTATTTACCCATACATTCGCCGTGTCGTAAAGGTTTTAATACTGATGATAACAGCACCCTCATACACATACACATAAACATACACACACAAACTTGAATAGTATAGATAAAAAATAATTTATTAGCGAAAGTATTAACGAAAATTGTTAAAATAAAAAACAATACAAGATAAATACAATAAATAAAATGAATTTAAATAAAAATAAATATTGTGTATATATGTACATACATATGTGCAATTATATGTACATATATAAATACACAAAAAATTAAATAAATGCAAGTGATAAAAAGAGGTAAATGATGTCGCTGAACAAAAATTATCAAAAAATGCAAACAAGAAATGTGCGTCATTATTTGTATTTAAAGAGTGTTAAAATTAAGTGCTGGCGGGTGTTAATATTTTTTTGTTTGTTTTTTGATTGATTAGAATAGATATATTCACACATATGTACATACGTACATATCTGTAAGACAAGTTATAAAAATAAAACAAGATTTAACGCAAAAAAAAAAATGAAAACACTATAAATCAGCTGCAAAATAATTAATTTTCGTTAAATTTTTTTTCCACAGTATGTGAATGTTTATATGTTTTTGAATCTAGTATTCTAATAAAATCAAATCGTTGAAATCTCAAGCTCACTTGAACGTAAATAGCAGTCTAGTAATACATCGCATGAAGCGATGCCTCAGAGCTAACTAACAATTCCAGATTGGCCAGTCTCAACAATCAGCACAAGAATTTCGCCTATATAAAGCTATTTCGCCTATTTTTTTAGCTATTATCTTTTTGGCAACACTGGTTTAAACAGCTCACGCACGTTTCGTGTTTTGTTTCACTGTCAAACATCTTCAGTTTGGTCTGTAATTTAACCATGAATCGTCTTACAAACGAACAACGCTTGCAAATCATTGAATTTTATTATGAAAATGGGCTCTTGGAAAGTTGGCCGAAGATCCACTTCTTTATCGAAAAATTGTGTTCAGCGATGAAGCTCATTTTTGCGTCAATGGATACGTAAATAAGCAGAATTGTCGATTTTGGAGTGAAGATCAGCCAGAAGCATTGCAAAAGCTACCAATGCATCCAGAAAAAGTCACAGTTTGGTGCGGTTTATGGGCTGGTGACATCATTGCACCGTACTTCTTCAAAGATGCTGCGAATCGTAACGCCTTTAGACTATTTTTTGTGGGGCTATGTTAAATCTGATGTCTATACAGACAAGCCCGCTTCAATTGACGCATTGGAAGACAACATTGAAGCATTTATTCGTGAGATACCGGCCGAAATGTTGGAAAGAGTATGCCAAATTTGGACTAAGCGGATGGACCATTTGAGGCGCAGTCGCGGTCAACATTTGCATGAAATAATCTTTAAACATTAAATTATATGGACCGTACTATCGATTCAAATAAAGATTTCATGCGTTTTTCTGGATTTTGTGTTTTTTTTTTGAAAATTTTTCCTATAGCTCTTAAAAAATCACCCTATATAAGCATGACTCTCTCAAATTAAACTGAATATCTGCTTGAAAGTGTAGTGAATGTAGTGATTGATTTGATGTCAAGAAATCATAGGTTCGTTAAACTATTGACAAATAGTGAAACAAATGCGAAAAGTGTATTTAAACCAGAGATGGATATTAGCATATCAACTAGGCTATATTATCCTCCTGTTCGAACAAGGTCATTAGTGGGTAAGCGAAATCTCTACGCATGCTTATGGTGTTTTCTTTTCTACAAAGAAAATGTCACCCTCTTACAAGGTACATTAAAAAAATTGCTGACCAACCCTGTTGTAATGTAATTTTTTATTTGAGAAGAACAAAACACAAATTTTAAAAAAGGGTATGCCCTGTGTTTGCCACTTATGAAGAAAATGAATGAGGAAATGCCTATTTGTTCAAAAGATGACGAAGATAAATCTAATAACTAATTGATTTATTTAAATTTTCGCAAATAAAGTAGATGCAGCAAAATATCCATATTTAAAAATTTAATTTAAAAATATGTTGTATTTTTTGATTTGTTTTCAATAAAATATGTAAATATGGAAAAGCTGTTGCCAGATCGCTAATTTTTCGACTTAATTTTTTGAGCACTTTTTTATAACCAAAAAAAATTTTTTAACACTGAATACAATTTTTTTTTTATATTACTGACCATGTAGCTTTAATAATGAAATGTTTCCTTCATGTTACTCCACAAAACAATGAAAAAATTAACTTCAAAATTGGATAACGATACCAGGCGACTTTTTTTAAATTTCATCTGGTAGCCCTATAAATAAACAAAAGTCATCTGCTTTACAGGGCATTATCAGCACTCTCGATTTATACAGGGCATAAAATGCAATGCCCTCCACCATTGGCAAATGCAAATTATTTAGAATAAAACATACCACCCTTTTAGAGGGCGAAACATTTTTAAGAAACAAACACAAAATTGCATTTTTTTTAAATAAAATGCACATATTTTGGTAGAAAAGAAAACACCATTAGTTTAAATATGCAATGACCTGTAAGAATAGATAGGGTTAAGTTTAATTAAACATTTGATATGTTCTCAAAGTCTCCAGACACAAGGTAGTGTTGAAATTTCTTTTCGTGCTTTAAGTTAAAAACAAAAACACTATATTGACAGCACTTAAACAAAAACGATAGTAATGTTTTGAAACAATAGGAAATGAAACACCACAAATAAGAAAAAAAACAAAAACAAATACAATGAAAATCCCAATGATTAAATACTCTTTTATGCGGGCTAACTAAAATCAGTTGCTGATTTATTTAATTCTACTCTCTTTTTTCTCTGCTAAAAAAACTAAAACAACAACACAAATAGGCAAATGTAAACAATACAGAAAAACCAAAAGCAAAAATGAAAAAAATCAAATGCACTAAAAATGCAATAATAAACAACAAAAACAAACACTGCTGTGTCACTGTAAAAAGAGAGTAAAAAAACTTATTGAGCAATTAAAGAAAACAAAAAGAGAAACAAACAAACAGTGGCAATAATGACACCAGCCATGGATATGTAGTTGTAACTGCATAAATGGATAAATTATAAGAAAGTGTTGCAATACTACGACGCTTAAATAACAACAATAAAACCAAGTTATACAAAACATTGACAAGCAAGTCAATTGCATATGCATATGCATATAAATAAATAATAGTGTGTGTGTGTGTGTGTGTGTGTATGAAAGTGTGTTGCTTATAAATTATAAACATGTTTAAACACGTCGAACTTAACAAATGTGATAATTGTCATTAAGAGTAATCATTTGCGTGTATACCAAACGTTTACTTTACACGTACACATGCACATTAAGAAAATGAATAAGAAAGAGCAAGTTATTGAGTGGGTGTTTGGTTGTTGTTGTTGTTATTGTTACTTTACAAATGTTAATTTAATATTAATTGAAGTTTTTATGTGTAGCATGCGACAGAGAGAGAGAGCGCAAAGAGAGTGAGTTCATGTAGACTATGTGGGTTTTTTATGCTTGTTTAAGTAATAAAATGTGAACTTCTATTAAAAAAATAAAAAAATAAAACGTTGTTTTGTAATTACAGACTCACTATGTATGTTAAATGAATTTTACAAATTTAATATTAATAACGCTGTTTACATCTACACAATTTACTCTATTTGACCCAGTCAGTCATAGTAAAAACGTGCACATTTTATAAGACAGTCGTCATTAATTAATTTCAATTAGTTTTTTTATGATCTGCAAACTTAAAAATAAAAAAAAACAAAGAATCTAAGTTTTAATTACATTGGGATAGTGAGTAGGACTTATTTTAGTTGGAAAAATATAATTTTTCTTTTATTTTCATCACTGTTGTTCGTACTGTTAATTGACTCGTTTGTCAATTAGCTCTATATTTAATACCAGCACTTGAACTGGATTAAATGTTTCGATATATATTTTTAAAGGATCCAATCACAGCACATAAACTGGATTGACAATGTGTTTTTTACTGAACAACAAACAGCACTTAAACTGAGTTGTTCCCGCAAAATAAAAATTCTGGCTCTTTAGTTTTTAAAATGCAAAAGAAAAAATGGAACTTTATTATAATTTTCTTCATTTAAATACAAAATTATTGATGACTACTTACTTCCAATATATTTCTTATGTAACTAAATTATAGTTATTTGAACTACTTATTAAGCAAATTTAAAGTTCATTAGCCGTTTGGCCATGACCACAAAATTAAAACAAACAAAATTAAAGCAATTGTGCAAAATAAAAAAAAGACAATTATTAAAGTGCAAGTAATACATTATTTTCATAAATGCAAAAAAGTTAATAAACGGGCGTTAAATTTCAAAATGAACAAAAAAAAATAAAAATGCAAACTAAATTAATGTAAACACTAAATTTTTGACTTTACACAAAAAACAACAAAAAAAAAAATAATTTTATTTCTAAGTGAAACTTAAATCTAAAGATTTCTAAACATGCTCCCCCCGTTGAGTGCAGCTCAAATATTATGATGGTCCATGGTATGCTGAATATGCTGGGCTGGCGATTTTAATTCTTCTTTTAGTTGAGTGACAGGGTTTTTTTTTTTTTTTTTATACATGTACTGTGAAATCTGAAGATGTTTGTAAATTGCGAGGTGCTGGAGTTGGTGTGAATTTGAATTTTCGTTTAGTGACAAGATACACCACTATGCCGACAGTAATAATTAATGTTGAGTAGCCGACGGTTATATGGTGGTAGTTCTGTGCATCAATCTGGTTTGGAAGCTGAAGTATCCCTTGCTCATTTAGTGAGTTTTGTAATGCAGTCAAGTTTTGTATTTGTGAAACATACTCGTCTTTGTGTATTTCAATTAGCAAGGGTTCAACGGTTCTTCTGTGAATTTCTTCAGTAGTATTCCAAAGTTTAGAGTAAGACGTTTTTATCGAGGTTGATATTTTCTGATGCGCTTGTATGATTGTAGAGTTGTGTTGCAACACGCATTCTGGTCCTAAACTTAGTAAGCCGGATCCATCTAAGATTAATTGGGTGATGTCTTTTTTACAAACTGCTGTTGCAGGAGAAGGAGATGGCAGTGCGTATATCCATTGGTTTGAATGCCGCAGGGAGATCCAAGCAGACTTTGTCGTCAATCTTTGCACATTACAGTCTGAATGCGTTTTGTTGAGAAACAAATTTATTTCGCAGGCACATGCCCCAGCTTCCAGTTCGTATTGAATTTGGCTATTTAAGCATATATACAATTCTTCTTTCATGGCTGTGCACGAGCCGAGTCCGTAATTATCTATAAGGAAATATCTTTTTTGCACTGTATTGATTGCCAGTAAAGAAGAGCATACTTCCATTGATACAAACGTGTTGTTAATCCACCTTGGAATTGGAATGAGATTAAATAAATCGTACTGGCCTTTTTCAATTAATGGTAAAGTTACACTGAAGGTTGCTGTGGTATTTGTAAGTCCTCCTGTTACTTTCATGAGTTTGTATAGTTGTAATGGGTCTTCTCGGTTTACAGGTAATTGAAGTGACTCAGGCAGGTGAAATAATATGTTATCTACTTCATGTTGTAGTTGGATTGGGGTGAGTAATAATGGACTTATTATGCCATGATGAGTGTTTGTTAAAATATCTAGAAGTAAAGATTGAGTTTGGTCTAAGTTTGCTGCCATTATAGTTAATTGAACACACAACGACAAGAAAATATGAGAGGTTCTTTCTTCTTCACTACTGTTACGTATGCGGTTATAAATCTGTGATATTTGGAAATCAATTTGTTCAAACTTTTTCTTAGCTGTTTTTTGATCCAACTTAATAATGTTGATTGTGGAATCAATAATTGACGTTTGATTCTTCAAGAGTTTGAGCAGGTGGGCTTCATTTTGTTTAACTTGTGTTATTGTATGCGCCATATTGTCAGCATATTCTGAGTCTAGTACTCCAAATAGTGAATGGGCAATATTCCCCACAATATCCATTGCTGCTCTTTTTTGTCTTTTCCCAGATAGTAATGTGCTGTCCATTATTAACCGAGACTCAGTATGTTTAAAGTAATTTACTAGATTTGCGCATGTTGCCTTTTGCTGCATTTCTTGACATAGATGATCAAGCGCCTTGGTTCCATTTGAAAATAATTCTAATTCCGACCAAAATCCTTCTAAATCATAATAAATTAAAAGTTGCCATTCTGTAGGTGCGATAAATGCTGTGCCGATTCCTTCGTAGTAAATACCCAGTTGTGCTCGAAATTGTTTATTGCGAACGCTTGTTGCAAGAACAACTGGTAAAAGCATGATACACATAACTACCGTAAGAATGTTGATAGAAGTGCGCATTCTTTTCATAGGAATTTCAGATCCATCATTATTCCGATTGGTGTTGGAATTAGTTGGTTGACATTGCTCCAATGTTTCGTCGGAGTGTTCAGTACTTATCGGTAAAGGTGCCAGTCGAGTAATTGGCCTTCTATAAATGCCCTTTGCTGTTTTAACGTCAACTACTCTAACAAAACCGTCATCACCATGATATATTTTTTCAATTCTTCCCAAAGGCCACTGTAAAGGAGCTGTGTTATCTTCTTTAACGACGACCATATCTCCGGGTTTAATATTGATTGCTTCAGTTTTCCATTTGTGACGATATTGTAGTTCATTTAGATATTCCCGTGACCATCGCTTCCAAAACTCATTTTTTATATGCGTTACTAGTTTCCATCTAGTCAGCAAGTTTGTTTTATTCGGTGTAGAATATATGTCAACTTGAGCTGTAAGTGGTTCTCCAATAAGAAAATGTCCTGGGGTTAATGCGGCTAAATCATTTGGGTTTTCTGACATTGGGCTTATTGGCCGTGAATTGAGAATCCCTTCAATTTCAATAACAACGGTTTCAAGTTCTTCATACGTTAATGACGCTGTTGACACACTTCTGATGAGAAGATGCTTAGCTGATTTTACTGCAGCTTCCTTTAGACCACCGAAATGTGGCGCTCTCGGTGGTATGAAATGGAATGTTATCCCTCTGGATGTGCATTCTTTATGGATTATGTCTAGGGCTGAGTCTGAATGGATAGTTTCCGATAATTCTGTTAGTTGATTTTTTGCCCCTGCAAAGTTGGTAGCATTGTCACAATACAGATTTTGACAATGACCGCGTCTACTTATAAATCTTTTTAATGATCCTAAGAAGGATTCAGTAGTCAAATCACTGACCAATTCCAAATGTACTGCCTTTGTGGCAAAGCAGCAGAAGACTGCAATGTAGGCCTTTTGAGGCTTCTTTCCTCTCACCTTGTAGTGAACCCAAAATGGTCCGCAAAAGTCCACTCCAGCATTAATGAATGGCCGAGCTGGTGTAACACGTGCAGCTGGTAAATTGCCCATGATCTGATTAAGTAGCTTGGGTTTGGCCTTAGTGCATCGTACACAATGTTGTACAACTGATCGAGCTGCAGATTTTCCCTTGACTGGCCAATATCTTTGTCTTATATGTGACAAAAGTGCTTGAGATCCACAGTGCTTATTTTGTTCATGCACCATTTGCATAAGCAACTTTGCAATTGGATCATTGTAAGGAAGTAGCATTGGATGTTTAGCGTCATATGAAAGTAACGATGAGTTTAATCGACCTCCTACTCTGATGATACCATTTGAATCCAAAAATGGTGAGAGATTACTGAGCGGACTTCCTTTACTTACTTCATTTTTCTTGTTTAATTGCTTTAGGTCATCTATAAACTCAGACTGCATTGCCCGTACAATGATTACGAGTGCTTGTTCTAGTTCCTTTACTGTTAAGGTAATATCCGAAAATGTTTTTAACTTCCTTGTGCTATTGATAAATCGTAATATGTAGGCCACAATTCGTTGCAACTTTCGAAATGATCCCTTGTGATTTATATTGTAGACTATATTTATTATTGGATCTTCGGATGTTGCAATGGCTGCTACTTTCTTTCGCTCCAGATTATTGTCAAATATCTCTAAAGTCTTTGAGTGCTTTTGTGGCCAAACAGTTTCTTGGCCATGTAAGAAAGTGGGTCCATAGAACCACAAGTTGCATGATGGTAAACTTTTTGGTGAAAGCCCTCGGGATATGATGTCTGCTGGATTGTCCTTCGAGCTCACATGACGCCATTGTTCAGCTAAAGACAACTCCTGTATTGCTGCTATTCGATTGGCCACAAATGTTTGATATGATGATGACTGCGAGTTGATCCAAGCCAAAACAATTTGTGAATCCGTCCATAAGAAAGTAGATACATCCTCAAATTTCAAGTCCCCTTTTACTTTGGCTGTTAGCTGGGCACCTAAAACTGCCGCGCAGAGTTCAAGACGAGGGAGGCTTTGTTTTTTTAAGGGGGCTACTCTTGATTTTGAACATAGTAGGCGTACTATAATTTGACCATTTTTCTGAACTGATCTTATGTAAACTGCGGCACCATATGCTTTCTCAGAGGCGTTCACAAATGTATGAATTTGTATTCTTGTTATGATATGTCCATTTAAGACATGCCTTGAAAATTTCATGTTATCTATGTGTTTTAATTCATCTCGGAATGTTTTCCATTTTGTATGGAGTTCTGCTGGAAGAGCTTCATCCCATGTGAGTTTTAATTTCCACAGCTCCTGTATAAATATTTTTGCAGTAACAACGACTGGTGCTACTATTCCCAGTGGGTCGAATAACCTAGCCAAATCGGAGCTTACTGTTCGCTTAGTTACACGTTTGGTATCGCCCAAGCATACCTTCACACAAAATTTATCAATTTTTGGGATCCATGTTAAACCTAAGGTCTTTACTGTTTGGCTACTTTCGCTGAAATCAATATTGACCTCTTCCTTTGTTGAAACATTTTGAATTAGTTGAGGATGATTTGCACACCACTTTTGTAGAATAAAACCATGCTGTATCAATATGTGTCTTAGTTCTTGTTGAATTGCGAGCGCTGTCTTCAAACTATCTGCTCCACCAAGTCCATCATCGACATAGAAATTATTGAGCAGAAAGTGTGCTCCCAGAGGATACCTCGCCATATTTTCTTTTGCAACTTTTTCCAAACATTTTGTTGCTAAGTACGGTGCAGCTCGAGTTCCATAAGTTACTGTGTTTAATTGGTAATACCTTATTGCTTCAATGGGATTTTCCCTCCAGATAATGATTTGCAGTCTTCTATCTTCAGGATGCATGAGTATTTGCCGATACATTTTTTCAATATCCGTGGTAAAAACAAAACGTGGCAATCGAAAACGTAGTATTATAGAAAAGAGTTCACTTTGAACAGTTGGTCCCGTGTACATTACGTCATTCAATGACAAACCAGAAGAACTCTTAGCGGATGCATCAAATACTACTCTTAATTTTGTTGTCAAACTTTCAGGCTTTAGAATGCAATGATGAGGTATAAAATAATTTGGTTTACGTAATGAATTGATGTCTATCCTGGTCATATGACCCAATGTCTCGTATTCTTGCATGAAACTTATGTATTGCATTTTAATTTCGGGTGTGCTTGCTAATCGGCGCTCTAGTGCAAGGAATCGATTATACGCTATTCCATGTGATTCGCCTAACTCTTCGGGGTTATTGCAAAATGGAAATCGAACAACAAATCTTCCATTTTGATCGATTGTGTAATTACTTGCAAAATGATTTTCACATAATTTTTCTGACACTGATAGTGCTTTGCTATCTGTTGTGATTTTTTCCAATTCCCACAATTGGGAAATGGCTTCTTCAAGGTTGAAGTCATTTTCAGTGCACATCCCACAAGTTGCTAATGATAAGTGTGTTTTACCTATCTTGCCTGCGATAACCCATCCCAATACTGTATTTTGTAATGTTGGCAAATCATTGGCTAATTTTATTTGCCCGATTGCTAATAGTTGATGATAAAATTCAGCACCTAATAGGACATCTATTTTGTCAGGACGGTTGAAATGTGGGTCTGCTAATTTGATATTTTTTGGAATTGGCCAATTTTCAATGTTAATTCCTTGTGATGGCTGCGACGTCACTATGTGAGGAAGAACAGCTGCTTCGAGTCGTGTTGTAAAATTGTTAATTTGAGACTGCAAAGTGACATTAATTCTATGACGAACCTTGGCGTTGCTCGATCCAATTCCACTAATGCAAATTGTAGCTGGCTTAGGTGAAATGCCCAAGCGTTTGACTAATCTCTCGCTTACGAAATTGAGTTGTGAACCCGAATCCAGAAGTGCTCTGCACGATACTTCTTTTCCATTTGCCTTTACGATAACCATTGCTGTGCTGAGAAGGATGTAGCTGCTTAAGGTGGAATGTTTTGCTGCGGTTAAAGATGCGGCCTTTTGACTATCTAGTGTTGTTGGTAAATGGCTTCCTTCTGTTGTGTGATTAGATACCGTGTTCATCATTGATAAGTTTTTTTTATTTTGGCTTGGCTGTTCTAGATGAAGAAGCGTATTGTGTTTCTTGTTACATTTCATACAGCTTCTAGAAATGCAATTTTTTAAGTTATGACCAGGTTTTAAGCAATTAAAGCATAACCTTTGCCTTCGAACGAATTCTAGCCGTGCTAGCGGTGATGACTGCAAAAACTTTTTACAGGCAAACAACGGATGTCTTCCATTTTTGCACATTGCACAGGCTTGGTCCTCCGCTACCATGGATGTATACACCTTAGTGCCTAACCGTTTCTCCTTGGTTCCTATTGCCTCCAGCGATTGAAAGTTTCTTTCTAAAAATTCAAGAAATTCTTTAATCGTTGGAACTTCTTTTGGTTGAGCCAGAGATTGTTCGAAGCGTAACCGTGTGGATTGATCAATTCCCTTGAGTAGTAGATGAAGTAAAATAGGGTCCCACGATGATGTATCTATTTTAAGATTCTGTAGTGCTAACAGACACTCTTGAGTTTTATCGTGCAGGCTTTTAAAATTATCACCGGTTTTATTGTTAGGGGTATCAACCAATTCCTGAATTAATCTGCTTACTAATAACCGCTTGTTGTTGTAACGGTCGACTACGATTGCCCACGCGGCATCAAAGTTTTCCTCGGTTGCAGCAAAATGTTTAATCAAGTTGGCTGCCTCTCCAATCAAGTGTGTCTTCAGATACCAAATTTTTTGGACCTTCGTCATTGGCTGATTAATGACCAGTGATACAAACAGATCATGAAATTCCTGCCACTTTAGGTAGTTACCATCAAATTTGGGCATTGTAACCTTTGGCAGTGGAATAGTGTCTGTTGGATATTTAACACCTTCAGGTGGATGTTGTGCTAGTGGTTTTCCGTGGAATCTTTTCACTATGGACCTTAGATTAGTCTCAAGACTAATAAATCGGTCCAAATTGTAACCTTGGTCTGTCGGCTCTTCACACCTCTCGCAAATTTCCAAATGAATGTCCTCAATCTGTCGCCACAATGTTGTTGCCGTTGGAACATCGTCCGCTGTAAGGTTCTCGTGTAACAAACGCTCAAGAGACGCTATCATCGCCCCTTGCCTGCGGACTAATTTTGTAATATCAATAGCTTCTGTTGGTGCTGCTTTTGCACCTGATGTATGAGATTGATCCCCTTTTGTCTGGTCGGAGGTTTGAACAATTTTCAACATGGCCTTCTCAAATACGCTCTTGTATTGTTCAACAATGTCTCTGATAGCTTCATAATATCCTTTGACGAAATAATCATGCTCTAAAGGGAGATTCTTCAGTATACGAATTTCGTTGTTATTAGTCTCAAAAGCTGTCCACTCGTCATCTAATTTTTTTAGACGTTCCTGGAAATAGCTGACTGTAGACTTTCTTGATGATGGGTCCTTTTTAAAGTTGCGAACGATGGTTTCAATCCTATCTCCGACACCTCTTTGTTTTTCCACCAATTCTTCAAATGATGCCATGGTTATGACTTTTGAATTAGATTACTTCTTTAAACTAGTTTGACTCTTTGAATAAGGTTGCAATGTTCGTGATCCTGTGTTAGATCACGTCGGGGTCACCAAAATGTTAATTGACTCGTTTGTCAATTAGCTCTATATTTAATACCAGCACTTGAACTGGATTAAATGTTTCGATATATATTTTTAAAGGATCCAATCACAGCACATAAACTGGATTGACAATGTGTTTTTTACTGAACAACAAACAGCACTTAAACTGAGTTGTTCCCGCAAAATAAAAATTCTGGCTCTTTAGTTTTTAAAATGCAAAAGAAAAAATGGAACTTTATTATAATTTTCTTCATTTAAATACAAAATTATTGATGACTACTTACTTCCAATATATTTCTTATGTAACTAAATTATAGTTATTTGAACTACTTATTAAGCAAATTTAAAGTTCATTAGCCGTTTGGCCATGACCACAAAATTAAAACAAACAAAATTAAAGCAATTGTGCAAAATAAAAAAAAGACAATTATTAAAGTGCAAGTAATACATTATTTTCATAAATGCAAAAAAGTTAATAAACGGGCGTTAAATTTCAAAATGAACAAAAAAAAATAAAAATGCAAACTAAATTAATGTAAACACTAAATTTTTGACTTTACACAAAAAACAACAAAAAAAAAATAATTTTATTTCTAAGTGAAACTTAAATCTAAAGATTTCTAAACACGTACTATGATGTGAGAGAGATATTGTTTTTACGATTTTTGCCGTAAATCGTAGACTTAAGACTTATTTATACATTTAGGCTCAGTATTTCATAATAACAATGTAATGAGGCTTCTAAAATACATATGGGCAATTTCGTGTCAAGTGACCCAATTTTTAAAATCGATGTCTTTCGATTTGTATGAAATTTGCACCAAGGTTAGTACTATTGGATAGTAGGCCAGACACAAATTTTCAGCTCTATCAGTCAAGAACTGCCAGAGTTAGAGGGGCATTTTAGTCATACAGGGTTTTTTTAAAATGTGTGTAACTTTTCACCTATTGGTCCTAGCAAAAATTTTCCAAAGGATATTAGATAGCTATTTCTTCAATCTTTCCAAAAATAATTTTTTTAATTTTATAAAAAAAATTTTTTTAATTATTTTTGTTTTTTAATTATTTTTTTTTTAATTATTTTTTTTTTAATTATTTTTTTTTTTAATTATTTTTTTTTTAATAATTTTTTTTTAAAATTTTTTTTTTCAATTTGGGCCCTTTTTTTTAATTAATTTTTGCTCAAAAGAAAGCTTATACAATTTCCTTTAAGGCCTTTATAATCGCGAGTGGGATATCTATCAAAAAAATTATTTTTTAACTCAAGAATAAGATTTTTCAATATTTGGCACATGTACCATTTTCATTTTCCCCCATTTTTTTCGAACTGGAGTTTTTTTTATTTTTCCTCAAAAGAAAACTTAGACCATTTCCTTTAAGATCTATAAAAAAATATTTTAACTCAAAATCCAAAGTTTTTAAATTTTACCATATGCACTATATTTTTTTTAATGGATGTTTTTTTTTTGCTCAAAGAAAGCTTAGTTCTTTTCCTTTAAGAACTTTGTGGGTCACATAATGGGATGTTATTGTTATTTCATAATAACAATGTAATGAGGCTTCTGAAATATATTCTCAGACGATTAATTTACATACGTATTTAAAGCCATATTTGACAGTTCAAGTTGACATACATAGATTCCTACATAGGAGAAAACAACCGTAAAAAGTCTGGAATGGCTAATTCGGGCACTATTTTCGGTCATTGATAATAACTGAAACGAGCAATATGCGACCCGAGAATGAATCGATATGTCCGCTTATTCACATATACACAGAGGTGGATAAACAGCTAGTAGCGAATGCCCTCTGCACTATGTAAGAAAACATTTTTAAAATTCTCTGTAAAAAGAAGTTTTTTGATATCCAAAACTATGGTTCGTTGTCTTGTCGATACTCCAGTTTTCTCTGCGATATTTTCAACCACAAACTTGACATTTTCAGGAAACCGGCAGCTCTAACAGCATCTCATATTGTCCCATAGTCTTCTAGGCAAGTTGTTAAACTCCGGAGTGTTTTAGGCGTTCGAAGAACATGAGCAGAAGGAAGCGCTAGCCTAGCAAACTGCCCGACCAATTTCAAGATCGTAGCCATAGCAAATGCGGAATCCTAATATATATTATAAATCTTTCTGTAAGTCTGTTTTTTTGTTTGTTTGTTAGCCAATCACGCCTGAATGCCTGGACCGATTTTCTTGAAATTTGGGATATAGATCGAGCTTTTGTCTGTGCAGGTTACAGGCTATAAATCTTTTCAAAATTTTGACCAAAAGGGGAGAAAAAATGGAACAAAGGGAAAAAAATGGGCAAAAATTAGTACTTTTATGCATAAAGGCTGTATTTTATCTGTTTTATAGGTAATTTTTTACGATTTAGCTTGGTTAAGTTTCCCAAAATAGCTATTGGAGGTGTTCCGTTTCTAAAGTTAAACCAAAACGGCTCCAAAAAGGGGGAAAGGGGCCAAAAACGGGCAAATTGAGTGCATAGCCAATCACGCCTGAACGCCTTGACGAATTTTCTTGAAATTTGGGATATTAATCGAGTTTTTGGCGGTACAGGTTATAGGCAATAAATCTTTTCCAAATTTTGACCCAAAGGGGAAAAAATATGACAAAGGGAGAAAAAATGGACAAAAATTAGTGCTTTATGCATAAATACTGTATTTTATCTGTTTTATAGGTAATTTTTTTACGATTTAGCTTGGTTAAGTTTCCCAAATAGCTATTGGAGGTGTTCCGTTTATAAAGTTGGACCAAAAGGGGTCCAAAAAGGGGAAAGGGACGAAAAACGGGCAAATTAAGTGCATTTATATTTAGGACTTAGAGTATTCAAAAAACTGGGTTGTTTGTTAAACCGGTTTCTGAATACATAATTTGAAAAATTGCAGTTTATAAGAAACCGGTTTCGAAACCGATAAACCGGTTTTTTATTTATTGTTATTTTTAATGCAAAAATGACCCAATAATAATTTTTTTTTAATTTTTTAAACTAATCCAAACTACATAACCCGCGCAACGCCGGGTACAATCTGCTAGTTAGGAATAAAATATACCCCAATACTGAATCCTTTTTTCGTGGCTGTTTTTTTATGGAGGACTATTGTATTATTACAAACACGAAAAACAGCACTATTCTTGACATCACTGTTATTACACTTTATTTTCACCACACCATGTTGAAAATATTTTATAAACACTGCCATTGCCTAACTATGGCCCCTAAAATTTAGATTTATAAACAGACAGCAGGCAGTTTAAGATAAATAGATTTTGTATAATATTAATTTAGTGATAAATTAAATAAATAATAATGTTTAAGTGGTAATAATGAATTTAATAAAATTGAAATTGTTTTTAACCAAATATGTCGTATTAAATGATATTTCCTATTTCTCTCTTTTTTTTTTTTTTTTTTTTTTTTTTGCAATGTATTTGAGAAAAGTGTTGGTGTTGTTGTTTGCCAAATAGTTTTTAACGGTTCATTGCTAGTGCAGGGCGAGCGCTCGTTTATTGCAATAAATTTTTGTGGTTTCGTTTACATATTGTCGTTGTTGTTGCTTCTCATTCATCGTAGACAACAATAACAACAACAACAACCATTTCTCTACTTTTTATCTTCTCTTCTTGTGCTTTTGCTGATTTATAAACAATTTTCATTTTTAATTGGTCGGTCATCGTGTATGTACGTACGTACTAAAACGTTTAAGTGTTTTTTATAGCGTTTGTTTTTGATAAATTTGATAAATTTTTTCTTTTTTTTTTAAGAAATTGTTTTTTTTTTTTTTTTTTTTTTTAAAATTTTCAATAATTTATTTATGAGTATGATGAGCTATTTTAGAAAATGGAAAAATAAAATAAAATGCACACGATCGTATAAATCATTAATAAAAACAATAATTTAAAGAAAGAAAGAAAGAAAAAAAAAAACATGATGAAAACATTTGTTTAATTATTAAAAACGAAAAAAACAAGAAGAAAGAGAAATATTTTGTAGAAAAAAAAGAAAAAAAAAATTAAAAAATAGTATCTATTAATAGTGTTAAATGATGGTAGACACGACGTTTAAATGAAATTTTAAATATATTTCGTTGTTGTTTCTGTTCGGTTTATTGTTTATTTAGTCATTGTTTTGCTAATGATAAATTTTGTTTTTCTTTATTTTTGTGTTAAAAGCGTAACTACCGCAAAATTGTTTTTAAGTATCCTATAAATATTTACATTCAATTTAAATTAAAAAAAAAGACACACAATAGATAGATAGAAAAAAAATGAATACAGTGCACTCGCGGTAACGTGAACACCGTCTAACATGAACACCGCCTAACGTGAACAAGATTTTTTTACGTTGACTACTCTGTAACGTGAACAAACACAGAAAGCTCTATAACGTGAACAATTTTTTTCACTGTATATACAGACGTGTTCGAAATAATAAGAACATCCAAAGCGAAACAAAAGATCGTTTTCAAAAATTTTTTCAGAAAGATTTGAAAATATAGCTTTCTGTTATTTTTATTGTAGGCATCTTTAGCTTTTTAAAAATATTCAAAGTTATGTTCTAACTCATTTAATTTTTTTGTACTGGCAATAATGTTGAACCAAGTCGAAAATCCGCTGTTCGAAAAAATAAGAACAAATCATATTGGTCCCACTTACATTTCTCACATGAGAGAAAAAGTCCAAAGTTTTGTTGCAAATATAATCGTTGCGTAGTCGTTGATCATTTTTTGTGCAGAATATTAACTTATTTTGGTGAAAAATTCTTCTAAAATGGCCAGAAGCAAACATTGCTCTATCGACCAGCGTAAGATAATAAAAAAAATTGTTCAGCGAAGGGAAAACGTTTGCTTTCACAAAAGAACAGCTTGGAATTTCCAACGGAATGATAACAAATGCTAAGAACTGGTCACCGAAGATCGAAAGTCGCGGTAGGCGCAGGAAAACTAGCAAAAGCCAGGATAATGCTATCACACGGATCGTTAAAAACCACCCCTCTATAACGTCCTTACAGATAAGAAACGAGTTAGACTTCCCAATTGCTACATCGACGATAAGAAAACGTTTGATTGAAGTCAATTTGAAAGCACGAAGCCCGAGAAAAGTAGCATTGTTGAAAAAAAAAATACATCTAAAGAACAGACTTCTGTTTGCCAAAAAGCATATCGATGAACCTGACACTGTTTGGCGTAATATCTTATGGACCGATGAAACAAAAGTAGTCCAATTCAGCCACGGCAAAGATAAACAGTACGTTAGACGCCCTCTTAATCAACAATTCAACGAAAAGTACACTATCAAAACTAAAAAACATGGCGGTCTCAGGCTCATGCTATGGGGGTGTTTTGGGTGGAACGGCGTTGGACCTCTAGTTCAAATCGTTGGGAAGATGGATGCCACCTATTACGTTCAAAATGTTTTAGAAGCCGTAATGTTGCCTGACGCTGAAGAGGAAATGCCTTTGCGATGGGTCTTTCAGCAAAACAACGACCCGAAGCATACCTCAAAGAAAGCAAAGCGTTGATTCCAGGACAATAATATCCATGTTATGGATTGGCCGGCACAATCGCCGGACCTAAATCCAATTGAACATCTTTGGATTGTTGTAAAGAAAGGTTTCTAAGCATGTAGACAACATTGAAATACATACAGTGGCTCCCAACTTATTTCAACCTGCACCTTTAAAAAAAATTAAGCTCGTATAATTTCGAAACGAAACAAGATATTAAAAAAAATTTGAATAAGAGTTTATAGAATATGTTTAAAAATTAAGAAAAAAAAACTTTTATTCAGTCTCAAATGTAAACTTACAAACTAAAAACCAAAAATATAGGAACCCAATTCGTCACAGCTTATTTCAACCACTTACTATAAACAAACAATTAAATGTAATTAATTAACTAATAGTTTTAATTTCAAAATTTAGTATGACCTCCTATTTGATTAATTACTGCTTTCAGCCTGTTTTGCATTGATTCCACTTTCTAGTGGTTTGGGGAGTTATTTTTGCCCATTCCTTTTACAGAGCTGCTATAAGGTCATTCTTGTTCGAAATCTGGTGTTGGCGGACGTTTTGATCACAAATTGCCCATATATTTGAGATTGAATAAAACTTTTTTTATTTAATTTTTAAACATATTCTATAAACTCTTATTAAATTTTTTTTTAAAGGTGCTGATTGAAATAAGGTGGTAGCCACTGTACATTAAATTCGAATTTTATAATTTTCGGAATCCCCTTATATAAATAATGAGTGAATATCCCCTAAATTATTTTGTTTGTATGGCAAAGAAATTTGAAGTTATGGCATGTTTTCATACCACAAGTGACTCAAAATATCTGTTCATTTGAGAACATTTGGTTTTTATAACACATGTGGCAACCTCTTTTGAGTAGAAACGTAAGAATTGACTTTTTTTTTTTGTTTTCCTATGGCAATTCCACTTGTTAGAAATGTCAAAACTAGACAATCAAAAAAAAGCGGTTGTGTATAGACTTTTGTTTTGAAATTGTGAAAAATAATTTTTATTAATGGATTTCAGCAATAAAAATTTGTAAGTATATACATATATGTTATGTAAATAAAGAAGTATAATTAAAATTATGACATTTTAGCTTAAAGAAAACGAACGCCTCTCAGTTCCAAAAGTTGGTGGAACTAATGGAACACTACCCACGTCTAGCAACGGGTAGCCCTGTGTTCGGAAGCAGCAAAATATCGACAGAGGAAACATGGAACAGCATCGCGACACGGATCAACGCTTTGGGGCTTCCAACAAGAAGTGGATTGGAGTGAAAAAGGGTATTATTTGAATTTAAAATTTGAAAATAATATATTCATACGTACATGTTCTAGGTATGGCAATATCAAAAGTGCCGATTAAAGAAAAATCAGAAAACAACACTGGAGGTGGTCCATGTACCGTTATTAATCCAACGGGACTAGAGCAAAAGATTGACAGAATATGCCACTTGGCATCCGCAGCAGCCCCTAGTGATACTGTTTTAGGTCTGTCAAAAAGATCGCCACCTCCATGTGATACCCAAAAAAACCAAAATTTTGAACCACCACTCATAGATTTGGAACCACAAAGCGTACGACAGTTACACTCACAAATCCCCACCCACAATACACCATCAACTCTGAAAGAAAAAAAACAACCACTTCACCAAAACAAAAAAAGAAAACATAATGAAAACAACACAGACAGACAGACATTTGTACGCGAAAAAATCACCATACAAAGAAAAACGTTAGAGGTAATGGCCAAACAAGCTGAAGCAGCAGAAGAACAGGCAAAAGCTCTAAAAGAAATTGCGAATTCAACGGCTGCTATAGGGAAATCCGAATGTCTCCACTATCACTTTCACTTTCTGTATCAGTATTGAAATATAATTCTACTGATGCAAACATTGTACTTTTTTTTTATTTATATTTTATTATACTTCACCTTTGGAATAACAAAAATTTGTAAACAAATGGTAAACAAACAGAAAAAATGTAATAATAATAAACAAAATACAGGGTTGCCTTGCATTTATTATTTATATTTTATTATACTTTAACAAAGAAAAAAACTCAATGGTATAATAAAAATAAATCTTGGCAACAATGTAACTTGACAAGACGAAATAATAACGTAAGTCAGGCAATTATGTTATAAAAACTCATTTTCTTACGTACTTGCCTGTGTAGCCATTGCCTGCCTGTCAACAAGCTTGTGTTATGAAAACATCATATTAGTTTCTTATGTGAAGTGAATCAGTCGGCATGAGTGTAAAAATGTTTGGAGTTAAAAGAAAAGGCAAACATTTTAGATAGTTTGCAAAAAGGAACAAATTAGTAGATATTTTCTCGTGATCTCGTTTTGTTTTTTTTTATGGATTTTAATTAAAATTTTATTTTTATATTTTAATAATGTAAATAATAATAAAAGAATTTCATGTTCAAGCGTGTAAAACACAGATTTATAGTGTAAAATTTGATATTTTTTTCATGAAATTTGACAATCGCTAACATGAACAATTTCGCTAACATGAACTCCCTTGGTTTTAATTAGTTCACGTTACCGCGAGTGCACTGTATTTTGAATTATTTACAAATTAATATTCATGAAAATGTAGACAAATCTATTCATTAAGGCAATGTTAGGTAAATAAAAAAAATCCTGCTCTAATTGTTATAATCCTTAATGATCTTCTGCTTCTTTTATTAATATTAAGATCTACATACATATCTAACGAGTGCACCTGAAAAAATTTCGATTTACTTCTAGGCTTATATTGTTTACTGTCTAAGAAAAGTGGCATATAAAGTGAAATACTTTAAATTCTTTTGTTAGGAAAATTAAAAAAGAAGCTGATTCTATGCCTGAACTGTCAGTATTGAAAATATTTTGAAGACTTTATGCATTTTTTAAATAAAATTGAAAGTAAACTCCGTTTTCCAAGGAAAAACTAAATACGATTTATTCTGGATGAGTGTAGTAATTTTAGTTTTTTAATATAAGGCTTACATATGGATAACATTTCTAATTAACTATTCATAAATAACACCTAAAGTTGGCATTTATTTAAAAATTGTTGCTATAATTTTATTCGTCACTGTATATATGCACACATACATATGTACATATGTACTACAGGAATGCATATTTTGTGTAAGTGTGTGTATGTCAGTTTTTCAATTGTTTTCGTTGAATAGTTGAGATAAAATTATAAAAATAGCAATTTTTTTTTTTAAATAAAGAAAATCTATAAAAGCCTATAATATGATTATCTAAGTACTCTTGCCAACTAAATCAACCGCACAATAGCTGTTATCATTGTAATATAGTAATAGTATTCACATACATACACATATGGCCAAAAAAATAGGTGTAAACAATTTTTTTTTCTTTCAACTTATTAAAAAATGCAAAAAATTACAACCATGTAATGACTGTCTAATGAAGAAAGACTCCTCGTTCTTAAACTTCGCGTGCGAGGTAAAACCTACAAATTCATTGCAGATGCTTTAAATCGGTCTGAGAATTTTGTAACCAACGCTTTAAAAGAAAAAAAATAACGTTGAAACACGAGGTAGACATAGAAAAACTTCATTAACTACAGACAAACGCATAGTCATACTATCCAAACGGGACCCTTTTAAGTCATCTAAGGCGATTGCTGGAAAAATTGGAAATACAGTGTCATCACGAACTGTGCGAAGACGATTACAGAAGGCAGGCCTACAAGGTAGGATAGCTCGCAAAGTCCCTCTGATTAGAACTAACAATTTACAGAAGAGGAAAAATTTTGCTTTGGCTCACAAAGATTGGTGTGGAGCAGAGGGAGAAAAAAAGTGGCGAAACATCCTTTGGAGCGACGAAACCAAAATCAATTTATTTGGAAACGACGCAGAAAGAAATGTTCGCGACCAAAAGGCAAAGAATTCGACAGTAGGTACACAAAAAAGACCATCAAACATGGAGGAGGAAATATCATGGTATGGGGTTTCTTTTCACCGAATAGAGCAAACAATGGACAGATTTGTGTACAAAAATTGTTAGAGAATGTCATGCTACCCTTTGTCGAGGAAAATATGCCTCTGATGTCGAAGTTTCAACAGGATAACGATCCAAAACACTCATCAATATTAATAAGTGCATGGTTTCGTCAAAAGAAGATAGACGTTATTGAATGGCCTAGTCAGTCCCCCGACTTAAACCCAATAGAAAACCTTTGGGGAGAATTAAAAAGAAGAGTTTCCAAGCTTCCTTGTTGTAATAAAGACCAATTATGGGAAAACGTGCAACATATTTGGTACAATATTGGGGTAGAGACTTGCCGTAATTTAATTTCGTCTATGCCTCGAAGAATTGAAGCTGTCCTTAAAAACAATGGCAATTATACGGGCTATTAATGGTATCATTTAGTTTTTGTTTGTGAAAAACAATTTTTAAGTACAAATTTTTCATGAAATTTTAAGTTGTTTTGTATACACCTATTTTTTCGTCCACATCAAAAGCTGGTCTTTTTCTCTTCTCTTTATTTTAAACGTAATTTACTGTTATTTTCCCTTCCTTTTAACTTTTAAGAAAGTAAAATAAATTAATTTAATAAAAATAATTAACTAAACTATGACGTATAAATAAAACCGAAAATATATACGGATATAGTTTGTTATGTAGTTCACACCTATTTTTTTGGCCATATGTGTACGTACATTGTAGTAACAACTAAAATAATGTGTGTGTGTGTGTGTTTTTGTAATCTCTAGTAGTATTTCCTCTCTTTTTAGAAATAAGAGAAGAAAATAAGAACAAAAAAAAAGAGAAAAACCACTAAACCCAACTAAAAAATATTTCATACATATTTACTCGTATATGTATGCATGCATTTAAATATACGAATGTGTATGTGCTTTTATTTGTTGGTGTGCATGTTATTTTTGGCATATATCCCATATTATTCATGTGTATCAATATACATATTTTATAAATGTCTGTATGTGTGTGTGTGTGTGTTTATGTACAAATGTGCTTGAATTTATCTCTCTGATCTAAACATCCATCAATAATCTCTACTCGTAACAGTAGTTTTCAACTTACATACATACATACATGCACACATGCATACATTTGTTCATATGCAATGCATTTACACATGTGTATATTCATTCATTCAATTCTCTATTGAACCGAAATAAAAAATAAAAATCTTTCAGTTCTCCATTTTCTTGCCAATCCACTCTCTCTCTTTCTCTCTCTCTCTCTCTCTCTCATATTGTTTAAACACAAGTAGAACTATGTTAGTGTCGTATTAAGTTTTATCATAAGGAAAGAGAAAAGGATAATAGAGAGTGTTTTGTAGCAATTGTGTTTGGTCACCATCTATGCATAGAATAATAATATTGTTACTGTTAAATACACAACATACATATCAATCAGTTACGACTTTGTGTGCATGCACATACATATGCATGTATAAATTCTTCAGTTGAAAAATAACATCAAACACAGGGTGTGACAATGAAAACTAAAGTCTTTTTTTTTCTCCTGAAATAAAATTTTTTGAATAAAAAAATAAATAAATAAAATAAAACGATTATTCCAGTAATCTTTAGATAATTTAACGATTATTCCTTCTATTCTATGAAGCTCACTACACAATTAATTATAAATTATTATTAATGAGCAAAATTAACTATTATTTAAATTTTTCTTTTTTTTTATTATTAAAATTCAATCCAGATTTCAGCCAATACATACATCCTGTATTTCACTTTTCTTAGAATTTTTAGATATTTTATGTTTTTTTTTAAATTTTTTTTATTTTTCGTCATTTCATTTCAATGAAAAATTCAAATTTTTTCCCTTTTGTAGTAAAAAAAAGTTTCAAAAATATTAGTTTGTCTATATGAGTGGCTGTAAGCAAATGACATGTCCATACAGAGACATTCTATGCACTTATACGAATATGTGTCACTGTAACACCAAAATGCATAAGTACCAGGTATAGGTTTAAATTTCTAAATTTTCTTCAAATTAATTTTTTTCCAGTTGAAACACTCTTGCCCTTCAATAAACTGATAAGCCATTAAGATTTAATCAGCTCAGAATTATTTTGTAACTTTTTATGAATATACATATGGGCAATTTCGTGTCAAGTGACCCAATTTTTAAAATCGATGTCTTCCGATTTGGATGAAATTTGCACCAAGGTTAGTACTATTGGATAGTAGGCCAGACACAAATTTTCTGCTCTATAAGTCAAGGACTGCCGGAGTTAGAGGGGGTCAAAGTTGGACTTTTTGGTCATATAGGGTTTTTTTAAAATGTGTGTAACTTTTCACATATTGGTCCTAGCAAAAATTTTCCAAAGGATATTAGATAGCTATTTCTTCAATCTTTCCAAATATAATTTTTTTAATTTTTAAAAAAATTTTTACTAACCTAATTTTTACTAATACTAATAAATTACTAACCTTGGTGCAAATTTCATCCAAATCGGAAGACATCGATTTTAAAAATTGGGTCACTTGACACGAAATTGCCCATATGTATGTTTTTTTTTTATAGCTTTACGAGCTAAAGGTTGGGAATCTTCAAAAGACATTGGTAGCCCGGCCTACCAATGTGCACGATTCGCCGCAAGACTTACTCTCGGCTTGCTAAACCCAACTTAGTTCCTCACACTTTCAACCATTTGCCCCCCCCCCCCCCCCCTCCGGGACCACAATCAAGTATTACTTCGGGGTGGGTGGAGATTCAGAGAGTGCTGGCTTCAAATTCTGCTGACCTTGCTTTTTCTGCCAATCTTTGCTGCGTCAATACTTTCTTTGCGAAAACACATACTGCGTTCCAATTGTCACATGAGGTTAACATCAGGTTAACTATATTATCGGGCGTTACCTGGAATCCTATTGTCCTCTCCAGGCAATTTCGTTGAACAACATATCGCGGGCAGGTGAATAAAACATGCTCCGCCGTCTCCCTTTCATTACGGCATTCTGGGCATGCCTCGTCCACGTCATGACCATACTTATAGAGATATGCCCTATAACATCCATGGCCTGTTAGCAACTGTGTTTAAGGTGGAAGTTTACCTGACCGTGTCTCCTTTTGGTCCATACGCCTATGCTCGGTATGAGTCTGTGGGTCCTTCTTCCCTTGGTGGAATTGAACCAGTCCTGCTGCCATCTAAACATAGCATCATCAGCTAATTGAACAGGATTCGAAAAATCTATTCCCCTCCTTGTGTCATGTTTCCTCTTCTCTACGTCCACTACTAGCTTCAGGGGCTTCATCCCCGCAATCACCAACGCTGCATCAGTAGACACCGTGCGGAAGGCAGAAATCACCCTGAGAGCTGATCTCCTGTAGGCCACTTCTATTCCTGCTCTATAGGTTCTCTTCTCCATAGCCCCGGCCCATATAGGGGCTGCATATATAGCTATCGCTGTCACTACCTTCATCAGTAGCCGTCTCCTCTCCTGTTTTGGGCCTCCTAGGTTAGGCATTATTCGGGCAAGTACACATGTCGTCGCCGCACATTTTCCACCGATGTACGTCAGGTGTTCCCTAAACGTGAGCCTGTTGTCAATTATTACTCCCAGATATCTAATCGCCTGCTTTGATGTTATGCGCTGATCACCTACCGTTATGGTAATAAATTCCATCTTCTTCCTACTGCTTACAAGAAGTACATCCGTTTTGTGATCAGCTAGTTTGAGACCTACATATTTCCGTGAATACATATGTACATATGTATGTATGTACATTTGGGTCTGAGTGCAATTAGGATGACAGCACTGGGTTTCTGTAGGCAATCTCTATGTGGCCATAACAGAAGTTTAGAACATCCTATTTTGTCTCTGGTGGAATTGACTGATGAATAGGGAGGGGTTCTGAAAGTAGAATTAAATTTTCTTCAATTGCCAAACTGCTATCAGTACCGTTTGTGTCGCCTAGCAGCAAATCGATCTCAGTTTTACAATGTAAGGAGCAGCTGAAGCTCCCTCAGTAATTTATTACTATTTATTTATTTACTTGATGTTCTATGCAACAGGACCAATTGTTTTATAATAATAGTCTTATATAAAAATTAAGTTCATATGATATTTCCTTAATCTCGGAACAGAGTCACAACAATCTTGTTAGCATCTAGCATCTTTTATTCCAACAACTGAAGTCCTGTGACTACATTCACGGGGAGGTTAGGTTAGGTCGGAGTGGTAGCTCTGATAACACAAAGCTCACTTGAGCACGCATAGCGGCCCGTTGTGATGCCACGGGTGAACGCAGTCCCTGTACTAAGCAAGTTCCACCAAAATCAGGGAAAAGGAAGAAGTTGGTCAGCGCAAGGGCTGCACAACAAAAGCACGACTACCCCGCACTGGAAAACCAGCCAGAAAGTTAGATGAACGAAGCTATATCCTTGATGTGAATAGATGATAGCATTCACGGGGAGCAGTCTACAGATTTTTCTTTGGGAGAGTACAAAATAGCAGACTATGCTACTTTAAAGACCCTTAGGCCGCTTTACGACAGGGAAATACACTAAAATTCCCCAATCACTCTATTTCGCAACGTATAGCGTTCACTACGGGTAATTGGATAACAGATAGCTATGGGGAGTAAATGGTTACGACAACTCTGTTGCGTGTGATAGAACGTACAGATTAGCGTAGATTTCTAACAACTGATTAGAAAACTATCACGAGGAGGAGAAGTCGCCGTAGTCTAGTAGGTAGTGTGTTGGCTTATTAGACGTAAAGCCCGGGTTCGTATCCCAGGTCAGGCATCAAAACGAAATATGAAAAAAAAAATATTTCTTCGGCGACTGCCTCTCAGCAGATTTCTGGCAAAAACTCTTGAGAGTAATGGTGTTTTCTTTTCTACAAAGAAAATGTCACCCTCTTACAAGGTACATTAAACAAATTTTTGACCAACCCTGTTGTAATGTCATTTTTTATTTGAGAAGAACATAACACAAATATTAAAAAAGGGTATGCCCTGTGTTTACCACTTATTAGGAAAATGAATGAGGAAATGCCAATTTGTTCAAAGGTGTTGCCAGATCGCTAATTTTTCGACTTCATTTTTTGCACGCTTTTTTTATAACAAAAAAAAAATTTAACACTGTTCTAACATTGAATGCAATTTTTTATACTGCTGACCATGTAGCTTTAATAATCTAATATTTCCTTAAGATTACTTCACAAAACAATGAAAAAATTAACTTCAAATTGGATAACAATACCAGGCGACTTTTTTTAAATTTCATCTGGTAGCCCTATAAATAAACAAAAGTCATCTGCTTTACAGGGCATTAGCAGCACTCTCGATTTATACAGGGCATAAAATGCAATGCCCTCCACCATTGGCAAGTGCGAATTATTTAGAATAAAACATATCAAATAAGGCTCCAGGACAAACAAAGAATGTAATGCTTCTTATTACAATTCCGTTTATAGTACGAAATTGATGATGTTATACACATACGGATTAACTAATAAACATCGATGTTTTTTAAAAGAAAAAACTTCGGTGATAAGACAAAATGAAAGCTGTAAAACTAAAAGAATATACAGCCTTCTTTGTTGAATTGGTTCAAATTGGTACTGCAAAACAAAACAAAAAATATTTTAAATCTCTTTTATTTTTTTTAATTAACTTTTTAAATAAAAAATACAAATTTATTACAATAAAAAATATTTAGAGGGCGAAACATTTTTAAGAAACAAACGCAAAATTTCATTTTGCGTTAATAAAATGCACATTTTTTGGTAGAAAAGAAAACACCATAAGTAAAATTTGCCATGAAAAAGTTTCTCAAAAATCTGTCGTTCGGAGTCGACGTTAAATTGTAGGTCCCGCTCACTCACGTATAAAATTAACGCACACAACATGAGTGGTGTGAGAAGCTAGGACGTTGTACAATGGGTCAATTCGACCTACGGGGGTACTGTACTTGTCACAGTTGCCAGGTACACGTCCTCTAACCTAACCTAACCAAGAGGAGGAGAGCGATTAAGGCAATATAAGTATTTTTTATATTTATTTTTTCTTCTTTTTTAAATAAGCTTCTAATTCTCGTCAAATAAGCCAATGAACTGTATAGTAAACTAGGGTGACCCTTTCGAGACACAGATGACGATTAAGGTGCCTCTCTACAAAGGCTTAATACAATGCGCACTTTGATTTTTTCTGAGGAGTTAATCAACAGCCAACTAAACTTAAGTGATGTCCTAACGGCGATCGGTATATTAGTTATAACCAGTGGTGTTGTGCTAATTTTTTTTTACCGGAACGCGTATATATAATTATATAGTCAGGGCCGATCCTGGGTAGGCGGCCGCTCTGTGCGGTCTCATGTCCCAAATTTAACGACGGGGGTGATTTTCCATGATAATCCTGGCGGCGGCGTTTTTTTTTTTTCAAAACGTCAGCCAATTCTCGTTATCAGAAATCATCTTTAGTTCCGAAACGCGTTCCTGTCCAAAAAGGAAGTACCGGAACGACGTTCCGGAGCGTACCGGCTCGACAACACCACTGGTTATAACACGATTTGTGAATATCTGCTGAAGATTTTGTTCTAAAAAACAAATATTGAGTCCAAGATCAGATTACCCATAACAAAACAATACTGTGTACGCAAATCTAGTGTTTTATTTCGAAGGTTGACCAACTTATAGTTGCACTTTTCTACTTTGCGTATGTATGTATGTATGTGTGATAACAATTCTTGCTTCCTTTCCCTGCAACCGCTCAAATCAACAACATATTGTGTCTACATACACATATGGCCATTAAAATAGGGACGACCTTTTACTGACGCGAATTTCATGTCTTTTTTTGCCAATCGCAAAATTTCAAAAACTGGCATAATATTTTCTGGAGCAATGAATTCCAAGATAAATTTGATCTTCTGATATTACGCCCTGCATTATTTACAAATAAATTTATCTTGGTTTCATTGCTCCAGTAAATATTATGCCAGTTTTTGATACCTCTTCTGATCCACACCATATCTTGAGATTTTGTGCAAACTGTTGCCTCTTCTGCAAATATTTTTTTCTAAGCAATGGAACTCTGCGAGCTATTCATCCTGGAAGTTTAATGTCACATAGAAGACGCCGAACAGTTCTTGTCGATATTTGATTATCTATTTCAGCGGCGATCGCTTTCGAAGACTTAAAACCGTCCGTAATAGTGCTAGTTTTTCTCACTGCACCACGTTTTTCTACGACTTTTTGAGGCTAGAGAGCATTAAAAACGAAATTTTTAGATCGCCCAAGCCCATCAGCTATAAATTTATACAATTTTTTCTGTTCTCGAAGCTTTTGAATGAGCCTTCTCTCCTCCAGTGTACAATGTTCCGCTCAACCCATCTATTGATAATATTAGTATAAAACGGAAGTCTAATTACCTCAATATTAAATTTATTTTTGATAACGAAACCTTATAATGTTAATTTTATGACAAAATTTGCAAAAATCTCCACGCGTCCCGATTTCAATAGCCAGAAATTTTTCTTAGTATTTTAAAAAACCTTTCATAAAAAATAGCAAACACATTGAAAGTTAACAGAATTTGTTATGTCAAAAGAAAACAGTATTGAGAATTAAAAAAACATAACTTTATTACAAAATTTTGCGATTGGCAAAAAAAAAGACATGAAATTCGCGTCAGTTAAAGGTCGTCCCTATTTTAATGGCCATATGTGTATACATCCTCATGCCATACACTTATAAAATATATTTTGATGTTGTTGTTATTGTTATTGTTTTCGCAATAATTCTTAACACATTTTCTATAAAAGTTTTCAATTTTTCTAAAAAAAAAAGTGCTTAAAAAATTATATCAAAAACAACAACAAAGTCATTCACATGACAGATTGAACAAAAAAATCGATAAAATATCACGCAGAAGAAGAGACGAGACGGACGAGTCATCACAGTCACTTTGCACACACATAGAGAGAGCAAACAAGTACTTTTACAAATACTTCCTCATATTTGCTCGCATTTGTGGTCTATATAACCGCATTTTGTCTTTTTGTTGGCTCCCTTTTTCACTTTAAATGCGATATCAAATGATTGGGTGTCAGTTATAAAATCCGCTTTTTAAATTTGTAAAAGAAAAGGGAATACATTAGTTTCCGATTGCGATTCACTGAAGATCATAGGATCATTTTTGTCTCTAATTATGTACAATGTCTTTTCAACATCAGTATTCTTATGTGAAACTTATGTAAACTACTACGAGTACACCATGTTACACTTCTGACTGTCGGATTCACCAAATATTCTGTACTTCCAGATACATGATCTATTTCCTCGTCCATTGCTGTATATCACGTATTGAAAAGTTGTCTACCTTTCAAAGTCTATAGATTGTATATTCAGAAAATATTGATTACTAGCAGACCCGGCCTTCGAATTTTATTTTCACTGTAAGTCTGGTTTCCATGCAAAGTCATGGCTGACTGATATTTAGAAGAAGAATGAAAGGTGCACTAAATCGTCATAGCAATTATTGTTCAAATGGAATTATATATTTTTGATAGCTGGGCCCGATCCGCGTTGCTGGCCCCAAATTTTTCTTTTATTTTGAACTACCTCTCGAAGAAAATCAAAATCAGTGTTCTTAGTTATTTATGATATGATAAAATTAACATTCGATTCCTGGCTAGTTCGTTGTCTTCTGCGCGCTCCTCTTGTGTCTGCTGTGAGCGCAGCACTCTCATATGATTTGTGTGCCGTGTACGGCGACCAATATTTGCACGTGGGCGTGGCATTTTGTACTGCAATATACGTTTTTTATGATATTTTTTTTTTGTTATTGTTGGGGTAGGGAGGCTGCCCTTTATTGTCTTACCTGTTGCTTATTTACTTTCTTCAATAGCTTTCAATAATACAATTAATTTACTTTCACTAACACCTTGGGTTAATTTATTAAAATGTATGTAATATTTAATTTAAATAAATTAATCTTCAATTTAATAAGTTCTTTTTTTCGTTTGACACCCACGAACTTCTCACGAAAAGAGGTTATGTATGAGTCGGTGTCGGGATACTTAACGCCGCTACACGCCGCCACACGCCGATCAAGCACCTAACGCCTTCAGCAAAACATAAAATAGGCTTATTGCGCAAATAGAGTTTAAAAAAGAATGATAGATATTTATTTACTTTTTTTTTTAATATATTTTTTTCACAAAAAGATGTTAGGTTTCAGTCGGTATCGGGCTAATTAACGCCACTGCACGTTGATTAACGACCCAACGCCTTTAACGAAACACAGTATAGTGCAGTAGTTCTTGAGTTACGGTGCAAAATGACAAAAAAATATTGCACCATCTGTCTTCAAACTACACAGAAACACTCCTCACGCCCCATAGAACATATATATTAAGTTTGGTCAAAATCGGTCCAGTAGTTTTTGAGTTTAGCGATCACGAAGATACACGTCATTTTTATATATATAGAGATAGAGATTGTACACCTATTCCCTCTTCTGGCAAATAAATTTAGCATTCGTCTCCGTTATGAACTACTCCGGTAATGGCCTACTTTCAGTGAAAGTATATGCAGTATCTGATATATGTACATATATGGTATATTGTGCTATGAATTAGATAAAGAATTATCTAAAATACGCTGTAAGGCAAGTAAGGGCTTTGACGAGTATCTTTACTGCGATTCTCTCAGTTAGAAAATTATTATCAAGTCCAAATTATTTTCCAGAGCATTCAATCACACCGCGTTTAAGCTAACAATATCTATTAGATAGTTGGTTCTTCATTTGCATCATTGATAGCGACAAATGACACGTTATTAAAAGAATTTCGCAGCCATAATCTATGCAATATCATAGCCCCTTCATCTTTAAATCGAGCTCGGTAGAGCAACTCAAGCAAGATGAACGAGTATTTCATATACGATTTCTGTAGAGTTTTAATTTGATTAACCTGCTAGTCAATCTGGCGTCTATTAACGTCAAAGAGTTATAAATGGCTTTAAAGGAATTGAAACTGAAATATTGACTGGCTTAGCAACTCCTTTTATGTATTTAAGGTTAGTTCCATCTTATAATGGCATCATGTTCTGATCTCTATGGGGACATATTGTAGCAATATTAGTTCTGCATTGTAATTTACTTTTGTATTAAGGGATTTGAAGGTATTGTTCAAGGCAAATTCATAGAAGGTAGCCTTATCTCAACAGCTGACGAGATTTGGAATGTCAAAATTTTGTTGTTTTTTTTTTATTGTGTTTTGTTTCGATAATCATTTTCGTATTTATAAACCCTCATATGTACCGGATGTATCCTTAACGATACGCACTCTAGAAATTCTTCAGGATTACTATTTCAAAGCCAATTTTATTAAAATTTTTGCAAGATAATTAATAATATTTAAGCCTTTAACGCTAAATCCATATATCTTTTAAACTACAACCTAGATCTACTATATTTATATTTATTTAGACGAGAGTGATGAATTACCCAAAAAAAGATTTCGATCTCTTCAACTAGGTGCCTAAACTATGACCAATAACAAATAACGTTTAGGTTAGGTTAGGTCGGAGTGGTAGCTCTGATGTCACAAAGCTCACTTGAGCACGCATAGCGACCCGTTGTGATGCCACGGGTGAACAAATAACGTTTGCATCTGCCATTTTTCTCGATGGCCATGGTCAGCGTTGCCAGATTATTTTTTAAAAAAAACTTGATTTCTGAGAAAAAAAAAAACTTTTTTTTTACAAAAAAAAAAACTTGTTTTCTACAAAAGTACCAACATTTTTAAAGGAAATTCCGGAGCCCGGTGCCCTCTGTTGGTGTTTTTTTGCGTTTTTTTGTCCGGTACTAATAAAAGACAAAATATTTTATTTAAAAATGTAAATATTTCCTGTTTTAATACTGAATTTATTGAAAAAAAAAATTTTAAATTTAATTTTGTCGAAAAAACTTGTTTTGTTAGAAAACAAATTTAATGAAAACTTTTTCGCATCTCCAAAAACTTGAAAAAAAAAGGGAAAACTTGGGAAATGGTAACGCTGGCCATGGTCTCGAACATGTTCTTTACATAAAGTGGAAATGTTATTTACTGCATGGAATAATTTTTTTTAATTTATAGGTGCCCCACTATTGCGTAATTAAGTATGACATACAAATCAAAAGAAATTTCAATATATAAAATTTATTTAGTTTTTTTTTTAATTGCTTTTATTAATTTCCTATAGAGGTTCGAGGGTTAATTTTTTTTGACATTCTGCGTGCACTTTAACAAAAACAAAATGCCTGTTGTTTTTGCATTGTTGTATTTGTTGTAGAGTTGCGGCTACCTTCTATGAATTTGCCTTGGTATTGTTTTTTTTTTTTATAAAATTTACCAGCTCTGGAACAGGGCGAACTCAATTTGCCTTGCTCTGGAACAGGGCGAACTCAATAGGTGATGGCAATAGTACAACAACTCAATTCGCAGTGTTTTTTAACAAAAACAACATGTATTTTCTGTTGTTTTTGGGTACAAACAAATGTCAAATGAAATTCGCCTTAAGCCAGAAATGACAAAGGCGAATCCATATAATGACATAAAGTTGTTATTTTGTGTCATTATTACTCTTTTGTTTCTTTTTGTTTATAAAAAAAATTTTAAAAATAATTTTTTTTTAAATACGGGCTGATTTGCTCTACCACTAAGGTATGACGACCTTCAGAGGGATACTGGGAAGCATAAAAGCGGATTCTACAACAAAAGTTGTGCTAGAACATCCAGAATATTTAAATAAATTATAAATTGTGTAGAATACAAATATAAAAGGAAATAAAAAATAAATAAACAAAAGAATGTATATACAGTGAGCAAAAAAAAATGTGTACACTTATTGTAAAAAACTAATAAATAAATTAATCCACAGGATTTTGTTTAAGATGAGTTTCTAGAAAATTCGGTCGCTATAGTGAAAAAATCAGCACTTTTTTGCCTAAAATTGTGGGAATTTCTTAGTTTCTACAATTGTTATCTTGTTACGTAACCAATAGAGAAATGTTTATAATCAGAATATAGTTTTTAAGCTTTTTTTAGTCTTAAAGAAAATAAATTTCTTTTTATAGATAATTTTTTGTTCAAAAGTTATTTCGAGGTAATAGTGTACAAGTTTTTATTGCTCACTGTACGCAAACAATATGTTTGACATTTACGTGTACTCAAAAAAGCACTCAGCTGGGCTGATAACACCACCCATATGAGTTCGCCCTGAATATTAATTCTGCATTGTAATTTACTTTTGTATTAAGGGATTTGAAGGTATTGTTTTGTTTATAAAATTTACCAGCTCTGGAATATGTTTTATTTTTCCATATGATTTTATATTATTTTTTTTTTTTAGCAAATTTCAAATTGTAACATTGTTTTTATTTCACATTTTGTTTTTTATTTTTAACTTTTACAGGTTGAAGCTGGCGATGTCATATTAAAAGTGAACGGAACTGATGTACATCGATACACAACGAAAGAAGTTTTAAAATGTTTACGTTTATCCGAAGATTTGGTGACATTAGAACTGAAAAGAGGTGAGTACAGGGCAGACACGTCATTCTTAAACGCAAAACGCTTTAAGTTATTAACTACTTAAAACTATTAAATGTATACATATGCATATGTAAAAGTAAATTTGCGTTTTAGAAGACGTTATTATTGTGTATTGAGAAAAGTATTTAAAAAAATAATGTTTTTTTTTTTTTTATTTTTGGTTTTCCATTCGCTTGCAGATCCTAAATTAAAAGCTCGCATTAAAGAACAATTAGCCAATACAAAAAGTCCCCATTATATAGATATAGAAACAACAACAAATACCACAAATAATTACGATTACCATCACACAACTAGCACAGCAACATCATCACCTCATCACTCATCATTTCATCACGAAGCTGCCAATAAATTACAACAACATTACGATACGACGACGCACAATTATACGACGATACAGCAGCATCAATCACCATCTTCTAGTTCACCCGCCGCCACCAACGCTCGTTATAAATCGACATCGTCAATAACAACAGCAACAACAACTCTAAATACATCGACAACAAACTTGCCACAACAACGTCAATCGAGTAACAATCACAGTCGTAGTTCATCAGCCTCATCGGCGAAAATACAATTGCAAGAAGGCGGCACTAGTAGTGGTTGTGTCGGTACGGGCACCTCAACGGCAACAGCCACATCACCGACAAGTCGTCCCTCACGTATACCTCAGGCCTTGAAATGTCCCTCACAGAAATCACAATCGCCGCAGCATAAACGGCCAAGACCATCACAAATACCCACTAAACATTGTACAGGAGCTGGAGGGGCAACTACCGTTACTACAACGACTACTACAACAACCACAACAAATGGTAATAGTTTTATGCAGACTAGCAACAATCTACAACATTCAAATTCTTACAGTGGCAATACCTCGCGTCAACCGGGCAAAACGTCATCATCGTATGGCGCAGACAATGATAGAGACAATGAACCAAATTCTGCTCCACCCCAACCGGCGAAAGCGCCACGTTTTGAGGCTTATATGATGACGGGAGACTTGATATTGAATCTATCGCGTACACCTCAAAATAGTAATCTCCTACCCGTTCAAGCTAAAAAGGTCGATTCACTAAGAGATTCGCCCAACAGAGCTGCGGTGGCTCGAGCTAATGGTGCCTTAGCTCCCAAAGCATCAGGTGAATCATCGCCCACTTCCTCGTCATCACAAGAATCGCCTACACGTAGTTTAGAGTCCAATGAACTGAAAAATAAAACAGCTTCTAAATCACGTTTACGTTATAAACAACAACAACAACAGCAAGCGCAGGCGCAACTGGATAGAGAACAGGAACAACGTGATAGTATTAATAATAGCTACAATAATCGCAAAGATTCTCTAACAAATGATACGCTCTTAATGTGTGAGGAATTAGAAAAGGATGATGAGGGTGAGCATCATCATTATCAGCAAAAGACTAAAAATCATCATCGCATGCAGCAAAAGCTTAAGCAAAAATCTTATCAGCAGCATGGACGTCAACAGCAGCAGCAACAGCAGCAACATAATAAATCCTATGAATACTATCAAAATGAAGATGAAGAGCCTGATGATGAGGAAGACTACGAAGAAGACGAAGAGGAAATTGAAAATGAAGAGGATCAAACCAATTATGATATTACCAATTTAGAAACCTACAACAGTGGAGGTGTTGGTGGCGTTGCTGATGGTGTCGTTGACGGTGACGGTGGTGGTGGCGGTGGTGTACAAGCAGATGATGAGGCTAGTGATCGTCAGTGTTTAATGCAATACGGCGATGATGATGACGACGACGACGACGAGGACGATTTAAATGAAGATGAAGACTGTACCAATTCAGTGCATTCGGCTTCAACTAAACAACGTCTTAAAGCATTAAAGCAAAAGACCGCTTTAAGATACAAACAGCAGCGTATACCACAAGATCATGTCGATTCGTCACGCCAACCTCGCAGTTCAGGTTCGTCGAGCTCATCGACAACTGTAGGCGGTAATACAGGCGCCGCTGGCGGCAACAATACTTCACAAGATGAGACTTCATTCTCAGTGCCCACCTCGCCCATATCACTATCGACTCCCCTTATCGATAAGGAAACAGCCAATTCCGTGCCTACTAGTCCCGAACCCTCAAATTTGGCCGCCGGTAGTGGTGTAGTTGGTACCGATACCACGGGTGTAATACGACGTCATAATGGCCAAATAGTGCGTAAATGTGATTCGGCTGGTTTTCGCACCAGCAAATCGGAAGATCATCTACAGCAAATACAACGTGAAGGTATGGGAGCTGTTATACCAATTGACATTGATGAGGATGTAAATAGTTCTTTGAATACACTACTAGATACGCGGCAAGATTCGGAAGATTCTCAGGTAAGTTGTTTTCCTTGCAAATATATTCTTCGTTCTCTGTTGTTTTCTCATTCCGTTCAAAGTAATTATAAAAAATGTGAAAAGCACAGAATTATTTCTAAAGAAATTGTAGGCTAAGTACTGAACCTTTATAATACTATTACTTTTATATACATAAGAAATGTAAGACAAAAATTGTATCTCATTATTTTTCAAAATATTCGCGAATTTATAAAATTTTCCTACTTTCCCAAATCCATTTTGAAATCTTTATTTAAAATTCCCCGCTTTTTTTTTTTTTTGTTTTAGTAAATAAACAAAAGTAGTTAACTGTTGTGTGTTGTTTGTTTGTGTTAAATATTCTGAACGATACTGAAATCAAAGAAAAGCAATAATCCTTCTCCACCCGTAGATGAAAAAGAATAACCAAAGAAAATTTCGATATGATTTGATTGATGTGGAAATAAAGCAAGCAACGCTTTAATTGTGAAAGAGTTAGACTTGATGGGTTTGGAGTTTATTTATTTATTTATTTAAGTCAATGGACAAATTCCTTACTGACTAATAACAAAAATAGGTACGAATAAAATTAAATACAATTACAAACAGTTTCTTCAAAAATACAAGTAATTGTTACAATAAAAATAAAAAAAATAAAAAAAGTTAAGAATTGAGAAAAACAATTGGGCAATTCACACGACTTTGTATCGTGTATGTTGTATTGAATACACTTGTTGTTTGTGAACGCTCAATGCTATGCTGTATTGTGTATTTCGTATTCCAAATGTATTTTTTGGCATTTAAACAATTTGATAGCACGAAACCAACACAACTTTTAAAAAACATTTGAAAACATATACACATTTTTTTATTCACACAATTTGATATCACGAAACCAATCTAACTTTTAAAAACATATGAAAAAAATGTGTATAAGCGTATCGGATTTTTACATGAAAATTATCAACAACAAGCATACGCTGTTGTATATTCGTCCAACAACACACTCAATACAACGATACAACGGCTTGTGTGAATTGACCAAATAATATTCCGTTTTATAACGCAAGAATTTAAAGAAAAATCAACAAAGTCTGACAAATAATTAAATTGACGGTAAATTCTAGTTAATGGATCAGCAACAGCATAATTAGTTCTGCAGTATGGAATATAAATAAGATTATAACAGTGGAAGTTACGACAAGAAATATTGAATTTAACCGATCTTAACAGAAATTCACAGCAAATATTACCATTGATCAGGTTAAACATAAAGGATATATTTAACATCGTTCGACGGCTCTTAAGGGTAGGCAGTTTTATTAATGCCAGTCTGCTAGTATATGAAGGCATATCCAAATAATTCCATCCAAGGCCACGCAAACAGAAGAGAAGAAATTGTTTCTGCACAGATTCGATGTGTTCACTGTAAACATCATAGTGAGGATCCCATACAATGGATCCATACTCCAAAAATTGGTCTGACAAGTGATACATATAGCTGTTTCGTAATATAAGGATCAGAAAATTCTTTCGCCCAACGTTTTATGAAGCCAAGAGTGCTTCTTGCCTTATTTACAATCAAAGTGATACATACATACATACATACATAATTGGTCATTACAACCCTTCAGTCAGGATTACGACCTAGCTTCTCACACCACTTATGTCGTGTGCGTTAATTTTATACATGAGTGGTGCGACCTACAGTTTAAAGTCGACTCCGAACGACAGTTTTTTGAGAAGCTTTTCATGGCAATTTTATTTAGTCTCAGAGAAGAAATATTTTCATATTTTCGTTTTGATGTCTGACCTGGGATTCGAACTCGGGCCTTCAGTCTAATAAGCCAACACACTACCTACTAGACTACGGCGACTTCAGGACCACCGACAATCAAAGTGATATGATCATTAAAGTTTAATTTTGTGTCTAATAGGATCCCAAGATCAATAAAAGAGTCAACATTCTCCAATTGATGACCTCCAAACAAGTAATTAACCGTGATAAAATTATTTCTTGAGAACCGCATACACATTTACATTTTTTTAATATTCAGCTCCATCATGTTGTACACTCGCACCACAAAAAGAAATTATTGAGATCATTTTGAAGATACATATGCTCGATGAAATTATTAAAGGAGAGAGAAAAACTTTTACATCGTCAGCATACATCAAGATATTGACAAAATTAATTATGTTGGGAAGATCGTTTATAAACAGCGAAAAAAGAAGTGGACCAAGATGGCTGCCTTGAGGAACACCAGATAGCACATAAATATACTTAGATAAGCTATTGTTCACGCATACGGTCTGCTTTCTACCAGTCAAATACGACTCTAGCCATCCTTAACTCCTATGATTTACACCCATTAAATCCAATTTAGTTAACAATAATTTGTGATTCACTTTATCGAACGTTTTGCTAAAATCCGTAAAATTTACATCAGTTTGCTTCTTTTGAGAAAAGGATGTTAACTGAAGCACATTAGTCGTTGTTGAGCAGCCCTTTGGGAAACCATGTTGATGAGGTGATAATAACGATGAAGTATGATGGACCAAAAAATTGGCAATCAGTTTCTCGAACATTTTTGGAATAGCACTCAGTTTTGCAATGCCCCTATAATTTGTAACAACAGACTTATTGCCAGATTTAAAATGCGGTATAATATACGAGTCCTTCCAAAACTCTGGAAAATATCCATAATTAATCGATTAATTGTAGATATTAACATAGCCAGAGGACATTTAATTGGTGAATTTTAATGAAATTTTAGAAGATGGAGATTTACTAAACGAGTTGTATTGAATCGCCATTTAAGCAAAAAATAAAGTCATAATTTAATCAACATTGAATCGGTGATGGCCATAGAAAAAGAATAGTAAAAAAAAACAAAGAACATTAGCTATTAAGCTGCTTTGAAATTTTATACATTTTTATTTACCAATAAGTTGCAGTTGGCTAATTTGTATAAATAAAAATAAAGTCAATACTTTATTTCTATGCAAATGTTTAAAAAAGAATAGTAAATTCTTTATTTTTTCAAACTTCGTATCGAAATTTTCTTTCAAGTAACTAACTGTTGTGTTGTGTTGCGTCTTTTAATTTCATATTTTAAAGGCAATTTTATTAGAATTAATTACTGTTTCTACATATCTACTATTTTTTACACTCTTTTTTATATGCAATATTTTTACAAGGCTCTCTCTATCTATTTTCCTATTCTATTCTATTCTATTCTCTTTCTTTGTTTCTATTCTTTTTTTTTCTTTCTTTCTTTCATTCTGTGAAATTTTCTTAATGTTAATAATCTAATGTATCATCCATCGTGAATCCTTTACTTTTGTATTTTTTACCGTTATTTTCTCATATTCGAATTTAAATTTATATCATAATTTAAATCTCTTTCTATACATGTGTGTGTATTAATTACTTAAATATGTGTTTAAAATGTTTTTTTTTTTTGTAAAACAACCTCGAAAAAAATTTGTATGAATGCGTGCGTCTGTTATTATTTTTGTTTTACTGCTTGAAAAAAAAAAAAAATATGAACACACAAATCGAAAACAACAACAAATGTTTTATTTTAGCAATCTTCTTCATCTACTAAAACTTGCATACAATTAACGATTAATAAAAATAACAATAATAACAATAATAATATTAATAACAATAACAATACTGCTACTACTACTCTGCCTCAAACAACAACAATTATTGAGTCAATAACATCTTCTACGACAACAACAACACAATTGACAGCCAATAATAGTACAACAACAATGATATGTGCTTCACCGGAAGCTCATAGTCAACGCGATATATTCAATAAACGTCGTCGTAAAGTGAGAATTATTATAACACCAACACCATCTCCAACTTTAACTCATTCTTATACTCCACCTCCTCCTCCTTCGCCAACCACTACGTATACAATAGCTAATACAACGACAGCAGTGACAACAGCCGAAGAAGAGGTAAACAACGATGCAGTCTCATCATCATCATTACTACACTCTACACAGACAAAGGTTGTTGTAATAGTAACTATTTTCAGAAAAAAAAAAAAAAAAAATCTTTAAAAAAAAAACTCTAAAAGAGAGTACAATGTAAAAAACGGCTCTATTTTTTTTTTTTTTTTTTTTTTTTTTGTTAGTGTCTCTTTGCTTCAGTGTAGTAGAGATCTATCTTTTCTATACTACTGCTACTTTATTTAATTTTAATTTTTTTTTAATTTAATATTTAATGTAATATATTTATTGCTTTTTTCTATTTAACACAACAACAATTACAAAAGAAAAGCATTTACAGCTGCGATAATGTAAATTGTTAAGAATGTCTATAATTTTTCTTTTCTTCTTATTATTTAAGATGAGTTTTTCATTCATTAAAGTCTGATGTTCTCCAATGAAGGTCTTTGACATTCATAGACAATTTACTTTTACATAAAATTAATTAAATATGAGTCTTATTATTACTGCGACTATAAATTCTATCGCACTGTCTTCAATCTACATACACTAGTGGCATAAACTAAAGCAACTAACTTAATATTTTGACATTTCCATATGAATCGTGTAAAAAACAATCCTGAGAATTTTTAAAGATAGCTTTTTCAAGTCTTTAAGGGTTTATTAATTTATTAAAAGAATTATTGAACTAAATTTTTTTAGTTCGAAGAAAATAAAATAATAATTAAAATGTCTAAAATTTAGGTGGCAAAAACTAAAGCAAACTCCCTTAGCAATTTTTTTTTTATTTTTTTTACATAATTTAACAATTAATAAAATATTCGATATTTTGTAAATTAACAACTCATCTGCGACGCATTAGACCAAGGTTTACCAAAAATTTTTTGGTTATGTATTAGTGAGTAAGAGAGAGAAAATAAATTGAGAGAATTGATTTATTTACAGCCATAGAAAAGTGTTTGTAATATACGTTATTTTGATTTTCATTTTATCAACTTACATATGTAAAGCTATCTATCTTTGGCTTAATAATTTTAGATAAGTAAAAATAAAATAAAAAAATCCATTTTTTATTAAAAGATCGTAAAGGTATCCATCGTTGGCTTAAAAATTAGACCATGTTTTTAGATAAATAAAAATAAAAAAAATAATAAACCATTTTTTATTAATAGAGAAAAAGCAAGCATTCTAAAGCATTTAAAAAAAATTATACTATGCGACAATATATATAAGGCATTGAACATTATCAAAAGCATCTTTTAAAATACAACATTTTTTGAGTGTCATTCTGAAAAAAATGGTAAAGCATCCGCCGCACATGTGTTCTTGTCGCAGTCTGATCGACAACTAAATCAAAAAACACAAGAATGCGTGTGAGTTCTCTCCGCACAATTGTGCTATGAAATGGTAAACGATGCATTAGACCTATTAATTTATCAATTTTGTTTTCTAAAATGTTTTTCAATGCTTCTTTTTGAGCTAACGCAATCACTTCTCCTCAACTTTTTTTTTTTTTTTTTCACTTCTCAACTCTTTTTTTTTTTTTTCACTTCTCCTCAACTCTTTTTTTTTTTTTTTCACTTCTCCTCAACTCTTTTTTTTTTTTTTCACTTCTCAACTTTTTTTTTTTTTTTTTTTTTTTCACTTCTCCTCAACTCTTTTTTTTTTTTTTGCACTTCTCCTCAACTTTTTTTTTTTTTTTTTTTTTATTTTTTTTTATTTTTGTAAAACCAGCACTCAGGGGATGGCCCCTACTCATGCAGTGCATTGTGCAGGTTTAAGAAAATAGGTTATAGGAAGGTGGAAAGAGGGAGTAGTGTTTGTGGACATTTGATTTAAATTTACCAATATCGTAACTGACGGGAAAAACTTCCGCTGGAAGATCATTCCACAAGCGGGCAGTGCGGGCAAAAAATGAATTTTCTTTGTAATGCATTGTGTGGTTCACTGGACAATCAACCACAAAAGGATGTGCTCTGCGAGAGGTACGAGTACCACGTAAAAATATGTGATTATCGGGAACCAAGCTCCTTATCTCTCGAGAACACCTCCCATTATAGTACCGATAGAACAATGAAACACACGCCACATTGCGACAATGGTTCACGAATACTTGCATCTTTCGCATATCACCTGTATACTCGTATGCGTTCTAATTATCGAATCCGCACAAAAAGGCGAAATTCACTTTTGCATTGAAGATTGAAGAGAGAGTGATTTCCAGATAGATTTTAAGCGGCCAATGGCATGTGGTGCCTTTTGCAAACAATTATCGATATCCTGTCACGACCCTCCGATCATAGTTATAATGCTTCCAAGATAGTGGAATTGGCTGACATGTTCCACCACCCTTCCACCAATTACAAATACAAACTACAATAACCACTATTAAGGAGTGCGCACGAAAAAAACTGGACTTACACTTTTCGTTATAGAAATAAAACTAAGTGGCCGATTTTTTTCGTTTTATATTTCAATTAAAGTAAATAATATTTGAATTCTTTTGTGTATAAAATTTTTTTCTGACAAAGGTCTCAGAGCATCCAACTTTTTGAGCCACTTCCAGACATGTTAAGGTGTTTTTTGAAAAATACGTATTATTTTATTTGCTTTGTTTTGGTCGGCAAATCCTTTTTTTCTTCCACTTCCACGCTTTCTCTCAATACTTAAAGACTCCTTATATTGTTTTATTCTTACCTTAGAAACTGTTTTTTGGTTAACACCTGCGAGCCTAGCATTTTCATTGAAAATTTCAATTATTTTTTTACGACATTCTTGTTGGGTGCCCATTTTCAAAAAACTAATTTTGCTATTGCAATGACATTTAGCACGTGGATTTTGAAACAGATGACTAACAAAAACAATGTAACGGTATTCATTTTTTTCAATTATGATAAAAGTTATAAGCTTAAAAGTAGGCCCATTTTTTTTTGTGCGTATTCCTTAATTCATATACCACGCATTTTTGTTTTATAAATCAATATTTCAAGTTTGGACAATACTAACTAATCTAATCATTCACTTTGGCATAGAAGAGGGCATCAAATCCTAGCGACTGAAATAACAAGAGTTGAGGCGAAGTGATGGCGTTAGCCTAAAAAAGAAGCATTGCTAAACATTTCAAAAAGCAAAATTGATCAATTAATAGGTCTAATGCGCCATAGATGAGTTGTTAATTTACAAAAAAAAAAAACGAATATTTTATTAATTGTTAAATTATGTAAAAAAAAAAAAAAAAAATGTGAAAGGAGTTGCTTCAGTTTTTGCCACCTAAATTTAAGACATTATTTTATTTTCTTCGAACTAAAAAAATTTATTTCAATAATTCTTTTTTTTTTTTAGTAAATTAATAAACCCTCAAAGACTTGAAAAAGCTATCTTTAAAAATTCTCAGGATTGTTTTTTACACGATTCATATGGAAATGTCAAAATATTAAGCCAGTTGCTTTAGTTTATGCCACTAGTGTATATAAGGTTTACAGGGTATGTCTCTTGCAATCTTGTTGCCTTCAAAAACTTCGCTGTTAGCATGAATAAGTCTCTAACTAACACTTGATACAATGCCATGTGTTCCAAGTATGAGTTCTGATAATTTATTTTCCTCATTACAGAATCTACATATTGGGCTTGAGGTAATCGCTGTTCTAAACAAGTATTCTTTGAATCTATAGCATTCGAATGGTGAATGATTTAAATCTCTTTTTATTATAATTACCTACTTTTTTTTTTATTAATATTTCATGTACAAATTAAATCTAAATTCTAATAGTATCAGCGCCCTTAAGGCATTATTGAGATAAGTTGGCAAACAATTTCATGTATAATTTATTATTAAAATTATGAGTTTTTTAAATAAAAACTAGCTGACCCCGCGAACTTGGTCCCGTCTAAAATTGATTTTTTTTATTGCCCAAAAGAGGTCACATTACATATATATTTATTGTAATACGCTGCATAAAACAGTTATATAAAAATAACTAACTTACTATAAGTGTGTGGGGATGTGCTTATAATCGAAATCGTTGTAGTTATAAACCATCGAATTAGCCGAATTATAGGTATCTCTTAAAGAGGGAGGGTTGCCATGCCCATTTTTGGTGAGTTAGTCGATATCGACTCTACGAACTTACCCACCAAATTGCATTCGATCACTACGATCACTATATCCCTAAATATTAAATTTTAAAGGTTTGCCATGCCTACCTTTTGCTATATCGAATTTTTTTTAAACCATCTAAACCTCATAAACTTTCGAACAAAAAAAAATGGTTAAAATCGGTTCAGTAGTTTAAGAGTTATAGGTATCACTTGAAGGGGGACGGTTGTCACGTCCATTTTTGGTGGGATTGTCGATATCGACTCTACGAACTTACCCTCCAAATTTTATTCGTCTACAATCAATATGTACTTAAATATTCAATTTTAACGATTTGCCACGCCCTCTTAACATTCAGGGGTATGAAAAATAGATGTTGTCCGATTCTCAGGTATACCCGACATGCACACAAAATTTCATGAAAATCGTTTGATCCATTTCGGAGGAGTTTAACCACTAACACCGTGACACGAGAATTTTATATATTAGATAATATTTTTAAATTATAAAATTTACAATATATGTACGTGTTTCAAGATTAAAGTTTAGATTGTTTCAAACCCATTTGGCTTGAGAAGATGCTCTGCCTGTCTCCATTTTTCCTTTCGTCAAGTACATCCTTCTAAACATATTGTGAAAGCACCAACACTCTTCACCTCATTGGAGGGAATTCCTACATGACGTGCGTTTCAGCAGAGAGTAACCCTAGTTTTCCTGCCTCGCAGACTCAGCTTGCACAGACAATTTCATACTATTCTCGCGAAGCCTGACTCTGGCAGATAGTAATGTTGTATCAAATCATTTGACATATAACAACTAGTCTGCAAAAAAATTATTTGAAGATATTAGCGCCTCTACTAAGGGGTGATTTTTTAAGAGCTATAGGAAAATTTTTCAAAAAAAAAAACACATAAAATTCAGAAAAATGTATGAAATCTTTATTTGAATCGATAGTACGGTCCATATAATTTAATGTTTGAAGATTATTTCATGCAAATGTTGACCGTGACTGCGCCTCAAATGGTCCATCCGCTTAGTCCAATTTTGGCATACTCTTTCCAACATTTCGGCCAGTATCTCACGAATAAATGCTTCAATGTTGTCTTCCAATGCGTCAATTGAAGCGGGCTTGTCTGTATAGACATGAGCTTTAACATAGCCCCACAAAAAATAGTCTAAAGGCGTTAAATCGCACGATCTAGGTCCCGAACGTGAAATAAAATGTTCACCGAACTCGTCTCTCAATAAGTCCATTGTTACGCGTTCTGTGTGGCATATGGCACCGTCTTGTTGAAACCACATGTCATGCAAGTCAAGCTCTTGCATTTTGGGCAAAAAAAGTTGGATATCATCTCACGGTAGCGCTCACCATTTACAGTTACGTTACGATTCGCAGCATCTTTGAAGAAGTACGGTCCAATGATGCCAAATTCAATGATTTGCAAGCGTTGTTCGTTTTTAAGACGATTCATGGTTAAATTATAGACCAAACTAAAGATGTTTGACAGTGAAACAAAACACGAAACGTGCGAGAGCTGTTTAAACCAGTGTTGCCAAAAAGATCAAAAGTGTAGCTAAAAAATCACCCTTTATAATTAATCTTCACCTTGTAAAGGAGGTAAAACATATCCTTCCTTCTGCTATGACTATCATTTGCAATTCTTATTGTAATGTTATCTAATTAAAAATAGAACAATAATCTATAGTGAATTTTATTTATAATTGTTGTGTATTTTATATAAAATCCGCTGAATATAAATTATTCGATTTATTAATCGTATCATTTAACTAAATTTCTGATACTTAATGTAAAGTTTTTGTTTTTAAGAATTTTTTTTATTAAAAAGCGCTGACGTTGAATTCGTTACCGATATTGTCATGTTTTTTTATATTAAAAAATCTTCCAAAAATTTTAAATACATACATGTCGTCTATTAATTTACTATAATAATTCACATCTTCATGTTCTACAAATTGCATGCATTTCTTTAAAAAATCGTTTTATTTTAACATTTTTTCTCTTTTCTTTAAAAAAATAATTCTCTTATTCTAAATGGCATGCAATTCTTCAATGTTGTGCACGTTTTTCTTATTTAAAATATGTTTTCTAAGTTGCCAGCAAAATAATGAAAATATAGTATATTTAATTTTTCTATATTTTTCAAACACAAAACACCAACACTTCACTAAACATCTCTAAACACCACAACAATAGTACTATAGAAACCAAAGAAAAAGAAAATATACTTATGTTTATTATTTAAATATTTTATTTAAAAATAAATTTAACAGAATAACCTGTTCGTTTACTGATGTTTTTGCGTCAAATTATAACATTTGATTTTTTAATTTTTAAGTTATTTAATAATGAAAAAAAAAAGATACCAAATACTGAAAGATTTGATCCCAAGACTGGCATGACTTACTTAATTATCTATTAAAACAGATATAAATAAAGATGGCAGATCTTACAGTTAATAACATCTGGTGTTCCACAGGGGTCCGTGTTAGGCCCCCTGCTATTTAGTATGTTCGTCAATAATTTATTTTCAGTATGCAGGTATACTAAGGTACATGCATACGCAGACGATATTCAGCTGTACATCTCAAACCGTATTGGTCTGATAGAGGATACAGGTTACAAACTTAATTATGACTTGAGGTCTATTTTAAAATGGGCTGAGGATAATAACCTTATGCTCAATCCTGGAAAATCTTACATTTTACCAATCAGTAGATGGGAATATGATTTGAATTATTTTCCGACCATTTACTTGGGGAACACATCTCTTGTGTACGTTAGTAAGATTAAATACTTAGGATTTTGGATCAATTCCACTTTGTCTGCCATGCACTGACCATATTAATCATGTTGTGCGTAACGTATACCTCTTGCTTCGTAATTTACGAATGTCGTCTAACTTCACACCAGTTGAAGTTAAGAGGAAACTTATAATTCAATTAATACTTCCACTGATTAATTATTTTGCAGAGGTTTACAGTAAATTGGACTCTCTCTCACTACATAAATTGCAAGTATCTTTAAATAATGCTACGCGGTATGTGTATGTATGGTTTAACTAGGTTTAGCAGTGTATCGTACTGGAGTAAAATGATCTTGGGCTGTGACTTAATCGACTACCTTCGGATGCGAAATATTATATTCTTACATAATCTTTTTTATCGTAAGAAGCTTGTATTTGTTAGATCCACTAGATATACAACTCTAATTATACCTAGATACACTTACAGTATTGGCCAAAACTAAAGCACCCCCTCAGTACATTTCGGATTGAACCGTTGTCCGTTTGGCCTGCCTCTGGATGCCTTATGCCATCTGAATCCTTTAATTTAAACTTAGATTCGTCAGAAAACAGCACATTCATCCATTTTTGGACACTCCAGTTGAGATGGGTCTTGGCGAATTCAAGTTCGGCGATATCAAAGGTTTTTTGCTGGTCGTCGACTGAATAATCCGGCCTCTACCGCCCTTCTGGGAATCGTTCTTTCGATTATTTTTAAATCTAAGCGGTTTCGTACGTGACTAGAAGATGCTGTAGGATCATTTTGGATTGTCCTTTTAATTAAGGAGTCTTCATGTCGCAAGGTTTCACGTGACCTTCCTCCAGAATGTGTAGGAGATGTGCAACCAGTCTGTAAAAACTTTTAAATTAGCCTAGAAATAATTGATCTGTTGATTGAATATTTTGCACTCAATTGATGCCTTCTTGATAAGCCAGCTCTCCAATCCAATCATTAACTTAAAAATCAACCCATAAAATTGCAAAACCAAAGAAGATTTATTTGAAGCCGCAAAAATAGC